>JBBGZY010001456.1:1377500-1757500 GCA_037952925.1 Lithobates clamitans
ATTTTCAAAAGACTAATATTCGCCTCTTTTAAAGGTTTACTTACTTTGTCTAAGGATGACTCGTTACCTTGTAAGTCTAAAGACACCTGAAGACGTTCGGACAGTGCCTCTGTCTAACCTCATGCAGGTGCCTCCTAGATTCTGAATGTGTATCAAATATCACAACCACATGGCTGTTTATATTTCTTTTAAAGCTCAACTCCAACCTGTGGATCCGTTACATTTCGGTTCCCTAATGAGCTCTGGGCTGACCCTTTTGAATTCCTCTCTTTCCTCTTCTTCCTTCTTTTTTCCTTATTTCTACCTCTCATCTTTCCCTCCACCTTCTTCTACATGTAATTTATACCCAATACTTATTGGGTTGTTTTAGCACTCCATTAAGTTTTGGTATTGATAAGCTCAGGAAATGGTACAAAAGTTCCCTACTATGTCTTATCCACTATCCCCTCTAAACCCCTCCCTTCCCTTCCCTTAACCTACCTCTTCGTACCATACTCAGGTTTTTGTACGTTACTGCACATGGTTACGATTTTAAATACTGATTAGAACTAAATGTTGCTATGTTAACTACATGTTTAATACCGTTTGATATTACTTCCTGGGTCTTCTTTTCCCAGCGGCCTAATCTAAGAACATCCCATGAATATTGTATGTTCATGTACGCTACCGGACCATGTAATACCTTGTTAATTATACCTTAAGTATTTGGAAATTTGTCATAGCAATAATCCGAATGTAGATCTATGATTACCTGCTATTCTTGTTATCTCAACAAAAAATGTTTTCAATAAAAATATTGGAAAATAAAGCTCCAAAGACATGTTGGTAGGTTAATTGGCTCCTGTCTAAATTAGCCTTAGTGTGTGTATGTATGAATGTGAGTTAGGGACCTTAGATTGTAAGCTCCTTGAAAGCAGGGACTGATGTGAATGTACAAAATATATATAAAGCGCTGCATTAATTGACAATGCTATTGAACCACCTATCTGGTCTTATCTGTCACTTTTTGTTTACAAGTTGAAATTAGTATTTTTTGCTAGAAAATTACTTATAACCCCCAAACATAATATATATTTTTTGAGCAGAGGGAATAAAATGGCGACTGTTGCAATTTGTCACACAGTACTTGCACAGTGGTTTTTCAAACACAATATTTTGGAAAAAATACACTTTAATGAACTTAAAAAAAACACTATATATACCCCATTTTTTTGCGAAATATGAAAGATAATGTTATGCAGAGTAAATAGATACCTAACATGTCATGTTTTAAAATTGCGCACACAAGTGGAATGGTGGCAAACTACGGTACTTAAAAATATCCACAGGCGACGCTTTAAACATTTTTACAGGTTACCTGTTTAGAGTTACTGAGGAGGTCTAGAGCTAGAATTATTGCTCTTACTCCAACGTTCGTGGGGATACCTCATATGTGTGGTGGGTTGGGGGAAGAGCATACAGTGGTGACTGACAGTCACCAGTTCTCCGCTCAGTGAGAACAGAGCGAACAGAGCAATTGGCGGTTTTTGATTGCTCGGTACTTAGCCTTAGAGCCAGCAGGGGACAAATGCAACATCGGACCGATGCTGCATACACCTAGGCAAGTATGATTCTGAAAAAAAAAAAAAAGACATACTTCTTTTAGGACTGAACTTAATTATAGCTTTGTCTGACGGTCAGAGTCCAATCACTGATCAAAGGCCAGGAAACAGAGTTAACAGTTTACAACCTCTTAGCAGTGGTTTTCGATGGCCATGACTATGGGAACACAGGAAAATTTTAAATAATTTGTAGAGGTCACAATATAGTATGAACATGTTTGAGCGTGGGAATATAATCCTGAAAGCCCCCTGCCATTTAAATATAGGAAGCAAAGTGACAGCCTGTCATTATTATTGATTCCACAGCAACAACATTATTCTTAGTGCTGTGCAAAGTGAGGGCATACAAAGGCTATAGAAATAACATTACAACATACACACGTGTGATATAATAGTTTTAGGAGCATTGCACAATAGAGGAGAATGGACAGATAAAATAAGAAGGGAGGTTTGGCGGCGGTAGCTGCTTGTTTGGTAATAAATGGGAGAGATCATTAAAAAGCTTATAGGAAATAAAACGTACTGGTCTATTTTAAAGCGGTTGTAGATAAAAAAAAAAAAAAAACAACTTCCCACTGCAAGTTACTGTCATAATGTGCTAGTATGTATCGCATACTAGCACTATATGAAAGACTTACCATAAAAGTAAGCCCTCCAGCGGGGTGCTGTCACTGCTGTCAAGGCTTCCATCTTCCTTCTGGGTTCACAGGCTCCTGCTGTTTGAATGGCTGAGCCACGATGATGTCACTCTTGTGCATGCGCGTGGGAATTACAGCTGCGGCACAGCTCTCTCAATAGATGGCATGCCATCCATTGAGAATACAGTGCTCACGCGACAGTGACATCACCGGCTGCCACTAAAGTAAATATCTCCTAAACGGTGCATGTTTAGGAGACATTTACTGTACTGACAGACTTATTATAGGCTTACCTGTATCAATAAATAAACAAGGCAGAAATGAGATAAATTCCCCTAAATGGACTTTAACGGCACTCAATCAGTGTTGTATAGTAGAGAATATATAACAAGGTGTACAATAATATATAAAACAATACATACATTTTATTTGTAGAAATACATTAAAAACATTTGTGACGGAACACTGATTAATTTATACAATGCATATAACATGTCATTAATAAAGTTATATGTAACAAAAAACCTCCTCACACCCTACGCGTTTCGGTCTCCATATACAGTCCTTCAGGGGTGTAGAGAATTAGAAGGGGTTCAAATACGTTTGGTTGGTAGAGAGGTTTAACAATGTTTCGTTGATTCACATAAAAGCTTGCAATTAGAGTAGCACCAAATAGTTAAGAATGTAGGAGGGCTGTCGTGGGACAAAACAATGGATCATCAGTTGGTATATGCAAAAAAGGAAAGTGGATCTGTGTCTTAAGGCATCATTTTGCTGGACTTGGGTCGTGTGGATGGTCTGTGCTTTAATTAGCTCCAACAAAGGGATCCCCCTTTGCCTCAGTACATTTCCTCGGCCGTACCGCTGCTGTGGAGTACAGGAGGGTTTCCCCTCTTAAAGACACAGATCCACTTTCCTTTTTTGCATATACCAACTCTGATGATCCGTTTTGTCCCAAGACAGCCCTCCTACCATCTTAACTATTTGGTGCTACTCTAATTGCAAGCTTTTATGTGAATCAACGAAACATTGTTAAACCTCTCTACCAACCAAACGTATTTGAACCCCTCCTAATTCTCTACACCCCTGAAGAAGGACTGTATATGTAGACCGAAACGCATAGGTGTGAGGAGGTTTTTTGTTACATATAACTTTATTAATGACATGTTATATGCATTGTATAAATTAATCAATGTTCCGTCACAAATGTTTTTAATGTATTTCTACAGATAAAATTTATGTTAGTTTTATATATTATTGTACACCTTGTTATATATTCTCTACTATACAACATTGATTGAGTGCCGTTAAAGTCCATTTAGGGGAATTTATCTAATTTCTTGATTACAGGATGTGGCACTCCCCCCCATACATAGGTTAGCCTTTCGCCCTCTCTTATCAATAAATAAACAAGCGGACTTTACTACTGCGTGCTGTGATTCATTTTTGTTTGAAAATACCTTAAAATACTATTTTCTCTCTGTGCAATTGCTGCTTTCTTCCTTTACACTGCAGTGCCCTGTGCTGGCAGAGCTGAGTAACAGCCACGCCCCTCAACACAAGTGTCCTCAATCAGGCCTGTATTGCAGAGAATGGGAGGGGACACGTCTGACCAGGTCTATTTATGAGTGCTGATTTAAAGGTTGTGCTGGGTCTGAATGTGGTGCCTTTTGAACAGCAAAGTCAGGTTTAGACCCCTTTCATACTGGGGCGTTTTCAAGCATTTTTCAGGCGCTTTAGCATTGAAAAAACGCCTGTAAAGCGCCTGAAAGAAGCCTCATCTGCAATCCCAGTGTGAAAGCCCGAGTCCTTTCACACTGCCAGCGCCCGTTTTTCGGGGGCTGGCAGTGTGAAAGGGCTTGGGCCATCGGCGCACCCAGCCCGGTGGCAAAAACACGAAAGCGCTGCAAAGAAGCTGCTTACAGGACTTTTTTTGATGCCCTGCCAGCGCAGCGCCCCAGTGTGAAAGAACTCAGGCTTTCACATTGGGATTGCAGATGAGGCTTCTTTCAGGTGCTTTACAGGTGCTTTTTTAACGCTAAAGCGCCTGAAAAACGCCCCAGTGTGAAAGGGGTCTCAGTGTGAAAGCACTCGGATGTTCACATTGGGATTGCAGATGAGGCTTCTTTCAGGCGCTTTACAGGCGCTTTTTTTTAACGCTAAAGCGCCTGAAAAACGCCCCAGTGTGAAAGGGGTCTTAGGCTCTCTGCACAACTACTGTAAAAAGGAAGTATAAATAAGACTAGGAAAATGGTTGGGTAAAAACAGAAGATGTAAATACATTGTTTTGCTATTTTTTCAGTGAATTTAATGCAGATCAATCAACTGCATAGTTTGAAACGATTTATGTTCACAAGGCCTGTGATATTTGCACATTACATATGCAGTGTCTACTTAGTAGTGCTACACAGTGTTTGGCTTTTCCTTTTTTATTTCTTGCTAACTGACATTATGTTAGCAGGTATTAAACAGGGAAAACCAATCACCTTTCCCAATATACAGACAACCATTACAGGAAGCATTTACAAAGCTGTATATGACAGGCAAAAATCAAAATACGGAACAGCATGTAAGTGAAAAATACGAATGTCACATTTAAAAAATTTTAATACTCAAAACGTGTATTTATTGACACTGGTTTTCCCCTAAGTATTCCTCTTCTGCTATTTTCTCCTAGCTTCCATCTGAATAAACATCTGCTCACGGAACAGCTTTCCATTTAAAGGAAATAAAACTCAGCTTTAATAAAGCATTCAACAGCTGAAATGACATGAAACTTGCAGGTTATTTTGGGAGAAAATGTTCCATCTTTTGTGGCAAGCCGTTTGGATTTGTATTGCACATGGCAGTGCCTGGCCTGGCCATGTCACATATGGAAGTGACTGTTATTATAATAAATGCCCTGTATGTTGGCAGGAAGCTTCACAAACAGCTGTGTCCGATCTCGTCCAACGCTTGTCCCTGTGTCATTATTATGTGGATGGTTGACTCTTCAGTGACGGCCATCTCCCTTTTATCTGACATCAGAAAATTATTTTTTGTAACGCTGCTGTAAACCAATTGCGCCTCACTGCACATTATATCTGTGTATTTCTCAACATGAGATGGCTAGAACCTACTTCAGTTGGCAGTGAATGAAAACCAAAAACGGTACCAAGAAAATGCCACATGGCTGTGGATAATCTGAACCAGATCGATAAAATTCTGCACCAGGACTGCCAATCTGGAAGCCCTCCATCGCCAGCTATGGTGGCCATATTTTTCTGCCTCTCACAAATATCTTTGCTTTGAAATATATCTAAATTCAAACATTTTAATTGTTTTGGGAGCAGTAAGGGGTATCTTAAGCCCAGCAAGATTTTCATTTTTTTTCTGTGCCCTGGCTGGGAAGATTTCCATTCCTGCCCTGGAGACACTATAGGAAGTAATGGGACATTCCTGAAACAGGTGACCCTATGGGAAGGACTATTCCTCAACTTCTGTGACATTTTGAATTTCCCATCACTTTCTTTGTAATCACCAGGGTAAAATAGGGAGAATGAATCTCCCCAATGGGGACACAGACAACATTATAAACCTGACAGATGTTCTACCCCCTCATCATTGACTAAAGTGGTAGTAAACTCACTGGGTGGATTTTTACCTATAGCTAAGCCTATAATAAGGTATACATATAAGCACAGTAAATATCTCATAAATGTGCACCCTTTGGTAGATATTTACTTTAGCAGCAGCCAGCGACGTCACCGGCGCATGAGCTCTGAAGGAACGACATTACTCGTGTTCTTCTTTCTGAGGTCTGTGACATGGCCTTGACTCCTACACGCATGGGACAACATCAACAGCTCATGTCACAACGTCATTGTGTCTTGGCCATTCATATGGCCGAAGCCCACGAACCCGGAAGGAATACCAGGTCAAGATGGAAGTGCCGTGACCAGGCAGAGATGGAAGCAAAGTAAAAGTATTTGTGCATACTAGCACACTTTGGCCTAAACAACCCCAGGGCCCATTTTTATTCTTTTTTGGTGAGGTTTACTACCGCTTTAAAGGGCAGCTTCACTTTTGGTAAAGTTAATGTTTCCCTCCACCCTTCTCAGTGTAGCCTAGGTAGTAAAATACCACTGAGAGGTCCAGTCTGTAACGATCGGGAAGGCTGGGAGCTGCCATGAGTATGAACAGCCATAGCAATGCTATTATTTAGTGGCAGCAGCTCTAATTGTATTTTTAGCTTAGAGGTTCATGTTAAGATACCTGTAGACAAAAAAAAAAAATCAGATTTCTACAATCATTGTAAAATCCTTTTTTGGAGCCTTTTCAAAGACTTACAGTGGGGATGGAAAGTATTCAGACTCCCTTAAAATTTTCACTCTTTGTTATATTTCAGCCATTTGCTAAAATCATTTAAGTTCATTTTTTTTCCTCATTAATGTACACACAGCACCCCATATTGACAGAAAAACAGAATTGTTGACATTTTTGCATATTTAATAAAAAAGAAAAACTGAAATATCACATGGTCCTAAGTATTCAGACCCTTTGCTCAGTATTTAGTAGAAGCACCCTTTTGATCTAATGCAGCCATGAGTCTTTTTGGGAAAGCTGCAACAAGTTTTTCACACCTGGATTTAGGGATCCTCCGCCATTCCTCCTTGCAGATCCTCTCCAGTTCTGTCAGGTTGGATGGTAAACATTGGTGGACAGCCATTTTTAGGTCTCTCCAGAGATGCTTAATTGGGTTTAAGTCAGGGCTCTGGCTGGGCCATTCAAGAACAGTCACAGAGTTGTTGTGAAGCCACTCCCTTGTTATTTTAGCTGTGTGCTTAGGGTCATTGTCTTATTGGAAGGTAAACCTTCGGCCCAGTCTGAGGTCCTGAGCACTTTGGAGGTTTTCGTCCAGGATACCCCTGTACTTGGCTGCATTCATCTTTCCCTCGATTGCAACCATTCGTCCTGGTCTGCAGCTGAAAAACACCGCCACAGCATGAGGCTGCCACTACCATGCTTCACTGTTGGGACTGTATTGGACAGGTGATGAGCAGTGCCTGGTTTTCTCCACACATACCGCTTAGAATTAAGGCCAAAAAGTTCTATCTTGGTCTCATCAGACCAGAGAATCTTATTTCTCACCATCTTGGAGTCCTTCAGGTGTTTTTTTTAGCAAACTCCATGTGGGCTTTCATGTGTCTTACACTGAGGAGAGGCTTCCGTCGGGCCACTCTGCCATAAAGCCCCGACTGGTGGAGGGCTGCAGTGATGGTTGACTTTCTACAACTTTCTCCCATCTCCCGACTGCATCTCTGGAGCTCAGCCACAGTAATCTTTGGGTTCTTTTTTACCTCTCTCACCAATGCTCTTCTCCCCCCGATAGCTCAGTTTGGCCGGACGGCCAGCTCTAGGAAGGATTCTGGTCGTCCCAAACGTCTTCCTTTTAAGGATTATGGAAGCCACTGTGCTCTTAGGAACCTTAAGTGCAGCAGAAACTTTTTTGTAACCTTGGCCAGATCTATGCCTTATTCTGTCTCTGAGCTCTTCAGGCAGTTCCTTTGACCTCATGATTCTCATTTGCTCTGACATGCACTGTGAGCTGTAAGGTCTTATATAGACAGGTGTGTGGCTTTCCTAATCAAGTCCAATCAGTATAATTAAACACAGCTGGACTCAAATGAAGGTGTAGAACCATCTCAAGGATGATCAGAAATGGAGAGCACCTGAGTTAAATATATGAGTGTCACAGCAAAGGGTCTGAATACTTAGGACCATGTGATATTTCAGTTTTTCTTTTTTAATAAACCTGCAAAAATGTCAACAATTCTGTGTTTTTCTGTCAATATGGGGTGCTGTGTGTACATTAATGAGGGAAAAAAATGAACCTAAATGATTTTAGCAAATGGCTGCAATATAACAGAGTGAAAAATTTAAGGGGGTCTGAATACTTTCCGTCCCCACTGTATGTAGCATAGCAGTACTGAGTGCATGATCATTGGTGAGTACAAAAATCATGTTTTCTTTCTTGTCAACTGAGGGACATAGAAAGTCTTTCACCTTTGAGATGTCCAAAAGCAGTCCAACTGAAGGGAAGGGCAACACTACAAAAAAATGAATAGGCTCAAAAACAACAGAAAACTGAGGCCACCTGAAGGACTTTGTTCATGAAGCTGGCATCACATGAGGCCAAAACATCCACTTGGTAGAATTTAGACAACATGAGAACAGTCAGTAAAGTATGCCTTGACGGTAAAGGGTGAAACCTATTTGTTGACGCCATAATCTTGACGGTCTGTCTGAGCCACTTAGAGAGAGAGGATAAAGAAGCTCATGCTCCCTTTTGGGGACCATATGGAGAGACAAAGAGCGAATAAGCAGTGGTTTAGAGACTCTCATAGCCTGAATTGCAACCAGACAGTGGGTGGGGGGCGACGATGACTTGCTTTTGGTGAACTGGAATCAAAAAAAATGTCCTGGTTGAGCTGAAAGGTCAAAACTACCTTAAGCAAGAAAAAAGTCCTGTGCCTTAAACCAACATGTCCCTATGCAAAGCTGGAAAGGGTTTCATGGACGATAGGGCTGACAGTTTGGACAATCACCTCTCAGAGGTGATGGCTACTAGGGTTACCACCTTGTGGGTGAGAATAAAACGAAGAATGTCTTATATGGGTTCAAACAGAAGTCTGAAGCACAGAGACAGCCAAATTCAGTTATCACAGGGTCGCAGGTAAAACAACAAGGGGAGCTATGTGGGAGACTCCCTGTACAAAAGTCTTAAAGAGTGAGAGACCAGGGGCCTCTGAAACAAGATAAAAAGAGCAGAAACCTGATATTTGTGAGTGCTGACAGCCAAATACTGGTCGAGACCCAGTTGCAGGAAGGAAAGGATTTGTCTCACAGAGGTACTCCAAGGATGGAAGCCCTGAAAATTTCACTATGCCTTCCATGTCCTATGATTGACCTTGCAGAAAGTAGTCTTCCTAGCTTTTAGTACTGTAAGAATCATTGATTCCCTTGCCTCTCAAAACCTGGGTTTTAACAGCAATGCCATTAAAGCCAGTGACCATGAAGCAGGATGGTAAATTGGTCTTTGAGATAGAAAATCCTGCCAATCTGGCTGAGCCCAAGGAGAATCCATCAGGAGTCCTACCAGCCCATAACTAGAAGATGTTGATTGGGAAGTCGGATTCCAGTAACCAACCATGTCCCCTGCAATGTCAACGTCCCTTTCTAACCAATGAAACCACAAACCTCCTGATTCACTCCCTGGTTATCTCTCGCCTCGACTACTGCAACTTTCTCCTCATTGGCTTACCTTTAAATAGACTATTCCCCCTTCAGTCCATCATGAATTCTGCTGCCAGACTCATCCACCTTACAAACCGCTCAGTGCCTGCTACCCCTCTCTGCCAATCCGTCCACTGGCTACCACTCACCCAACGAATTAAATTCAAAATACTAACAATAAGTTACAAAGCCATCCACAACTCTGCCCCCAGCTACATCACTAGCCTATTCTCAAAATATCAACCTAATCGCCACCTCCGTTCCTCGCAAGACCTTCTGCTCTCTAGCTCCCTCATCACCTCCTCCCATATCGGCCTCCAGGACTTCTCCCAAGCCTCGCCCATCCTCTGGAATTCACTACCCCAATCTGTCAAGACTGTCTCCAAATTTATCCACCTTTAGGCGATCCCTGAAAACTTTCCTCTTCAGAGAAGCCCATCCTGCCTCCATCTAACAACTGCACTATTTTCTCCATTAGCTCATCCCCCACAGCTATTACCCTTTTGTATAACTTGACCCTCCCTCCTAGATTGTAAGCTCTAACGAGCAGGGCCCTCTGATTCCTCCTGTATTGAATTGTATTGTACTTGTATTGTCTGCCCTTTTGTTGTAAAGCGCTGCGTAAACTGTCGGCGCTATATAAATCCTGTATAATAATAATAATAATAATATTAATAATATGACATGTCAACACAGTGTGGTACTGTGGACATCAATTGTTTACACTGTGCCTCGTCCTAGTAATTTACCTCATTAAAGAAAATATAGGGAGAAATGGACTTTATTGGAACAATTAACACAGATACCAATAAGTTAAAAATTACATATGTTATTGTTCAATACAAAACAAAATTAAAATCAAAATCCATTCCATTTATAGTACACAGCATTGTGCTGGTAACCATCAACCCAAAGTAAAGAATATATTGTATTGGTATATGGGTACACACATAGATACACACACACGTATCCACACTGAAGTTTATCCCAGTTTCTATGGTACAGATGGGTGACCTGACCACTATAGGGGTGGTTATGAGGTCCAGCTTGAATTCCTGCTTGACATGTTTTGTGACAGTTGCGCTTCTTCAGGAGCTTAACAGTTAAAATACTTTTGTTGTTCTTACTTTCAGGTCTAGGGAATTTAAGTCCTAAATGAAATATCCCTTCTGGGGAGGTATTCATACTGTACCCAAATAAGCCCTACCCTGTTTCCCCGAAAATAAGCCCTACCCTGAAAATAAGACCTACAAGGACTTTAACTAGGGATAATTTGGGGGGTAGGGCTTATATTGCAGCCATCACTGACAATCACGCTAGGTTTTATTTTCGGGGAAACAGGGTATATATATATATATATATATATATATATATATATATATATATATATATATATATATATATATATATATATTAATATATATATATATATAGTGCTGTTGTATTTTGCAGCCACCAACATCAGAGGGAAAACCACTGGGGAGCCAATGCCTCGCAATAGCAGGTTAAAAATCTTCTGCCATATCCCGCTCTACTTCTGCAGAAAAAAGGTGTAGAAGCACTTTTGTGGACAAAGTCAGCAATTTGGTGAACTGGGCTATAAAGTCTTGCATCACTATAGTAAAAACTTCAGCAGAGGGGGCAGATGATCCAGACACATCAAATGAAGTTAAAAAGGACTCAATGGCATAGCCTCTAGGAGCAGAGGGAAACGTGATACCAGGCTGCAGACATCAGCACCACCAATACAAATAATTCATGGAGCTTGCAGAGCCATTGGTGGAAAATGAGCTAAGAGCACTCAGTATAGTGGGACTGTCCTGCTGTATTTAGAGAAAACACAATTCTTTGTGTCCACAATCTGATTAAACCATCTGGCTAAATGCTAAGAAAAGCTAAAAGTAGGAATACCAGTGTGAATGAGGCTTAAACACAGTTTTTTTTCCAGTGTTTAATCCTTTAGAAGGTTGCGGCATGACTCTAATGCCCCGTACACATGATTGGACTTTCCGACAACAAAACCGTGGAATTTTGTTTGAAAGTTGTTGGCTCCAACTTGTCTTGCATACACACGGTCACACAATTGTTGGCCAACAATTACGAACGTAGTGACATACTAGATGTACTACGTGGTTTTTCAGCTCTTTAGCACCACCCTTTGGGCTCCTTCTGCTAATTTCGTGTTAGTAGAAGTTTAGTGAGTGTTGGTTCGCGCTTTTCTTCATTTTTTATTTAGCACTATTATTATTATTATTATTCTTGATATCAGTTGAAAAAAAAAGCCTTTGAAAATTAGTTTGCAATAACTCCATCAGTATCACCAGCAAAGCAGCTTCATTATTATCCCATTAAAGAAGAAGAGAATTGTGCGCTGCATTTGGAAATTTCCTAATTTGCCATGTGACGAATGTTAATTCTCCATTACGAATGCTAGTTTACAAGAGTGGCCGCTTCTGCTTCTCAGCATGCGTGGATTTTTGTCCGACGGACTTGTGTACAAACGATCGGAAAGTCCAACAACAAAAATTTGTTGGTGGAAAATTTGAGGACCTGCTAGCCAATATTCATTGGCGGAAAGTCTGCCAACAAATGTTCGATGGAGCATACACACGGTCAGACTTTCCGCCAACAAGCTCACATCCAACATTTGTTGTCAGAAAATTCAATCGTGTGTATGGGGCATAAGACTAAATATCTCTGTCCCTCAATAGACAAAATAGAAATGACCTTATGTTATATAGAGTGCCTTGCAAAAGTATTCACCCCACTTGGCATTTTTCGTGTTTTGTTGGCTCAAAACCTGAAATGAACATGGATTGTTTGAGGATTTGCATCATTTAATTTACAGAACATGCCCAGAACATGTCCACAACATTGAAGATGTTTTTTTTTTTGTATTGTGAAGCAAACAACAAATAGGACAAACTAACAGAAAAAGACAATGTGCATAACTATTCACCCCCCTAAAGTCAATACTTTGTAGAGCCACCTTTTGCGGCTATCGAAGCTCCAAGTCGCTTTGGATAAGTCTCTTCGCGCTTGCCACATCTTACCACTGGGATTTTTGCTCATTCCTACTTTCAAAACTGCTCCAGCTCCTTAAAGTTGGATGACTTAAACAGCAATATTTAAGTCGGACTAAAGATTTTCTATTGGATTGAGGTCTGGGCTTTGAATAGGACATTCCAACACATTTACATATTTCCCCTTAAACCACTCAAGCGTTGCTTTAGCAGTGTGTTTGAGGTCATTGTCCTGCTGGAAGGTGAACCTCCATCCTCGCCTCAAACCACACACATAGTGGTGCAGGTTTTGCTCAAGAATATCGCTGTATTTAGCACCATCTATCTTTCCTTCAATACTGACCAGTTTCCCAGTCCCGACTGCTGAAAAACACCCCCACAGCATAATGCTGCCACCACCATGTTTCACTGTGGGGATGTTGTTCTTTGGGTGATGTGATGTGTTGGGTTTGCGCCAGACATAATTTTTTCTTTGATGGGCAAAAAGTTCAATTTTAGTCTCATCAGACCAGTGCACCTTCCTCCATACATTTTGGGAGTCTCCCACATGCCTTTTCGCAAACTCAAAACGTGCCATTTTGTTTTTTTAATAAGTAATGGCTTTCTTCTGGCCACTCTGCCATAAAGCCCAACTCTATGGAGCGTACGGCTTATTGTGGTCCTATGTACAGATACTCCAGTCTCTGCTGTGGAACTCTGCATCTCCTCCAGGGTTACCTTAGGTCTCTGTGCTGCCTCTCTGATTAATGCCCTCCTTGCCCGGTCGGTGGGTTTTGGTGTGCGGCCGTCTCTTGGCAGGTTTGCTGTTGTGCCATGTTCTTTCCATTTGGTTATGATAGATTTGATGGTGCTCCTAGGGATCATCAAAGATTTGGATATTTTTTTATAACCTAATCCTGACTTGTACTTCTCAACAACATTGGCCCTTACTTGTTGGGAGAGTTCCTTGGTCTTCATGGCGGTGTTTGGTTAGTGGTGCCTCTTGCTTAGGTGTTGCAGCCTCTGGGGCCTTTCAAAAAGGTGTGTATATGTAATGACAGATCATGTGACACTTAGATTGCACACAGGTGGACATCATTTCACTAATTATGTGACTTCTGAAGGTATTTGGTTGCACCAGAGCTTTGAGCTTTATGGGCTTCATAACAAAGGGGGTGAATACATACGCACATGCCAATTATCATTTTTTATTTCTGAAAAATAGTTTTATGTATATATTTTTCTAATTTAATTCACCAACTTAGACTATTGTGTTCTGATCCATCACATAGAATTCAGATAAAAAAAACCATTGAACTAAAGGCTGTAATGTAACAAAATAGGTAAAAAGCCAAGGGGGTGAATACTTTTGCAAGGCACTGTATCAATGGCATCACAATCATCTAAGGTGCCATGAAGGAAGGAGGGCCAACCTTGGGCTAGTTCTCAATGAGAAAAATCTTTGACCACCAGCCCAGCTTTCCAGTGCAACCCAGATGAGAATGGCTGAGCAGATCTGCAGCACCCAGTGGCAAAAAGAGCACTAGGGATAGGGTATTAGTTTTGTCACACTAACCAGGTGCTTCTTTACAATAGCCCAAAAAAATAAAAATAATTATTGCTTGATATTACTCCCCTCATATCACATAATGATTTAGCATTCATAAACTCTTAGGTAAAGAAGAGACCGTGCAAACAAAGAGATTATGCAAAAGTATATCTAATAAAAATAAAAATATGTTAAAAAAAAGTTAAAATGCTGCCTGTCAGCACTTCCATATGTCAATCCTGTAATTAGCATTCTGGCAGCGATGGAACAAAGCGACTTATACGCAACATTCAGCGACATTCTGCAATTAGCTAGCCAGATGTGCTCCTCTTAATCAAAAGGCAGCCATGGGCACAGCTGCCACAAGGTGGCGCCCACACAAAGCACCAGTGTGCTTAGCCCAGGCCAGTGCTACATTACAGCCAGTCTGATCTATTCAGTCTTCAGCCTGCATTGCAGGTCCCGCTGGGAGCACATTTACAATTTATATATTAAGTACTACACAGTGGTGTCAATGCATGCACGGGAGTTCAAATAAGGCCTGCAATTATGATGGGAGTGGGTGCAACCGAATCATTTAAAGGAAAATACAGTGTGTGCTTAGCGAAAAAATATTTTGATTTATTAATGTAACATTAACTTGAAATACATTTTCACATGACCCACAAATTTGCACTTGTTCACCTGCTAAATGACAACCGGGATGTGTTAAGTTTGCCTAATGCTACTGGTCATGAATTTAGCCATTCGTTTTTTGTAATCCAATCAATCACAATGGGGATACCAATCCAAATTCAGTTTTTGATCATTTGGACATTGGAGATTGGGAAATAACGTTGATTGAAGCTTGACCGAGAGCTACCGAATTGCCAAAACTGGCCAGCCCATGTGCAACCTAAAGCTAAACATACCTTATAATCTAATTATTCAATCCCCTACAGACCTACCAACAACTATGTAATGTATGAAGAGATAAAAACATGTGGGACTTTATATGAGGCATAGGAGCAATAAATAGCAATAAATAGTTCCCAGCCTCCATCCCTAATATATACTTTAGTGTGGATACATGTGTGTGTGTGTGTGTGTATATATATGTATATATATATATATATATATATATATATATATATATATATATATATATGTGTGTACATATATATGTACCCAACCCAGTAAGGGACCCATATACCAATACAAAAAAAATTATTTACTTTGGGTTGATGATGGTTACCAGCACAATGCTGTGTACTATAAATTGAATGGATTTTGATTTTAATCGTGTTTTGGATTGAACAATAAAATATGTACCGTATTTATCGGCGTATAACACGACAGCGTACCTCGAAGGGGAACGAGTGCCGCTGGAAATCACCGAGCCATCATCTCCACTCGGCACGGCTCGGCACTCGGCTCGGCTCTCGGCTCAGCACTTGCCTCGGCGCTCGGATCTCGGCTCGGCACTCGGCTCGCACCAAGATGACATCTGTACACGAGGCAGGGGGAGCTGGTGGCTTCTTGCTGGATTGCAGAGCGGTGGAGAGGCTGAGAGGCAAGTCACACCTAAATGCTTGCAACACTTTATGGGCATTCATAAGGGATTCACTGGGGTCAGTTAAGAGCAGAATAACATCAATCAGCAAATAAATTGATGACATGGGAGAAGTTGTGTGAACAAAATCCTGAAATGGAAGGATGCAGTTGGGCACAGATCAGGCTGCACTCAAGCTGCAGATGGGCACAGATTAGGCTGCATTGAGGCTGCAGATGGGCACAGATTAGGCTGCATTGAGGCTGCAGATGGGCACAGATTAGGCTGCATTGATGCTCACTGACCATTATTTTGCTTAAAATGTTTTTTTCCTGAAACTTGCCTCTTAAAATGGGGTGTGTGTTATACGCCGATATGCCGATAAATACGGTAATTGTTAACTTATTGGTATCTGTGTTAATTGTGCCAATAAGTCAATTTCTCCCTATATTTTCTTTAATGAGGTCAATTACTAGGACAGGGCACAGTGTAAACAATTGATATCCACAGTACCACACTGTGTTGACATGTCATATTGATTCTTTGACATTGCAGGGGACGTGGTTGGTTACTGGAATCAGACTTCCCAATCAACATCTTCTAGTTATGGGCTGGTAGGACTCCTGATGGATTCTCCTTGGGCTCAGCCAGATTGTCAGGATTTTTCTATCTCAAGGACCAATTTACCATCCTGCTTCATGGTCACTGGCTTTAATGGCATTGCTGTTAAAACCCAGGTTTTGAGAGGCAGGGGAATCAATGATTCTTACAGTACTAAAAGACAGGAAGACTACTTTCTGCAAGGTCAATCATAGGACATGGAAGGCATAGTGAAATTCTCAGGGCTTCCATCCTAGGAGTATCTCTGTGGGACAAATTACATGTATAGAATAAAACATTTTATATTTATATAAAATGGTTCCCTGTTTATATTGTTCCATGTTATGGCAGTTTATACCACTATGATTTACCTGCCAGACACATTTGCAACCCATTTACACCGCATGCTTCATATAAAGTCCCAAATCTTTCTCTTCCAACTACCCTGATTCCCCAAAAATAAGACCTAGCGTGATTGTCAGTGATGGCTACAATATAAGCCCTACCCCCCAAATAAGCCCTACCCTGTTTCCCCCAAAATAAGCCCTACCCTGAAAATAAGACCTACAAGAACTTTAACTAGGGCTTATTTGAGAGGTAGGGCTTATATTGCAGCCATCACCGACAATCACACTAGGTCTTATTTTCGGGGAAACAGGGTATGTAATGTAAGCATTTAAAACTCTGCCATTATAGTGGACCTGAATTAAAAAAATAAAAAATTGGAATTGAGACTAAGCATTATCCTGACAAATCTAGGTTTTGCCTTGAACTCCTACTGAAAAACAGCTGTGCGTGCCTTGTGCCTACAGTCTAATAGCTGTACATCTTCAGTGTGAGATCTAGGGCACCACTGCCTCCGAATGCTAGTCTCAGGAAATTTGGAGTGAGATTTGATGTCAATACTGTGCTGTTCACCGTTCTCCTTACTGGAGAGGAAGCTGTACCTGAGGACCTATAGTGTAAGTATCTCCCTGCAACTACTTAATTCATTCACTGTATCTGTGTTTTCTGCACTACTCTTATTGTTGTTTGTGTATTCCAGCAGCAATCAGACCACCAGTCATCAAGGTAGCAGCTCTGATATAGGGAAGAGAAGCCGTGCCCGTACCAAGATGGCCACCTCAACACAGATACACAGTGAAGAACAGAGGTCTCCAAGCTTTTCAGTATGAGGTCTACATTGTATATTTCACAATTATTTTGGCAGCAAAAAAAAAAAAAAAAAAAAGTTTATAAATGAATGAATAAACTTTTAATGCATGAATACATGGTGACTTTTTGTACTCAGAATAACAGAAAAATAACTTCAGAGTCCCTCCTTATCTCAGAATCCACATCAGAGTCTCCATCAGAATCCACCTTATATCACAATCCATATCAAAGTCCCTCTTACATCAGCATCCCCCTTACATTAAACAACACATCAGAGTCCCCGTCAGAACCCCTCTTATATAGAGCTAACCCCGCAGGAGCCACTTTTTTTTTTGGTTTCCCAGGTCTCCCTCTGTATAATCCGCAGCCAAGCACAGGGTATTTTCTCACACAGCCAGGTGCACACACTATTCCGCTTGTTGTCTCCAATAACCAATCTGGGAGATGTGTTTTTGTTTTATTTGGAGAACTTGGATAGGAGAAGGCAGTTAGTATGATACTCCAAAATAAACTATTTACATGCAAGGACAACTTTCTTAGTAGAACTGTGAAGCAGGCTGTACAGAATAAGGCAAAGTCCCTTTGTAGCAGAAGGAATTTAGTGGACGTCGCTTCTTCAAGACACTAGCCAGTGTCCCCTTTAGCTTACACCCAGTATGCTGATTTCTAGCACCAAGAGGGGGATTTAGCAACACCAGTCTCTAGGATCCCTTTAGGAGGTCTGTACTCACAAGGCCCTTGCCCCAGGTCACCTTCCGCCATGATACCAGACAGGATCCATGGACATCTTCCCTTAGTTAGCTTTTAGGAGAACCATGGATTTTAGCTTCAATGTTTTAGGCCCTCAGGTAGCCCACCTGAGGCTGCATGGCAGCCTGTGCTGAGGAGGGGCAGCAGGCCCCCTCCCTACCTGGACCTCTCTCTCTGCAGAGGAAGACCCAGAGCCAATGCACTCATCAAATATAAATACAGGCTCCCAGCATGCATAGGGGCACGTCCCCTTCTAATTGGCTAGGGCAGTATGGATATTCATGCTTTCAGCTGCAAGGTTTCCACCCACTGTCCAGCACCTCCCCTGGCTGCTAGATTAGTGTGAAACCTCAAGGCAGCATGAGCAGCACCAGAGCACACTGAACAGACTCTGCTAAACAATCACAGCTTCTGTTAAGCAGACAGCATACATTTACCCACTGTCTCTCTGTTAGGCAGAGAAACCAACAACTATGATACTCTCTCTAGCACCTACCTAGGAGGGTATTTGCATCAGAATCCACATAAGAGTCCTCCTTACGTCAGAGCCCCCCCTTACATCAGAATCAGATTCCTCTCGATGTTAGCGTCAATAGCAGAGTCCATCTTACATCAGTGTCCTCCTTTTATCTGGGTCTACATCAGACTCCCACCTTATATCAGGGTCTCCACGAAAGCAGAGACATACATTAGCTGTGGGTCTGAATTAAATCTTATAGTGGACCACGGGGTGTAGTTTGGAGACCCCTGTGTAGAATAAAACATGGTAAGTGTAGGAAAAAGAAAAAAAAAAATCGCCTGGGAGCCTAGAGGCAAAAAAGCTTCCACAGTTCAAGTCCTGTTTCACACTGAACTATGCATGTATACTTGTCTACGCAGCTTCTGAAAAAAATGGCAATATAATGGTTTATGTTTACTGAAGATAAGTCCTGTTTCCAGCAGCATGGTCTACATTTCCATTAGAGGGTGATGCTTAGAGATGGGAGACCAGCTTGCGTTGATGCGGAATAAGCAGGCAGTCTCCTAGTGCAGCTCGCTCACAGCAAAGCAGAATGTAAACCAAATCTGGTGAGGCTGCAGGCCATGCTGCTTGCAGTGCCGCTGTTAGAAAACCATAGGGCCCATACAGCCAACCTGACAGACCCCCCCCCCCAAATAAACACAGTTTAATATGCTTCAGTTATGAACAAACACAGTGAGTGATTAGTACCACTTATTGTGTTAATTCAGGAATGGAAGGGGCTGGTAAATGTGACATATTTATTAAACCCCTCCCCCACTCTACATATTGAAGGATCCCATTGTGTCCCAGCAGCTGCTGTTGGGAAGAAGAGGAGGGAAAGCAGCAGCACAGTGGAAGGGGGGGGGGGGCCTGAGCAGCAGAGGGAAATGTATGGTGCACACGGCGGGTGGCTGGAACGTCTGGAGGCCTCCAGCGGGGGGAGAGGAGAAGCCAGCTTTCAGCTGCTGCAGAGAGGGCCATACAGGGGATCGGTTCTAGTAATCAACCCCCCCCCCTCCCACTATGCTGTCTATGTCCACATTCTATTTGCCCAGCCGCCTGCCCCCCCTCCCTGCTGGCTTGGGCCCCCTACAGGAGGCCTGGTGGTACCTCCTTATCCACGGCTCTGGCTGCCTGCAATTGGACTTGGCTCTGTAAGGGTAACCTATTGGCATTTTTATAGCAGGTGGCGGGACATTCACTGATGCAGAACTCATGCTGACAATGCACTTTGACTGTAAATGGGCATGCTGACGCGCACCAAATGGATTCCACAACTCGCATATTGTTACGGACAGAAACAGTGGCGGTATTTTACACCTGATAAGTAGTGGCATTGACGTAGTTATTTACTTTCATGCATACTTAATGATACGCACACTCCTATAACCCCAGGGCTTAACTTTCTCCAAAGCCTCAAGGGTTTCCAAGCTGAAAAATCTCATTTCCACATGAACCTTTCAGGAACTAATTAATTCCATTCAGCTCGCTCCATTCTCCCCAACCTCATTAACACCTCTGTTTTTGGCGACAGTTTTCTATCCATTTGTTTGTGTAAGTGTTGATAATTTGAGTGGCTTAAAAAAAAAAAAAACTGATGTCCTATTTAATTTCAACACTGACTATTCTTAGCCCAGCACAGGAAACCTGGAGAGATGGTGGTCCACTGCCGATGTCGGCTTGAAGAGATAAGCAAGAACACTGAGCTACGTTCTAGCTAAAATGGTTTTTGAACCACCTATCTGAACATAAATGAGCAAGGAATAGAGCAGATCATGTGACCACTGAGCAGGAGACACTTTTATAATCATAAATTCGATAAGCGGTCTAAAATTTTGACCGAGTCCACATGTGCCACACAATTCACTTCACTTCAGCTCCGAAGGTTTTATCCCCTTCCTGACCAGGCCATTTTTTGTGATGCTGCACTGCGTTATTTTAACTGACAATTGCGAGGTCGTGCGACGTTGTACTTTTCTTTTGGTGGTATTTGATCACCTCTGCGCTTTTATATTTTGCGTATATAAACAAAAAAAAGACTGACAATTTTGGAAAAAAAACAAACAATTTTTTACTTTCTGCTATAAAACACATCCAATAAAAAAAATTAAGAAAATCTCATTTCTTCATCAATTTAGGCCAATATGTATTCTGCTATATATTTTTGGTAAAAAAAATTCCCAATAAGCGTATATTGATTGGTTTGCACAAAAGTTATCGCGTCTACAAAGTATTGGATAGATTTATGGACTTTTTTTTAAAATTGTTATTACTAGTAATGATTGCAATCAGTGATTTTTAGCGGGACTGCGGCGGACAAATCTGACACTTATGCCGCGTACACGCAAGCGGACTTTACGGCAGATTGGTCCGACGATCTTTCCGACGGACTTTGTAGCGTAGGTGCACCGGACTTACAAATGGACGGACTTGGACACACACGATCACACCAAAGTCCGACGGATTTGTATGTGATGAAGTACGACCGGACTAAAATAAGGAAGTTGATAGCCAGTAGCCAATATCTGCCCTAGCGTCGGTTTTAGTCCTTCGGACTAGCATACAGATGGGCGGATTTTTCGACCGGACTCGAGTCCGTCGGAAAGATTTGAAACATGTTTCATTTCTAGGTCCGTCAAACTTTTTGGAAAAAAAAGTCCGCTGGAGCCCACACACGATCGAATTATCAGACGGAGTCCAGTCCGCCAGACCAAGTCTGCCGTAAAGTCCGCTCAAGTGTACGCGGCATAAGTGACACATTTTGGGGACCAGTGACAGTCAGCCATCGCGGCCGCCGCACCCGCTTATTGTCTCCCACTGTGTCGCATGCATGCACCCCAGATCGCGTCCACAAAATCACGTACAGGTACGTGATTTTGCCCAGGCGGGCCACCCTACTGGGCCACCCTACCGCAGTATAAAGGCGGTGGGCAGTCTGGAAGCGGTTAAACTAAAATGTTTGTATCAAAAATTTATGATTCCCACTAATTGCAGGGGGAATGTGGTCAAATCCTGGCACTCATAGACTTCCCGCAGATGGATAATAATGACTGGGACGACGTGTGGAGTTCCACTTTTTCTAGGTTGGTGTCAGCAAGCGATCATTTGATTCAATTTAAATTCCTCCATAGAAACTATTATACCCCTGCTAGACTTGCTAAGACAATTCTGAAGTTATGGACTGTATCCAGTCGGTTACGGCGATTAGCATTAGACCCACTATAGAAATCTGTTTACTAGGTCTGGTTGATCTGATAGCACCCAAAAAGGTGATCTGTACATTACTTACCCTGCTCTTGTTTTATGCACGTAAAATAATCCTTCTGTCATGGAAGAAACTGGTGGCACCTACCATAATGGCCTGGAATGCATTAGCAAATACTACCTTACCGTTATACAAAACCACATATCTGAGTAGAGGTGTACCATCTAAATTTGATAAGGTGTGGTGTGATTGGATAACCGATAACTACTGCCTCTGATTGATTGATGTTAGCTTGAAATATTTGTACGGAGGGTAAAGTACTGATTATCTGAAGGCCGGGGTGGGCACCTGGTACAGTTGCTATTGGTTCTCACGAGGTGTGGTGATGTCAAGATATACAGTGGGGACGGAAAGTATTCAGACCCCCTTAAATTTTTCACTCTTTGTTATATTGCAGCCATTTGCTAAGATCATTTAAGTTCATTTTTTTTACTCATTAAGGTACACTTGATTAGGAAAGCCACACACCTGTCTATAGAAGACCTTACAGCTCACAGTGCATGTCAGAGCAAATGAGAATCATGAGGTCAAAGGAACTGCCTAAAGAGCTCAGAGACAAAATTGTGGCAAGGCACAGATCTGGCCAAGGTTACAAAAAAATTTCTGCTGCACTTAAGGTTCCTAAGAACACACAGTGGCCTCCATAATCCTTAAATGGATGACGTTTGGGACGACCAGAACCCTTCCTAGAGCTGGCTGTCCGGCCAAACTGAGCTATCGGGGGAGAAGAGCCTTGGTGAGAGAGGTAAAGAAGAACCCAAAGACACACAGCTAAAATAACGAAGGAGTGGCTTCACAACAACTCCATGACTGTTCTTGAATGGCCCAGCCAGAGCCCTGACTTAAGCCCAATTAAGCATCTCTGAAGAGACCTAAAAATGGCTGTCCACCAACGTTTATCATCCAACCTGACAGAACTAGAGAGGATCTGCAAGGAGGAATGGCAGAGGATCCCCAAATCCAGGTGTGAAAAACTTCTTGCATCTTTCCCAAAAAGACTCATGGCTGTATTAGATCAAAAGGGTGCTTCTACTAAATACTGAGCAAAGGGTCTGAATACTTAGGACCATGTGATATTTCAGTTTTTCTTTTTTTAAAAATCTGCAAAAATGTCAACAATTCTGTGTTTTTCTGTCAATATGGGGTGCTGTGTGTACATTAATGAGGAAAAAAATGAACTTAAATGATTTTAGCAAATAGCTGCAATATAACAAAGAGTGAAAATTTTAAGGGGGTCTGAATACTTTCCGTCCCCATTGTAAGTGCTTAATATGTGCTCTGTATTCCATTCTTTGCATGAGTTTATTAGAATTGTTAATGGGAGCTGCATTGTTCACTGGTGCTGATGCATTGTAGTGCTGAATGTTGACTGTTTTTCTGTTTGCAACTATCTATGGAAATTTAAATAAAAATAATTTTCAGAAAATTTTTTTTTCTTGGAACTCATCTGGATTTGACTTATTTTTTTACGAACATGCTGAATGCAACTTTAATGCATACGCTGCTAGACTAGTACAAATCACATCATGCCATATGTAACAAAAAAATAGCTGTTTCCATGTCCATATGAAACTACTTTTTTTTTAGCAATATACAGGATCAGTGGTTTGATTTGCCATTGTGATTTCCATATTATTTAAAATGTGGTGGACCATGCCACATCCATACATAGGAAAGAACAATTGAAGAAAATTAAAAAAAAAGCTGGATTTTAAAAAGGCACAACATACACCATATGTTTAAAGGGGTTGTAAAGGTAAAAATTTTTTCAACTTAATGCATTCTATGCATTAAGGTGAAAAAACTTTTGACAGTACCGCCGCCCCCAGGCCCCCCGTTTTACTTACCTGACGCCTCGAATCTTCGCTGCACGTCCTCGTCATCTTCATTGCAGCTCAGCCTGGTCGCTGATTGGCTGCAGTGGATGGATTGAAAGCAGCGCACCCATTGGCTCGCGCTGCTGTCAATCACATCCGATGACGCGGCGCGCCGGGGGGCGGGGCCGAGTGATACAGCGAGCGGCTATAGCCGCCGGCTGTATCACGGGAGCGCGCCCGCAAGCACTCACCACCGTGCGAGGGAGCTCGCATTAAGGTGGTAAATGCTTGCGGGGAGGAGCTGAAACAGCCGCCGAGGGACCCCAGAAGACCAGGTTCGGGGCCACTCTGTGCAGAACGAGCTGCACAGTGAAGGTAAGTATAACATGTTTGTTATTTAAAAAAAAAAAAAAAATTAACTTTACAACCCCTTTAAGTTTTAATATATCCTCATTTTATTTAGTTGTCCATAAAATCACTAGATATACCTAAAATACCCATAAAACAACCATGGGATATGCTTCCTACGCATTGAAATTAAGTATACAAAATGCATGACCTCCATTTATTTGACATCCCCATTTGTCCCAGTCGGGGCTGTTGTTAGAAATCACGGGGCCCCATACGGCCTACCTGACAACCCTGCCCCCCCCCCCCCCCAAAAAAAATATCAAAATGATATTTTTCCTAGAAATACAATAAAATCATTAGAGGACAAATACATAACTTAAAAATTCCTGCTAAATCTAAAAGATAAAACTGTATTGCGTTAATAAAGCTCTGTGTGTGAATGAGGTCTCGGGGCTCATTCACATAGGTGCTGTGGCCTGTGAATCAGTATTTTTTAATGTGGCTGAAGCTGTGTGCAGGCAGCCTATGTTACGCGATGGGGATGCAGTGGCTGTATGAACACAATCACAAAGTCCTAATTTTACAGACGTGTTAGTGTAGTCAGCCAATCTCACCATCTCTCCGCCTGCTACGTAGACTCATCCCCTTCATCCCAGAAGAGGACAAAGCAGCAGTAGTTGGAACAATCATCAATTCCAGACTCGACTACGTAAACTCCCTCTACATAGGACTACCCCAATTACAGCTTGCGCGCTTGCAACTCATCCAAAACACGGCGGCAAGACTGTTAACAGGAAAAAAACCCTGGGAATCCATCTCCCCTTCCCTGAGGAGCCTACATTGGCTAACCGTAAAGAACCAAATCACTTTCAAGACCCTCTGCCTCACCCACAAATGTATACAAGGAAACGCTCCTCAATACCTATGCAAGAAAATAAAGCACTATACACCCAATCGCAGTCTTCGATCTTCAAACCAAAACCTTCTCCTTATTCCAAAAACCCGCTACAAAACAAAAGGAGAGCAAAGATTCGCAGTCCAAGGACCACGGTTCTGAAACGCTCTACCTACTCACATCCGCATGGAAGAAAACCATCAGGCCTTCAGGAAGAAACTCAAGACCTACCTCTTCTAAGAAGCTGGACAACACAGGAGAGATCTAGCGCCTTGAGGCGATTCAGTTCGCATTTGCAGCGCTATACAAATCATTCATTCATTCAGGGCCACTCACCCAAACTTGCACACATGTCAAGGCTGGACCTGCGGCTAGAGTAACAGTTACCCCCCCATAGAGCAACAGGTGGCTCCAGCAGCACAAATAAACAAATAAAACGCTCATTTACACTGTATGGGCCAGAGAACCCGTATTAAATATTAGCTATATTATCATATGGAAATATATTAAACCTATCACTCTGTAAATATAAAACAAAAAGTCATGTTGCTGGTTTCATGATCAAACAGACATGGCTTCACCTAATGCGTTTTGCAGTCTAGTGATATTGCTTCATCAGGAGTAAATTCTTGGATGGATCAAGTGCAGCCAGATATCTCGCTATGGAAGGCAGATACAGGGGCACTTAGGGACCGAGGGGGAGCACTCCCCAAGCAACAGGGGCAAGAGGATTTGCTGCCAAGTCTTGAAGCACCCTGATATGGTTGCTTGCAGCTCTACTCCTTCCAGGCCAAAGAGACTAATAGGTCTTTCCTATCATGAAATTGCTTCTAGGATGAGCTTAAGTAGATATCCACATTTACTTCTGGCCTATATAGATTATTAGTTGATATGCCTGTAGAAATTGTGGTGTAATCTCTAGAAGGATCTCATTCTGATCCCTTCCTGTGCCTCAAGCAAAATTTACTGCAACCACTGGTGATATTATGGTTATTGAAATAAAATAAGGTTTTAATGAAACTTCAATATATGGTAAACTGTATGTGTTTGGACCCATGATTAAATAAGTGGGCTTTTTAATGCAAGGTCCACTTTAGGTAAACATGTTGCTTTGCTCTGCATGGGCAAATCCAGGGGTTTTCTTAGGGTTGAACTCAGACTTGCAGTAGCCATAATTTGGATTTGCCATGTACCACAATGTAGCACTGTGGTAGAATATGCAGACCAAAACCTAGGCTTGTGCTCGATTTACCAGTCATTGTCAAAATTAGGTCCAGCCATTAAACCCCACTGGACCCACCTACAGTCATAGGAACCAAGTGCGATCATTGACTGGGACCACAGTGGTTGAGCTCTGCAGCCTCAGGTAGATAGATCACCAGAGTATCTGCATGATTTAATACATCTCATTCCAGATAGAGCTTTTTGTACATATGAGTTTCAAATGTGCATTTAGCTTCTTGACTAGCTGTCATTTAAAAAAAAGTTAAACTGATAGATTTCCTTTAATAACACAGTCTAATTTCATTCAGTAACCCTCAGCATCAATCAGATATACAGGATGAGAGGCTTCACACTCAGAGATTGAATTCAACCAACTTAAAGCGAAACGCAACCAATAAAGAAAAAAAAAAAAAGCAAAAGAAAAAGGAAGACAGGAAGAAGGAAAGAAAAAACTAAAACACTGTAATGAATCAAAGCATATAAATTCAGTTTGTTCAGCTAAATCACTTTGGTTCCAATATTTTTCTCTGCTTTCACCCCTTAACGGAAAGTTTAGTGGTTTTGTCTCAATATTATCTATTTATTTTAAGTTTATACATTTTTAAACGGATGTTTTATATTTGTATTTTTAACAACCTTTACAACCTTTGTTTTACAAAAAAAAAATATTGAGGAATGACAAAGGATTTCCCGAGCACCATGTTTTTCTTTTGTTTTTTGTTTTTTTGTTTTTTAGCACAGGGCAGATATCTCATTTAAAGCTGGCTCACTCAAGCCAAAGCCTTGGCCAGAGATATATGGATGAAGAAGGAGCGGGGGGGGGGTGTCACTGTTATGATTCAATTGTTCGTGTGTCAATAGGTTGAGCTACTGAGCTCTTTAAACTGTATCATTTTGAGAACAAAACAGGGAAAAAAGAAAGAGGAAAATGTAAAGGAAATCAATTATTTAGGTTTGACCAGAAGTATTAAAAATTGCACCTAAAAGCAAAAACACCAGAAAAAATCAAGCGTTTTAAATGCTTACCTGGTGTGTTTTCCCTCTTCAGGAACAAGTATTTATTCACTTAATATGTAATATATATTTATATATATATATATATATATATATATATATATATACATATATATATATATTATTAATATGTAATGTGTCTGCTAGAAAATGTGAATACTCCAGAAGAGTCATTTCCCTAGCACAGCCACCTTCCTCCTTGCACATCACAGGCCCCTTGTCTTCTGGGATTGACTAAATATGGTCTGTGCCTAGCCCAGCTCTTTTTCTCCTCACCTCTCTTTTCCGTTTATGTAACTACCATGAGACGATTGAAGGGGAAATGCTATAGACTGTCACTTTGGGTCTGCTGGTGCGGCTGAAATTTTATCCAAGTTGGCGCTGCCCAAGCAGCATTTTCAAGGCTTTTTGATGTCTACACAAATGAGGATTTTGGTGTCTTTCTCACAGGCGGCCAGTGGGCGGTAAAAAAACAGGTGGTTGATTTGCATTTTTACCATCCCCCCGACTGCCCACCTAAAACATAACATGCAGCTGGAGGGGACTGTAAACATTATGTGACCATGGTAAATTTAACTCGGCATGTCAAGTTCGACAGGTGGCACCACCTGTCAAACTCGCCCTCTGAAGTCAATGGGGCTCGGGTCTGAAGTCGAAGGCTCGGCTCACAGTTTTGGTGCAATATTCCTATACAAAATCCTTGTTTGGCTGAATAAAAAAAAACAGCCAAGAAAACATAACAAATGTAGTAGGCCTCAATGCCTACAAACCACTGCTCTGCAAAGCAATTGTTCATGTGACACCCCCCCCCTTAAAAAAAAAAGGCAGTGCCCAGTTCTTAGACAGCCAATCACCTGGCTTGGGCACTCCCAGATTGGCCAGAGGCAGGGTCTGTTGCAGCCTATGCTAGAAAGTAGTTATGTGCTTACAATTTTCAGGGGCCCTGGGAGTGCTCTGTCGATGGCGAGATGGCAAAGTACACCGAGGTACCTTATAATGTCTCCTCTTTACAGCTGGATAACACACTGTCCAAATACAAGTGGCATGTGCATTCTTAGTGTGCTTTGTATATTTCTTCCAGATCTGTGCAGTAATTGTGTGAAATTTTACCTCTGCCCAGGAGCTTCCTGTAATAAAGACCGGTCGCTGCTCTCTCTCCTTGCGCAGGCTTACTGGTCTTGTCTCCGCCCCTCCTGTAGTTTTTGGCAGGTATGTTGTGGGTGGGGTTAGCTGGGTCCCTCCCACACCTCTGCTCTTTTACCGTAAAGCACGGTAATGATGTTTGGCTCTGAGAAAGAGGGTTTCACTCTCAAAACGCATTAGCCTTTGGTTTCTATGAGGACTTCCCATGCCACTAGCTGAGCACTGTGGACCTTGAGGTTGTCTCGTCGGCACCAATTTACATGCCTATGCTTGCTAATGCCGCGTACACACGGGTGGACTTTTCGACCGGACTGGTCTGACAATCCGACCGTGTGTGGGCTCCATCGGACCTGCAGCTGACTTTTTCGGTCAAAAATCTTACGGACTTTAGATTTGAAACATGTTTCAAATCTTTCCGACAGACTCAAGTCCGGTCAAAAAGTCCACTCGTCTGTATGCTAGTCCGACGGACAAAAACCAATGCTAGGGCAGCTATTGGCTACTGGCTATGAACTTCCTTATTTTAGTCCGGTCGTACGTCATCACGTACGAATCCGTCGGACTTTGGTGTGATCGTGTGTAAACAAGTCCGTTCGTTGGGAAGGTCAGTCAGAAGTCCCCCGAAAGTCCGTCGGATAGACTGTCGGACCAGTCCGGTCGGAAAGTCCGCCCGTGTGTACGCTGCATAAGGGTTTGTAAGTAGGATTACTTTTTTTACTATTCAATAAAAATGGCTATGTTGGTAATGCACTAGATCAGTGCACCCTTACTTTTGTTGTTGCTATCAGTGCTTGCAAGGACACCCACAAGTCAATGACCTTTTGCATCACATGCAACAGTTGGGCAAGCAAAAAAGAGAGAGAGACACCCACACCCAGGCACCTCAACTGAGCACAGAAAAGATACACTATATTACCAAAAGTATTGGGACACCTGTCTTTACACGCACATGAATTTTATTGGCATCCCAGTCTTAGTTCGTAGGGTTTAATATTGTGTTGGCCCACCCTTTGCAGCTATAACAGCTTCAGCTCTTCTGGGAAGGCTGTCCACAAGGTTTAGAAGTGTGTCTCTGGGAATGTTTGGCCATTCTTCCAGAAGTGCATTTGTGAGGTCAGGCACTGATGTTGGACAAGACCGCCTGGCTCGCAGTCTCCACTCTAATTCATCCCAACAGTGTTCTATCGGGTTGAGGTCAGGACTCTGTGTAGGTCAGTCAAGTTCCTCCACCCCAAACCCGCTCACCCGTGTCTTTATGGACCTTGATTTGTGAACTGGTCCAAATCATTTGGTGGAGGGGGGAATATGGGGTGGGGTGGTTGTTTTTCAGGGGTTGGGTTTGGCCGCTTAGTTCCAGTGAAGGGAACTCTTAAGGTGTCAGCATACCAAGACATTTTACAAGAGACAAAGAGAGCAGCGCCATCTAAGTGCAACAATTAGGATACATTTATTACAAGGATAATGAATTAAACTCCAAGGATAGCCTGATGAAGGAGCATGCATGCTCCGAACACGCGCACCACCTGCTTCACCTTCAACCCAGATGTGACGTCAGTGGCGTTCCCTGAGCATACCCATGTCTCCTGAGGCGTTGGGAACAACCAGTGCAGCTGACACCAGCGGCGACCCCCTCCTGCATCACAGCACGTCCTCCCTCGGAGCCGATGAAGAAAAAAACTGACGATCTGTCGTCTGATTTTCAGATTGTGCGTATGGGCCATAAGACTGGGATGCCATTAAAGTTCATGTGTGTGTAAAGGCAGGTGTCCCAATACTTGGTAGTATACTGCATGTTTCTTTGCACTTCAAAAAAGTTCCAAAGGCACTTTATATTGTATTGATATTTTGAATGTAGTATTTTGTACATAGAAAGGGCAAGCACAGCTTTTTATTTAAATCTGGATTTTCAAGGGCATTTGATACAAGTGGATTCATATCTTTTGTGGCTATCGAAGAATACATTTAAAATGAGCATTTTTGTGCTTGTAGTTTAGCTTTCACATTACTTTGACTTCCCATTTTCTGCAGGTTCTTTTGAATGCGTTCAAGTGATAGAAATGTCATATTTCATCTTTTTTTTAACGGATAAAAGGAAAATGCAGAACTATTAAATACAACACAGAAAAATGAATTGCAACTGCTAAAAAATGCATATAACTGCAAGCAGTTCCTATTAATATGACAAGATTCATTTCTCATATTAGCTGGAAGATTTTTTTTTTTTTTTTTTAGTCTTGCAGAAACCATCATCAATTCCAAAATCTAGATAAGATGCGTGATTATTAAACCCAACATGTGCCGTATATGCAGTGTATTGGAACATTGTGTTGGCACTGGGACGTCAGCTCCGCTCAGGGCTTTATCATTGTCTTGTTTGGTGAAGTACGCTGTTACTGGTGTGACAACACGTTTCACAGGGGCAACCTGCGACTATCTGCACCGGCTCTCCCTGATGACTACAAATCTCACGCATCTACCAAATAAGATTTGCCCTAAAGAAGCAGAGAGATCTTGAACCTGTTAAAAAATAATCAGCATCCTGTGACTGCAAATCTCCTGGCTGCAGATGGTAATAACAGCGGTGCTTGTCGCTATATTACCACAGGGGTTGGAACTGGAGGGCAGGCTAGTACTTGACAACAGTAAATTATTAGACGCTGTGCTTCTAGAGCTATGGCAGGCAATACCCTTCACTGAAAACTTAAAGCGGCGTTCCAACTGTGAAAAAAATTATTTTTTTGGATGAATATCTTCATTTTAAAAAAAAAAATCCTTATTACTAGCACTCACGTTTCTCTTTTTAATCGCTGCCCGATTGCCGATTTAATTGAGCAAGATATGTTATATTCCTTGTTCTTGGCACTTTCCATCTTGCTTGTGGGCATGTGAAGCCCACGAACACTATCTTCCGGGCTCTGGTGCAGCTGAGCGACCAGCATGCACCGACCGTTCTCGCGCATGCGCCGTATATATGGCGCAGTGCCGTACACTTCTGACGTTGCCATCATGCCGCTGGAAGTGCCCGCCCCCGTTGTGATGGCAACGAAGCCCTCGGCGCTGCCCACTGACTCCTGGGAAGTGATGACAGGCTACTCCCAGGAGCACTAGCGAGCATGGGCGCCGAGGGAAATGACGTCAGGCGCGAGGAAGAGGCAGATTCCAAGGCACCCCTTAGCAACAGATATCAAAACATAAGTAAAAAATAAAAATAAATTTTTTTTCCAAATGTTGTCTATTAGGTTTAATGCTGCTGAATAATGAAAAGATAATTTAAATAATAATTTAATAAAACTCCGCTTTAAGGAGAACCTGTCAGCGTTTTAAACCTTTAAAGACAGGTTAACGATTGCGAATGGAAGGGGCAGTAAAAAGAGGAGGTTAAGCTGTGTTTTTTTTACTGCCCTCCAACTGCTCCTACAAGCTGTTAAGACAGTTGTACAGGAATATACCAATTCCAGAGCAGTGGTGGTTTGCATTGTGGCATGGTAAAAAATCATCCACCCAGTCAGTACCACCCACCAGTGCCGGTACAAGGTCATCTAGTGCTCAAATTGTGCCCACCCTCCCCTCAAGATGTATGAGCATTATATATCAGCAAAAATCCCCCCCCCCCCCCCCAAAAAAAATCAAGCACTAATCTGCATTCTTTCCCCCTAAGCATAAATACCCCCTCCTCCCAGTACAAATCCACCACCCAAGCACAAATCTTTGCCCCCAACCTCCTAGCTCAAATCCTCACATTTCCCACATCCCCCAAGCACAAATCCCCCCTACCCAAAAATAAAAATACCCTCTCCTAGTGCAAATCCTCCCAGGAGTCTCAAACTGGGGGCCCTCCAGCTGTTGCAGAACTACAAGTCCCATCATGCCTCTGCCTGTGGAAGTCATGCTTGTGACTGTCAGCCTTGCAATGCCTCATGGGACTTGTAGTTTCACAACAGCTGGAGGGCCGCCAGTTTGAGACCCTTGCTCTAACCCTTCAATTTCCTCTCTGAGCACAAATTTCCCCCCCCACCCACTCCCCACTTCCAGCACAAATTCTCCCCCATCCTAGCACAAACCCCCCCCCCCCCGAATTTCCCCTACTAGCACAAATACCCCACGTGGTGTGAGTATAGGATTTAAATGTTCCTAATATAGGAAAATAAGTCAATTTCACGATTTTTTAAATATATGTCTATGGTAATAACTTTTTTCATGAGTTTTGGCCGGATTGAAATGGCTTTAAGTGTGGTATACCAATAGTAGTCATAACTATCGGGATCACTTATATTTAATACACACTAAGATATGATGCGCGCTGGTTACACTATTTACTAGCACAAATCCCCCCCCAAAGAAATCCCCCCTCCTAGCACAAATCTTGTTCCCACATCCCCTGTCCCAACATAAATCCCCTCAAACCACCAGCACACCTCCCCAAATTCCCCCTTCCCAGCACAAATCCCCTTCTCCCAACCTCCTTGTGGTGCCCCCCCACCTCACATGATAGCACAGTGCCCAGGGCAGCTGCCCCTTCTGCCTACCCCTTGCGGCCCTGCCACCCACTGAACACATAATTGAAGCTACGCCGTAAACACCCCTGCAACCGCACGCACTGCGGAATGGGCTTTCAGGGGTTAAAACAGACAATGAGGAGGCAACATAACGCATCCACTGTGGATCGCTCTTCAAAGGGCGATGCTACTGTTAACGAGCCCTTGAAACTGAACTCTAGGCAGATAGAAAAGGCACAAATTAGTGCCGCTCTGTAATAATTAAAGCAGAATTAAATGTAAAAAAAAAATAAAAATGCTGACAAGTAGAATTTTTTTGATAATAGAGACATTATTGGTCTCTTCTGCCATAAGCTATTGTCCTTGCCTATCAGGGTTTGTCTACACTAAGCAGCGCACATGCAGCTCAGCGTACATTTATGGCACAGGCGTGACAATGTGACTCGGGGGTGCATGCACAGGAGTTGAGCCATCGCAGCTTAAAGAGTGCCCGTGACCAGCGTGAGCACTGACAGCACAGCACTGAAGGGGACCATTAGCCAGGTAAGTCTACAATAATGTGCTAATAGGCTGCACATGCTAGCACATTATGGCTAAAAGCTCCTGGGGCCAAATCTTTTTTCTTCTTTGCGGAGGTTTAATTCTATTTTATTACATCCTTAAAGCATAAGTTCACCTCTTGGGAGAAAAATAGGAAAATTCACATATTTTTGCAGAAAAAAATGTGCATTTATTATTTTTTTTTCCAGCAGATGCCTGCAAAGCATTGAACTCATGATCATGGGTGCAATGTCAAGCTCCTGCAGACAAGCCCTACAGCTTTCAGCCCTTTGTACGGGCTGTCTGTTTAACCACTTGCCGACCGCCTACCGCGTTTTTACTGCGGCAGGTCGGCTCTATTGTGCGAAACAATGTACCTGTACATCACTTCATGCAAAAGACCCTGGAGATCGCTCGCTGATTGGACACAGGGGATGCCAATCAGTATGCCGATGTCCGCCGGTCACCCGTGATCGTTCCCCAGAGAGGCAGAAAGGCGATCTGCAGATTGCTGTTCTGACAGCATACCTCCCAACATTTTGAGATGGGAATGAGGGACACCTACTAACAAACATATGTAGGCATAGGACACGCCTCCTGCCACACCCCCTTAAAGGAGAATTAACCCAAAAAAGGGTTAATTAAATCCACAAGGACTTTTTTTTACCACTACTATTCCTTTATATTGGCTTTTAAAATGTACAAATGCAGCAGTTTAGAAATTGAATGAAAGGTTTAGCAATAGGAGACCCTTTGTGAAAGATAAAAAGTGCATTTTATATAAAACTATAGAGATTAGACCAAAATGAGGGACAAAATGAGGAGGAAAGAGGGACAGAGGGACATTTCTCCAAATCAGGGACAGTCCCTCGAAATCAGGGACAGTTGGGAGCTATGCTGACAGGGAAGAAGATGGAGATCTTGTGTTCCTGCTAAGCAGGAACACCAATCTCTGTCCTTATCCAGTCGGAGCAACACCAGCTAAGCACACATTTAACCCTTTGATTGCCCCTGATGTTAACCCCTTCCCTGCCAGTGTCATTAATAGAGTAACAGTGCATATTTTTAGCACTGATCACTATAATAAAATGGCACTGGTTCCCAAAAAAATGTCAAAAGTGTCAGTTATGTATCCGATTTCTCCGCTGCAATGTCGTAGTCCCACTAAAAATCGCTGATCGCTGCCATTACCAGTAAGAAAAACCCAACGCAATAACTTTTGCACAAACCAATCAATATACCCTCATAGGGATTTTTTACCAAAAATATGTAGCAGAACACATATTGAGCTAAATTGATGAAGAAATTGGATTTTTTACATTTGGATAGGTTTTAGAGCAGAAAGTAAAAAACTTTTTTTTTCAAAATTGATGCTCCTTTTTTGTTTATAACGCAAAAAATAGAAACCGCAGAGGTGATCAAATACCACCAAAACAAAGCTCTATCTGTGGGAAAAAAAAGGACATAATTTTTATTTGGGTACAGCGTCGCACAACCGCGCAACTGTCAGTTAAAATAGCACAGTGCCATATTGCAAAAAAATGGCCTGGTAAAACCTTCCGAGGATGAAGTGGTTAAAAGCTGCTTGTGAATGAACTAGAAGCACACTCACCAGATCACTGAGAGCTACAAGCCATCTGCCACATGGAAGAATGGATTTGTATTTCTCTCATTCACAGATTCCTATGAATAAATTGACACAACTGTGTGGGTGCATCCCCACACAGCCACGCCGTTTTTTGAAAAGTGACAGCGAGTGCAGGGAGAAGATCAGTGCAGTCCATTTTACGGCAGTCAACAAAAGTACATGTTGCATTTTTTTCTGTATGAAATGCATTTAGAATGCAGCAAAACACGTCGCAATTCACATGTCTTCAATTGACAGGACTCCCCCATCGCAAACATCTTCTCTTCTTTTCCGCTTGGCTCCAGTAATTGTGTCCCCCCCACTATTCTGTTCAACCCCCCTCCACAACCGGACCCTCTCTTCCTGCCTCTCTGATCCCCCCTGAGTGTCGCCCTGGAATCGCTGGTGGGTATCAGAATGGCGGGGGGGATAAACAGTGTCAGTAAACATGTCAAATTTACTGGCCCTTTCATTTCCTGAATGAACACAGTAAGAAACGGGTACCAGTCATCCCTGTGTTCATTTATAACCCAAGCATAGTAAAGTGTGTTTACTACACTTCATTTTGTGAACAAGGAGCTTCTGTACAGAACGTTTCCTGTTCATTCATTCTGCAGTGCTGCTGAGGCTGCAGAAAAAAGGGATTGAGGAATCTATGTCCTCAAGCGCTTGGTACTCTGAGCATGTAAATAAGCGGTTTGTGGAGCTAGAGCAGGGGTCTTCAAACTACGGCCCTCCAGTTGTTCAGGAACTACAATTCCCTTCATGCCTAGTCATGTCTGTGAATGTCAGAGTTTTACAATGCCTCATGGGACGTGTAGTTCCGCAACAGCTGGAGGGCCATAGTTTGAAGATCCCTGAGCTAGAGCTACCTGTTACTATAAGTCAGGGATATGCAATTAGCGGACTGCCAGCTGTTGCAGAACTACAAGTCCCATGAGGCATAGCAGGACTCTGACAGCCACAAGCAGGACACCCAGAGGCAGGGGCGTGATAGTTTTGCAACAGCTGGAGGTCCGCTAATTGCATATCCCTGCTCTATGTGGACACAGCAGCTGTACTAACACAGCCACAGGTCCTAGTTGGACAGGTATGCAGGCATAACTCCCAACTTTTTGAGATGGGAATGAGGGACACCTATCAGCAAAAGTATACAGGCATAGGACACACCTCTTGCCACGCCCCCTTAAAGGAGAATTGGATTAAAAAAAACAAGATTGGTTAAACCCACAAGTGCTTTTTTTTACCACTACTATTCCTTTATATTGGCTTTTGGAATTTACAAATGCAGCTATTTAGAAATCAGATGAAAGGTTTAGCACTGGAAAACACTTTTTGATAGATTTATTTATTTATTTCAGGTACTTATATAGCGCCGTCAATTTACACAGCGCTTTACATATACATTGTACATTCACATCAGTCCCTACCCTCAAGGAGCTTACAATCTAAGGTCCCTAACTCACATTCATACATACTAGGGACAATTTAGACAGGATCCAATGAACCTATAGATAAAGTGCATTTTATATACATCTATATAGATCAGACCAAAATGAGGGACAAATGAGGAGGAAAGAGGGACAGAGGGACATTGCTCCAAATCAGGGACAGTCCCTCGAAATTAGGGACAGTTGGGAGCTATGTGCAGGTGTGAGTAAGTGGCCCACACTGTCTGTGTTTGGTGGTGCTTTACACCTGCACCCACATGCCTGGGGGGGGGGGGCCCTGTCAGGTAGGCTGTATGGGGCCCCATGATTTATAACAGCAGCCCTGGGAGGGAGCTGCACCTCCTATAGGGGGTCTTGATGGAAAGTATGATTTCTTCACATGGTTAGTTTGATCAGCGCAGGTTTAGGACAGGTCTGCTTTAAGTTTTATCGCCAGCTTGCTTTGAAACGTTCTACTCATTTCTAAAACCAGAGGCACAGTCAGTACAGAGGATGTGATCATTTAACGGGAAATAGAGTCATTTACTTACCCATCCGCGTCTTGAAAATTTACATTCACTCTCTTTGCAGAACCCAGGAGCTCTGTGACAATGAAAAAGAGAAAAGATACGATTGAGAACAGCTGTATCGCTCAATTAGTGATTCATCACACGGCCTCTGATACAGAACACCTGCACAGCAACCACAAAATAATGGCATTCTATTATACCACTAGATTTACTTAGAGCTTCAGAGTTTCTAAAACGTAGCAAATGATAATAAAACTACCGGAAAAAAAAAAAATACACAGCTAAATAGGTGGGCGAGTATGTGTACAGCTCCTACAGACCAGAGTCTATATGCAGTATCTTAGCAGTACACATAGCCTGCCGCAATACCACCTGTGCCCAATGGCTGGCACTAGACAGCACTTTCTATCTCCCTATTAATAAGAACCAGCTATAACAGATGGTTTTTGTAGATTCACACCGCTGAAGTGCATCAACAAGCAACCATTAGTGTGCATGTAATGTGGATTGCGAAGGAAAAAAAAAAAATGAGCTGACGCAATTAACAGAGGTTTAGCAAGTATAAAAATACCTAAACATTGTTTTCAATGTAGAGCAGGGGTCGTCAACCCCCGGGCCGCGGCCCACTACCGGGCCGTGGCCCACTACCGGGCCGTGGCCTTTCTGCAGCCGGGCCGCGGGCATGAGACACCTGGGCAGGCGGGCATGAAAGAGCCGGGCGGCAGGCATAAGACAGCCGAGTGGCCGGCATGTGAGAGCGGTGGATGGAAGAAGCAAGCGGGCAAGCAGAGATGACATTATCTCTCTCCGCCCCGCCCCCCCCCCGCTTCACTGCTCTTCCGCCCTCACAGTCGGTGTCCCGTCAGCCTTAGTGCCGGAGGTGCGGCACATCATCTCTCACTGCCCGCCCTGCATCACCACTTTCCTGCCTTCATTCACAACCCACCACTGCACAGAGGCCTGCCTCTGTGCTAAATGGACCAGTGCTGCCACCAATGCAGTGGTGGCAGGCAGCGTGGCAAGTGACATTCCGCATCTGGTGACAGGCAACGTGGCAGGTGATGTGGCAAGTGACATTCCGCATCTGGTGACAGGCAATGTGGCAGGTGGCGTGGCAAGTGACATTCCACATCTGGTGACAGGCAACATGGCAAGTGACAATCCGCATCTTGTGGCAGGTGACGTGGCAAGTGACATTCCGCATCTAGTGACAGGCAACGTGGCAAGTAACAATCCACATCTGGTGGCAGGCGACGTGGCAAGTGACACACTCAGGGCTCCCACTGATTCTGCATTATGGTGAGTTGGACTATTTCATTTATCACTACAATGTAATAGAAAGAATGCATTTCAATCACCCTGACACCAAATCAAGCATGGTGCCCTGATGATTGAAGCGCTAACACCAGCCATTGCTCGCGAAAAATCGTTTATCCCCCGCATGGGGACCACTGCTCTAGTTTGTTCTGTGGCCCTCATGTACATCTTTTGACTAAGCCCGGGAGCCTACCTTCTTCAACACTTTGGGAACGACAGGTTTTCTTTAACAAGCATGACCTTCCCCAACCTGGTCCCATTTTGCTATAGTATGCGGTGAGATCCATTGTTGCTGGGGAAGTCTATTGTTGTGTGAGGGATCTAGTGTTGCTGGGGTGGGGTCTATTGTTGCTGGGGGGATCTATTGTTGCTGCCTCCAGGGGATCTATTTTACTGCTTTTTTGCTAGACAAGAACAAATCCTATAAAAATTATTTAGCACCGAAACATGATACTTGGGGTAGTCCTTGGAGGTTGGTAGGGGTGGAACTAAGGGATGGTGCTCATAGGAGGGTAGGAGTTGGAGATATGGGGGGGGGGGGGCTCAGAAGGGGGGAGTTCCTGCACCTATTCTCTTAGAAAAAAAACCCTACTGTAGAGCAATGTTTCTCAACTCCAGTCCTCAAGTACCCCCCAGCAGGTCATGTTTTCAGGCTTACCATTATTTTGCACAGGTGATTTGATCCCTTTCACTGCCTTAGTAATTACCACAGCCGGTTCATCTTAGGGAAATCCTGAAAACCAGCGGCAGCCTGTTTGTTTAGGGGTGTGTGGGCGCCCCCACCTCTCTCCTCTCCACCCCCTATATGCAGTGCATAGCATGAATCTATCAACGGCCACCGTGACCTCTCCCTATTCATGTGTCCGGCCCCTTTCGGGTCACCGGGCACATGAATTACAGCGGCCAGGGCTTTTTTTTAAACACCTGATTAGAGCCAAACGCTCTAATAGGCTTCAAAATAGGGTGGGCTCGGGACACTGAGGATGCGTCCAGAGCCCACACAGGTGTGCTGCAACAGCGAATTAATATTCGCTGTTGCAACACTGATCCTCCTCCCTGCCAATTGGGAAGCGGGTCTGGTACCCGTCACCCGTCACCTGACTGGCTGACAGTACAGGCGATTCTAATGGACGCCTTGCAAGAGAGAAGAGACGCACGGCATCTCTATGAGAGGAAACTCCCGCTCCCGGGACACATCTTGCTGCCATTCACCCGCTGCCTGACCCGTCACTAAGATGGGGTAAGTGCCAGGCAGACAGCAGACAGGGGTCCTCCTGGATGGGGGTTGGGATGACTGTGTGCGTCTGTGCTGCTGGCAGCGTGCGGGGGAGGGTGTAGCTGGATGAGTCCGCTGGCCGTGGGGGGGTTGGTTGTTTGCCGCCCCGTCCAAAAAAAAGACCCACAAGCCGCCACTGCTGAAAACATGACCTGTTGGGGGTACTTAAGGATTGGAGTTGCTGTAGAGAGGAATGGCGGCTGCCATTACTGTGACCCCTAACTTGTGGCTTCTTTTTCCACGTTGGTGACTCACCAAGTAGTGATAAAAAGCTAAGATTGACAGCCGCCACATTCATTAAGGAAAAGCAGCAATAGTCGCCCACAATTTTGACAGGCTGCTTTAAAGGGTGGCCATACAAGTCCCAATAAAAGCAAATGCAAATGCTTTACATTTTCTAAAGCGGCTGTTGAACAAGAAGCATGTTGGAAAATTTCTTCGCAATCAAAAAAACGATCTTCCCCCTTTCAAAGTAGTAAACCTTTCTCTGCATGTGCCCTAGTAACATTCATCAATAAAAAGTCCCGGAGGCACCCAGAGGCATATAACTTATTCGAGATAAGGGTGATTCCTTACTGACAGCTGTTGAGGCATACGGTACACAACCAGCTGCTGAAGGATGCTTTAAAGAGCCAGTTTATTCCTGAGTTGAACTGATCCAATATTAACCCAATTGAGTACAACGTTCTATTCTAACCAGCATTTAATCCCTGATGAAGCGGAAACCTTATAGCATCTGAAGCATGATGGCTTATTGCTCCTAGACTTCTATGATTGAATAAATCATTTTTGACCACCTTTAGTGGTGCTCTTCTTTTCCCTACACCTACCTGACCAACCACACAAATATCAGACAGACAGGACCAGATTTATACCTTCACCCTCTACCAGATCGACTGTCTTATGCCTTCCCTGGCCAGTAGGCATGTGGGGTTCATTTCGTTCTGAATCAACACGTGGGCAAATTTTTCGTTATTCGAGGATTAGGATGTATCCGAATTTCTGAATTACAATAGTAACCAATTTAAATAAATATAAAATAACAAAGCAAACTTTCGTCCGCAAATAACAAATTATCTGAACTTGAATAGAATTTGAACCAAATTTGAAAACTAAATCAAATTAAAAAATATTTGAAAAATATTGCTGACTATTGCTGATTTTCTTTCAAAGACTGTGGGGTTGATTTATTAAAACTGGAGAGTGCAAAATCTGGCGCAGTTATGCATAGAAACCAATCAGCTTCCAGGACCTTTTGTCAAAGTTTAATTGAACAAGCAGAAGTTAGAAGTTGATTGGCTACCATGCACAGCTGCACCAGATTTTGCACTTTCCAGTTTTAGTAAATCAACACCACCGTGTATTAGTGTTAGAATATAGCCACCTTCTGAAATTCTAATTTCAAAAAGAATATAATATAATAGAAAATAAAAGCATAGAATAGAAAATAAAGGAATAGAATAGTAAAAAAAAGAAAAGAATACAATAGAAAAGAATAGAATAAAACAGAAGAAATAAAAAAAAAATTGAAAACATAGGAATAGAATAGAATAAAAAATAGAAAATAAAATAAAGGAATATAATGAAAAAGAATAGAACAGAACAGAAAGAAATTGAATAGAATAAAACAAAATAGAAAGAATATAGCCGTCTTCCAAAATTCGAATTTCGATTAGAATAGAATGGAAAGGAATAAAATATATAGAATATAGCTGTCTTCCGAAATTCGAATACCAGCTATTCTTCACAATTAATTTGGATCAGTGAAGTTGCATTCAATATTTTTGTTTTCACTTTGATTCAAGTACTTTGAATCCATTGGAAAAATCTCAATCTGGTTGAAAACGAATGAACTAAACAAAATAAATGTCATTATGAATGCAGCTAAACTAAATTAGTGACTTAAGAAATCGATCTGAAACAAAACAAATGTTTTCATTCTGCACATGTCTACTGGTCAGCTTCAACATGACACAACATAACAAGACCAGATGATATAGACACACAAAGCACTCCAGAACAGGGAGAATGAAAAAGACAGTTTGCCAAAAATGCATTAGTACACCTAAAACCAGTGACTAGAAGACAGAACCAATAGACTGTCATCCTACTCTGCTGGCAGCTTGGTTTTGGTTTTATGGACCCATTCTGCATATGATGTGTAGGTTGCTGTGTGCCACTCCTGACATATTTGCTGCCATAAGCCAGGCCATATGCTGGCTATGCAGAAATGTAACTCTTTACACCAATGTTTCTCAACCAGGGAGAAGTCCTCAGGGATCCTGCCACGATCCAACATTGACGCAGATTTATATCAGCTCAATGGTGGCTTCAGTGCCCTACTTGCATGGATTTCCGAGTAACGCGGGGTAGATTGACATCCACCCAGCACTACTTCTAAAGTTCTGACTACAGACACTATCAAACATGGAATAAGAGAAGAGTTTCACACATGGAAGCACGGGACAGAAGGACGGCTCCTGTTTTTAGGTTAGTACTCAATGAAGAGACCTAAATGGCTACGTATTGAACAGTTCAGGGCCCAGAGGTGCCCACGTAAAACAAGGCATTAGTTCTTTATTCTTTCTATTTAACGCATGTATATAGACAGGCCCAGTTCTAATTAAGTCCTCCTAGTACTCAAAGAGGAAACCTGAAGGGCCACATATTGAACAGCTCAAGACCCAGAGGTGCTCATGTTAAATAAGATATTACTTCTTCATTTTTTCTACTTAACACCCGTGATTAGACAGGCATGGTTTAATGAGGTGCTCATAAAAATAAGTAATTATATCTGTATTCTTTTTACTTAACACTCATGATTACACAAGCCTTGGATAATTAAGGGGCTCTTTATTTTCATCAACTTGTTGTTAAGCTGTTTCCTGCAAAAACTTTGTCCTCGGTAAAGTTCTTACTGGATTGAGTTGGCCATGTAAATTAGAAATCCTTTTAATTTTAGGGATTTCTATTCAGACAACGAAGATCTATAACTTTTGTTATAATTTTAAGGGGCTCCTAACACCAATGTCCGGTAAGCTGTAGATCAAAAAAAAAAATTCCAGGGGCTCCCCAAGATCTCAAACTTTTTTTCAAGGGTTCCTCCAGTTTAAAAAGTTTGAAAAAGCCTGCTTTATAGACAGACTGAGGGGGACAGGATTAAAATATTTGCGAGAAGTAGGAAAGGATCAAGAGAACCATCCACAATATACCTTGTGGGCCTCACTAGACATTTCCTAGACGTTAAGAATAGTATTTTGCCAAGAATGTGTTTAAATGCTCTTTCGGTACCAAGGCTAGGCTTATACACGTATCCATTAATGTTTACATTGGAAAAAGGAAAAGGAAACAAGAAAAATATGTGGGTTAGGGTTTCTTTTTAAAAAAAAATACCAAACTACAGTATGGCAAACGTACAGTCTCCTTCTCATTACGAGCTGACATCAGGACTAAGAAAATGTGGAAAGTTGCAGCTAAATGGTGATAAGCATCTAGATGACAAGATGAAGTCGTGACACACATCTCTTCACATTCAGCTCTTGGAGATCAGAGTGACACATACACTAGAAGAAATATGGCTCAGCCAGCTTGCACAAGAGACACACGAGGGCTCCCAGATGGGGCAGGAAAAGTATCTGTGTTGCCCATATCAACCAACTACACAAGCTAAAAAATAAGAAGGACATGACTAAAGTATGTCAACCTTGGTCCTTCTACTAACCCTTAAAATAATAACACAGACTGCGCAACGTGGGTTTAAACAGGAGCCATTTTACTTACAAAACGAAGTAAATAACATAACATTAACCTAAACAATAAACAAATTCGACAATGTAACCAGTAGGGAGTCTTTTGGTGTCCCTAAAGGCACAATTTATTAGAAGAATTGCTGCGCGTCCTCATCTGCCCCCCAATTGGTTAGAAGACGTTAAAAACTGCTGAGAGGACTATCAATAGCCAACTAACTGGGAGTGCCTTTCCCCAGATGGGCCTCCAGTTTTTGCAACAATTTAATTATTAACTGACTTTCCAAAGACCCCCTGACCTGACTTGCTGTGACAAAATTATTGTTTTTCTAAATTTGACTTACATTGAACCGCAAGTCTAGGGCAAGTAGGCAGGGAATCTTCCTCTTCACCTGAACTTTCCAGAAGGAATATCCAACATGCTACACTTGAACAACCCTTGCATCTCCACCCTGCCCATGTGACCTTCAGCCACCAATCAGGTAGAACCTACATCCCTTACACATTGAGCTCACATTTTTTAACCCTTTTTCTGACCTGTTCCTCACCTTTAGGCCGGCCATACACGGTTCAAACCTGCTGGTGAACTGGGTCGCGATTTGAATTATTAATGGGCAGGCTGAATGTACCAAGTTGATTGATCGACTTGGGTACAACCAGCCTGCCAGATTTGCTTACGATAATCGCAAGCAGCTGCTATAGCCACTACCAATAATCACTGTCTTCTCCTGGTGGGGACAGCTTCCCCAGCCCTCCTCCTCATTTCAACTATCCTGGACTTGTGTCAAAAAAGGCCCCTTTTTTGGCATTACCCAAACACATATATACACAAAATAAGGGGGGGAGCTCAAATACAAAAACACATTACAAAAAAATCTAAACTACCCTAAATATTTAAACAAAATCTATTTTTTTTTTCCCAAGCAAATTTTACCTAGGTAGCTCATTGAGCAAAATTGAGCATTTCCATTTCAGCAAAATTTTGCTCAAGAAACCGATCAGTCTTGCTGCAGTGCTCAGTATTGAATATTCTGATAGGAGAAGTCTGTCATCAGACATTAAGACCCCTTTCACACTGGGGCAGTTTGCAGGCGTTATTGCGCTAAAAATACCGCCTGCAAACCGACCCAAAACAGCCGCTGCTGTTTGTTCAGTGTGAAAGCCCGAGGGATTTCACACTGGAGCGGTGCGCTGGCAGGAGAAGAAAAAAACTCCTGTAAACCGCATCTTTGGAGCGGTGAAGGAGCAGTGTATTCACCGCTCCTTCACCGCTCCTGCCCATTGAAATCAATGGGGCAGCGCGGCTATACCGCGGCTCTAGCCGTGCTATGCGAGCGGTTTTAACCCTTTTTCGGCCGCCAGCGGGGGTTAAAACCGCACTGCTAGCGGCCGAATACAACCGCAAAAATGACGGTAAAACATCGCTAAAAATAGCGCTGTTTTACCGCCGATGCCCCCACCGCCCCAGTGTGAAAGCGGCCTTAGTCATCAGTCTGCTGCTTTTTCTTTCACTGTCCAGTCACAGGCTGGGGGAAGGACACGACCTCTTAAGTCTGCTATACACTAATAGATTTTAAAACTGACAGGGCTGGTGGGGGCCAGTGTACTAAGCATCTGACATTAGTACAGCGATCTCCCCCGCTGAGCTGTTGTGTTTTGGCAGGGGGACGGCCCCTCTGCCAGCACACTCCGATCAGCGCTCCCTGCCATTGGCTGAGAGCGCTGATCGGGAGTTGGTTTGGCTGCTGGTTTTCCAACATGCTCGTCTGACAGAAGCCGGCCAAACCGACATATACACGGGCCAAAGTCAGCTGATTTTTTTTTTTTTTGAACCGGCAAATGTCTCCCGACATTCGGCCTTGTGTCTACACAGCTTTAGGCTAGGTTTGTACGTTTCCTGTTCACACCTGAGCATCATAACAATTATAGCTTTCAGCTGAAAAAAGTACATGAACTTCTTAGGAGTGTTTTTGGTTCCAATAAACTTCAATAGGAGTGCCCCAAAAATATTTTTTTATTTTTTAAATTTTTTTATTTAGTGTTATGTGATATATACCATAAAATTGCATAATTCGCATAAGCAGCATTTGTACATTCAATATACTAGCGCATTATGCCAGAAACAAAAAGATCACTCGGAACAGTTGTCAGAGGATAAAACTTTACGTGGACAGGTAGCCCAAGCAACCATGTAACAAGTGCATCAAGGTTTAGGGACCCCTCTGGGTGGGTCGTGTAAAAGCCTACCCTGCAGTAGAGGGGAGTCCCTCTAACTTCTGAAAGAAGTTACCGTGAAATGGGGGAAGTCTGATGAGAGTTGCCCAACTAGGGTCAGAGCTAGAGTTGCCACCTCATCCCTTTAAATCCAAACACTTCTAAATTACACAGGTTCTGAGGCTAATTAAATGCAGATAAGGCACCAAGTGGGTTTAATTACCACCTTAATCAGCCACAGAACCTGTGTAATTAATATGTGTTCGGGTTTAAAGGGATGAGGTGGTAACTATAGTCTGAGCATACCAGTTTTTACCTAGTTAACATGATAGAACGGAAAACAGAGATAGAAGAAAGAAAGGGGGAAAAGGGTAGCACATGCATTTTGCCCAATTTGTTGCCTCTCCTTCTCTTAATAACCAATTTTCATTGGCTAAAACAACAATGCTCAAGCCTGGCCAAAAAAAATAGGCATACAAACACATATGAATAACACCTCAAAAACGCTTGAAGGGACTGAAGCTCAAGTGTGAACCTAGCCTTATAGCCCGTACACACGATCAGAAAATCGTACAAAAAGTACTGTTTTCGAATCGATCCTGCGATAATCTGATCGTTAGAATAGAGCTTTTCGAGAGCCGATCACAACAGTTCATCCAATATTATCTGATAGGACAAGCGTGAAAACGTTTCTCATACGATACCGGATCATACCATTTTCGTTTAATCCATACAGTTGTCGTTCGAAAATACAATACAAATACACTACAACACATTACATCGCTTCCGAATTTTTATTCTGTCGTACGAGAATTTTTGAGAACTTTAGTAAACTCTTCATTTTTGATATTTGATTAGCATGCAAAAAAAAAAAAAAAAAACAGACGATCATTCTTCCGATAATCTCATTGTGTGTGTACCAGGCTTTAGTATAACTTATCTGCAGCAGAGAAAGATGACGTCTCTTTCCCTGCCAGACAGGGCCGTACTGTGTATCAGAGCCATCTAAATCTCAAGACTGGATGGGCAGAAATACAAATCCTGCCAGGATAACATGGCTGGCAGGTTCTTTTTAATGTACATGAGTCTATCAGAGCATAATTCATACATCTAACGCAGGAACTTTCACTCAATGGAGTACTTCTGTTTCTGAAAACACTCCACTTGTTAACACTTATATAGAAATATCTGGCATGACAACTAAATCATACTTTTATTGAATGTTCAATCCTACTACCAAACAGCTCCTAACAGAGAGACATTGGGTCTCTGAGTGACAATGCGTGACGCACACATGCCTCTTTCAGCATGTGCTTTGATTAGAAAGATCGGACTGATAATGGATCACGTTCCTGCTACATGGAAACCTTCCTCCCTGGAAAATTCACTCAAGATACCTCATTAAAGGAACGGTATCAAAAACATATGCTATTATATGAAAGGGAAATTGATCAGCCGCCCACTCCCCTTTGATTTGGTGCTTTTATAGATCTGGCCCAGGAAATGTTTGCCTGGGGTAATGTACTCATGTGGGTGCGCCTGTCACTTAGGCAGAATGCAGCCATTTCTGAGCTGAAGCTGTGATGTACTAGTCAACATTCCAAACAAGGCTTTAAAGAGCCAGGTCAGGTGGTAAGTAAGATAAACCAATGAGGTGCTTATGCTATTGAAGACATTTTATAAATTGTCATATCCTGTTCCAAGGAAAGGGGTAGGGAGAGAGAGAGAGAGAGAGAGAGAGAGAGAGAGAGAGAGAGAGAGAGAGAGAGAGAGAGAGAGAGAGAGAGAGAGAGAGAGAGAGAGAGAGGTGCTGGAACCAAGGAACCCCCTATCAGAATTTTTACAGATGAGGATAACAGCAAATGTTTGGGGTTTGGCAAACAAGGCCAGGATAAAGATTGGAGATACTTGGCAGCAAGGGTGTGCCGTTAATGAGACAGTACCGCTGCTCAGTAATATTACATACAGTATATAGTACATATACAGGGCAGCTTTACTGAGCTCGTTGCTAGGATGTAGGCAACCAGGCTGCAGAGCATCATAACAAACAATGGTGTTGTGCGGACCAGCTACCAGCATCCTAGCAACCAGTGATGCACAGCCGTTCAGCATCAATGGTTGCTAGGACACTGGCAGCAAGGTCACAGTAACATTAGTTGCTATATCAGCTTTCTAGCAACCAGAAGGGTGGGGGCAGCTAAAATGAGGTGGCACCTGGAGTTTTTATGGGACACAGAATAGCAGGAACACAAAAAACATTCAGAAGCTGGTACAATCTCCAGCAGGCTTCCCCATTCCTGTGGCATTACCCATAAACAAACCGCTAACAGAGAAGCAATGTTGTTTGGGGATGGGGATGTCTCAGGGTACTAATAGCAGGAGGACTCTAGGACCCAGCATCTGTCAGGGCAGAAGAAGGGCTCTAGGACCCAGCATCTCCGCCAGCACATCACATGGGCCTTTATAAGGAAGCCAGCCCTTGGTTGAAGTGCTTTTAGATCTTCAGCTGTTACCAACATTCCCGTAATTCCTGTGATTCTTGTTAACCGACACGGCTTGTTCTTGACCTATCTCCTGCCCGTCTCCTGACCTTGACCTCGGCTTGTGTAATGGATCTCCTCTGCCAGCTACCTGTCTTGACCTCGGCTCCCACCTGACGTTGTCTCCTCTGCTACCCAGCTGGCACTGAACTTTGGCTACCCTCTGCCTCAGTGACCCTAGTTGCCGGATACATCTCACAGGGGCCACCTGCCTGCAGCAGCCTCACAGCACATCAGCGGTGTTCCTGAGCCTTTTCTGCAAGCAACTCTACAGGTGACCTGTGCTACTTTGGGCCTGACTCCTAGTGTCTCACCTCCAGGGGAGTCTGGAACTTAGCTGCAAGGGAAGCCCACTCCCCATTGGCCTCCAGCACTTTGGTACCTGATAGGATGTCTGCTGGAGTTATTACATGTTTGGGGGGGGAAGGGGGGATTAAAAATATCCGCCTCATAGGGCAATTAACCTAGGCATGCTCCAGCTTGGCAGATAGCTTAAATGTAACAAACAAATACCAAATAGAGATTCGACAAGATCTGGCATCCTTTAGTAGAATGTAGAAGGAGTCCAGTGGGAGGGGTCACCCTGGGTTCTTGTGTTTTATTTTATTACTCGCTTTCATAGTTCCTGACTTCTATCCCTCCACCTTAGGGTTTGGTTTTTAACCACCCACCTTTGGGGGTTCCCATCCTTCATCCCATAGGTTTCTCCATAATATAAATTAAATTAGACTTCCCAAAGAGAACAACAGGACACCTATGGCTAACCTTTTTCTAAAAACTAGTTACCTAGCTGCTCTGCTGACCTACTGGCTTATTACTTTTTATTACCTTTTCAGTCACTGACTCCAAATGAGTATGCAGATTAGGAAAAACAGAAAAAAAGGAATACAACCTTAACTGAATATATATTTGTTCTGGTTCACAGTTAGGCCCATTCACCTGGGCTAATGAGGGCAGCTAAAATGCAGCATTCAGATACGGGTAAACGCTGCCACACTCTGTGCTATGGCCAAATACAAACTGGACGATTAGCTGTAGCCCGAAACCCAGTCCCTGGACAGTCAGAGGCTGGTTCCACATGATAACTACATGGATGAGCCATTACATGTGAACAGAGGTGGTGCTGGCCATTGATTTGCACAAATCTGGTCGTGTGGATGCTGAACCCAGCTAGCCGCACACAGCGTGTGCATGGGGCAAAGCATCTCTGCAGGTTGGCGGCTAATCACCCGTGTGAATGGACACTTAGTATTAAAGCCAAAGAGCATGCTAGGTAAAAGGGCATTTTTAGGAGAGGTCAGTCACCAACACAAGGATTTAAAGGTTTAAAGGTCCAATGGGTAAAGGGGGGCCCACTTCACTCACCGCAACCTTTTGTGAGTTCAGCATGTAGGCAGAACTGGGAGCTCAAGCATAGAAACCTGACAGAAAACTTACATTTTTTGACTGTGGCATAAAAATTCCCCTAAGGAGTTTTTGTATCTTAGACCCCATCACACGGGCCGGATCCCCTGCTGAGCTGCCAGATGACAAGTCTGTGTCCGCTCTGCTTATGCAGAGTGAACACAGGCACAGACAGCTCTCATCTATGGGCAGTTGGATGTAAATGGACTGGCTGTCCATTTACACCCAACTGCCCTCTGATCCGGCCAGATGAAGGGGAATGGATCCCCCTTCTTTTTGTTTTTGCCTGAGAATTTTGGAGGTAGCCGGGTGGAAACGGACACAAATCTGTTTACATCTGACATAGAGGAGAATGGAGGGTCCAATCGGGTCTGCCCGAAAAATGTTTTCAACAAAACAGGATATCTTTCCAATGTAGGGGGAAATGCCTCTAAGACAGCTCTTTTTTGTTTTTGTTATTTTGAGCCCTTGGTGCAGTATGAAAAAACTAAACACCAACAATGAACATAAAAAGTGCATGTGAACACACGCAAAAGTGCACTTAGGGTGTATCTTATAGTCTCTTCCTGAAGAGGAGGAACCTTTCCTGACCCCCCAGGGCGCAAGACACCTGACAGGGGTAAGGCATACTCAGGTCTACCTAGCCAAAAGGCCCAGTGGACCCCTCTTCATGATCAGCTGAAGCCAGCCAAGTACTACTGAAGGTGGGGGGGGGGCTCTCCTGAAGAGAGACCTCTCAAGGCAAGGGTGGAAGGAGCTAATGACCATACATCCTCCCCCTAGACTTCAGGGTAATCTTGAAGGCTCACACGATACAATCTGAGGGCTGGTTTACTCCAGCCAGTGCATTTTAGCACAGCAGCTGGTGTGCGGTGTGATCTGGCTAACATCAACACAGTGATAATGTGCTGAGCCTGGTGGATCACACGGTTTCCTTTTTCTTTTATGAACTTGATTGAGATGTCAAACAGACATCTCATAAAGTTCAATTGCTGTCAATTCCACGGAGTGTGAGGCAATGGATTGCGCTGCACTGAAAAAAAGTACTGCATGCTTACTTTTTTTCAGTGCATCATGCCCGCATACCACCGCAATGCAGGCTGTGAAGCAGGCACATGGCAGACAAGGCGTTTTGCCTTGTCCATGTGGTGGGATTGCGCTGGAATAGCTTCCCAACACAGTCCCACCACATCCAGTGTGAACCAGCCCTGAGTGAAAAGGAAAACCCATATAGAACTGCAGGTGACACACATGAAGAAAGAAATGTTTGTTGTTATGGAAACAAGTGTCCCCACTGGAAGATTTTCCCCTCTATTGCTGCTGTGATGGCAACTCAAAATTTTGGCTGTACCCTCACTTTCCTGGTGACAATTGGACTGAGTGAATCTCCCAAATGGGCACACAGACAGCAATAAAAACCTTGCGTAGGGACAGGGTGTACAGGAAGAGAAGGCCAAAAGCAGAATGTATAAAATTCAAATTCAACTTTATTCAGACTCTTACATCACTAAAATCCAACCAGTTTCGGGGGTTCAAAAGGTCCCCCTTCATCAGGGCTACAAACATAAAAGACTATGATATACCACAGTGGTCTCCAAACTGCAGCCCAGTGACTGGATGTGGCCCTTTACCTGCTTTTATTCTGGCCTTGGGGCACTATTTCATTCACTGACACCTACGAAGGGGCACAATTGCTTCCAATAACACCAAGGACAGGGGACAGTTCCTCTCAATGACACCAATGATAGGGCACAGTTCCTGCCAATGACACAAATGACGGGACACACTTCCTCCCAATGGCACCAACAATGGGACCCAATGACACCAATGATAGCTCAAAATTCCTACCAATGCCACCAATGATAGGGTACAATTCCTCCCAATGACACCAATGATGGGGCACAATTCCTCCCAATGACACCAATGATGGGGCACTATTCCTACCAATGACACCAATGATGGGTCACAATTCCTATCAATGACACCAACAATGGGGCCCAATGACACCAATGATGGGGCACAACTCCTTCCAATGACACTAACGATGGGGCACAATTCCTCTCACTGGCACCAAAGATGTGGCATTGTTTACTCCAACAAATGCTGGGACATTTCTACTCCCTGTGACCACAGTGCGGCCCCCTAAAACCTGAAGGGCAGTAACCTGGCCCTTTGTTTAGAAAGTTTGGAGACCCCTGTAATGACTGGTATGTATCAGGTACACCCAGCCCCTACACTTTTAGATCAAAAAATCTAAAAGAGGATTTTTCTTTAGCTATACTTTAAACTGCTTTATGTTATTACCCCATCATAGTGGTAAAAAGAAGAAAAATGGGCTGCAATTCAGTAACTCTGCCATAGAAGAAGAAGAAGAAGTCAGATATATTCATGCACAGCAGAAATTTCAACAGCTCCTCATTTAAAATGGTAACCATATTTTAATTAGCCCTGTTTACAGTATAATATGGTCCTTTAACCGTGAACCCTGATCACAATGTAATTATTGTTTCATATCCTTCATTCATGTGAAACTTTTGTGGTAATGTTTTGTCATTTATCAAAATACCATTATTCTTTTATTAGATCTTTAATGTTTTATATCTAATTTATTCAAGGACAAAGATTCCCAGAGCATTATAGGATCTCCTTAAAGTGAACAGCAGATCCACCAATCAACGCCCCATGACGGCTCAAGAACTGGACCTCAATCGCAAGACTTGGACTTTTTCCATCGATTTCAGTAATGCGTTTACTAGCCACGAGAGCTTCCTTTTGAGAGACGAGAGAGAGAGAGAGTCGAGAGACTTGAACACAACTTTTTCTCCTAAACAGAAAGAAAGAATCTTACTCTTTGCCCACAAGACCTCTCTCGCCAGTAGATACCAAGAAGGGGGATACAAACTTCTTACACCTTGGTACCGGATGCCTGTGGCACTTCACCGTATGTTCCCCCAGGTTTTGAGTTCCTGTTGGAGGTGTCTGGAATCTGAGGGGACCCTGCTTCACATCTTGTGGCAGTGTCCCAAACTGAAAGAGTTCTGGACAATGGTGGATCAAGACATTCACGGAGCTGGCTCTTGGAGGAAATCTGGTGGCTCTTCTGTTGCACGACACAGCGATTTCTAATAAGAGATACGAAAATTAATTACTCAAGCATCTTCTCAATGCAGAGAAGGCTTGCATTCCTGCACTGTGGAAGAGTCCTAACTCACCTGACAATGCGCAGTTGCTCGCTGGAATTTCAGAGATCCAGCAAATAGAGAATCTCACTATGATACTTAAAGAACAGGAAGACAAATATTGGAAAATCTGGACTCCATACTTTTTTTTATAAGGATCAAACACCTCTAGCTTCTCAACAGTAATAGATAGGTCCTTCTAGTCCTGGCAGACACCATAGTATGGAAGTGGGGCCTGGGGGGATGGGATTGACTCTTTAACCTTCCTTCCCCGTCTTTCCCTCCCCCTCTTATTTTTCTATTCTCGCCCCTTCTTTTCCTCTTTTTCTTTCATTGTTTTGGGGTTTGACATTTACCCTCCCACACAAAATCTCAGTCTCTCGCTTCTTGTATATATTGTGTCTATGTGTTTTGACTTTTGTACTGTCATGTTGATTCTTCAAAATAAAGAATATACAGTGCCTTGCAAAAGTATTCACCCCCTTGACTTTTTACCTATTTTGTTACATTACAGCCTTTAGTTGAATGTTTTTTTAATCTGAATTATATGTGATGGATCAAAACACAATAGTCTAAGTTGGTGAGGTAAAATTCAAAAAATATATACATAAAACAATTTTTCAGAAATAAAAAATGATAATTTGTGTGTATGTATTCACTCCCTTTGTTTTGAAGCCCATAAAAACCTCAACCAATAACCTTCAGAAGTCACATAATTAGCGAAATGATGTCCAACTGTGTGCAATGTAAGTGTCACATGATCTGTCATTACATATACACCTTTTTGAAAGGCCCCAGAGGCTACAACACCTAAGCAAGAGGCACCACTAACCAAACACTGCCATGAAGACCAAGGAACTCTCCAAACAAGTAAGGGCCAATGTTGTTGAGAAGTACAAGTCAGGGTTAGGTTATAAAAATATCCAAATCTTTGATGGTCCCTAGAAGCACCATCAAATCTATCATAACCAAATGGAAAGAACATGGCACAACAGCAAACCTGCCAAGAGACAGCCGCACACCAAAACTCACGGACCGGGCAAGGAGGGCATTAATCAGAGAGGCAGCACAGAGACCTAAGGTAACCCTGGAGGAGCTGCAGAGTTCCACGGCAGAGACTGGAGTATCTGTACATAGGACGACAATAAGCCATACGCTCCATAGAGTTGGACTTTATGGCAGAGTGGCCAGAAGAAAGCCATTACTTTCAGAAAAAAAAATGGCACGTTTTGAGTTTGCGAAAAGGCATGTGGGAGACTCCCAAAATGTATGGAGGAAGGTGCTCTGGTCTGATGAGACTAAAATTTTACTTTTTGCCCATCAAAGAAAACGCCATGTCTGGCGCAAACCCAACACATCACATCACGCAAAGAACACCATCCCCACAGTGAAACATGGTGGTGGCAGCATGCATCATGATGTTTTTCAGCAGTCGGGACTGGGAAACTGGTCAGAGTTGAGGGAAAGATGGTGCTAAATACAGGGATATTCTTGAGCAAAACCTGTACCACCCTGTGTGTAATTTGAGGCTAGGATGGAGGTTCCCCTTCCAGCAGGACAATGACCCCAAACACACTGCTAAAGCAACACTTGAGTGGTTTAAGGGGAAACATGTAAATGTGTTTGAATGGGCTAGTCAAAGCCCAGACCTCAATCCAATAGAAAATCTGTGGTCAGACTTAAAGATTGCTGTTCACAAGCGCAAACCATCCAACTTGAAGGAGCTGGAGCAGTTTTGCAAGGAGGAATGGCCAAAAATCCCAGTGGTAAGATGTGGCAAGCTCATAGGAGACTTATCCAAAGCGACAAAGAGCTGTGATAGCCGCAAAAGTTGGCTCTACAAATTATTGACTTTAGGGGGGTGAATAGTTATGCACTTTTTCTGTTATTTTGTCCTATTTGTTGTTTGCTTCACAATAAAAAAAAAAACAAAAAAACATCATCTTCAAAGTGGTGGGCATGTTCTGTAAATTAAATGATGCAAATCCTCAAACAATCCATGTTAATTCCAGGTTGTGAGGCAACAAAACACGAAAAATGTCAAGGGGGGGGTAAAAACTTTTGCAAGGCACTGTAAGTGGGCCTTGTGCCTTAGTGCAAGCTCTGCTTGAAATATATATCAAAAGGTAGATGATTTTTGCAGCTCTTAAGTGTGAATCTACTCAGACATCTCAAAATGGAAAAAAGTAATGAAATGGTAATAATAAGTGAAAAGAATTACTGGTAAATACAGTATACTGCCTCCGCTCCCGCTCTGCCTGCTCTACAAATGGAGTCGTACTGCTCCCCTTTTAAAGTATGACTCATCATTACCGTCCTTTTATGGAGTGTCAGTGAGATTAGAAGGTGCAGAGATCAGACCTGTCATCATGAGTTGTTATACGAACATTAGAAAGCTGCAGTTTCCTGTGGGTGTAAGGAGCACTTATGTTATAGAAAAACTGTATTATTGAGCCTACGTATATTTCACTGGCAATATTAAAATAGATCAATACACAAAACCTTTTTTTTACATTTTGGATAGAGTAAGGGAGGGTTATAATCCCTGTCAATTTTTTTGCTATCTGTGTCCAGTTATGGAGATTTCCCTTTATCTCCTGTCCCACGGCCAAAACATCAAACGTAAGGGAGTCCCAGGTTGTCACCAGAACTACCGAAGATTTCCCCTCTATTCCTGGTGACAACACAAAATGTGGGAATAACTTTTATGTTTGGGAAAAATAGAGAGGGTGAATCTCCCTAACAGGGGCTCAGGCAGCAACAAAAACCTGACAGGGGTTCTAATCCATCTCCACTCTGACCAAAACAAAATAAGAAACGTTTGCCTTTAGTTCTACGGTAACCGCTTGCCGACCGGCTCACGCCGATATACGTCGGCAGAATGGCTCTGCTGGGAGAAACCTTTAAGAGCCAACAGAGGGCGCCCGCTGCACAGCGGGGGACCTATTGTGCGTGGCCGGTGGGCGCAACCGCCGCCGGCCATGTGCAATCACGGGCAGGAGCGCCAGCATGGGGATTTGTGTGTGTAAACACACAAATCCCTGTTCTGTCAGGGGAGAGGAGACATATTGTTTGTTCCTACCAAGTAGAAACAACGATATGTCTCCTCCCCCAGTCAGTCACATCCCCATACAGTTAGAACACATCTAGGGAACATTTAGCCCCTTGATCACCCCCTAGTGTTAACCCCTTCCTTACCAGTGACATTTACACAGTAATCAGTGCGTTTTTCTTAGCACTGATTGCTGTATAAATGTCCCAAAAATGTGTCAAAAGTGTCCAATCTGTTGGCCGCAATCCCGCTAAAAATCGCAGATCACTGGCATTACTAGTAAAAAAAAAATTAAAAATGCCATAAATCTTTCCCATAGTTTGTAGACACTATAACTTTTGTGCATCAAACCAATCAATATACGTTTATTTAGTTTTTTCCCAAAAACATGTAGAAGAATATATATTGGCCTAAACTGATGAAGAAATTTGTTTTTTAAAAAACATTTTTGGGGGTATTTATTATAGCGAAAAGTAAAAAATATTGTTTTTTTTTTCAAAATTGTCGCTCTTTTTTTGTTTAAAGCGCAAAAAATAAAAACCGCAGAGGTGATCAAATACCACCAAAACAAAGCTCTATTTGTGGGAAAAAAAGGACACAAATTTCGTTTGGGTACAACATTGCATGGCCACGCAATTGTCACGCAATTGTCAGTAAGGCGACGCAGTGCCAAATTGTAAAAAGTGCTCTGGTCAGGAAGGAGGCAAAATCTTCCGGGGCTGAAGTGGTTAACCACTAAATCCCAGCAGAACATTGGCCATAGACATGTGCAGAGTGGAAAGATTTGTTTAGTTTCGGATAGATGCGTTATGTTACTAATTTTGTTTAGTTGATTCATTTTGGAATTTGCTTAGTTTAGTTTAATTTAGTTTAGTTTATTCATTTTCTAATAAATTCCAACTTTTCGGAACGATTCAAATTCGGATCGGTTGAAAAATGCTCAACCGATTCCAATTCGGTGTGAAGAATAGCTGGTTGTTAAAGTGATTGTAAAGTCTTGTTTTTTTTTTGTTTTTTTTTTAAATAACAAACATGTTATACTTACCTCCTCTGTGCATTCAGACACGGAGCTGCTGTTCAGCCCCGCCACCTCTCTCTCCTAATTGGCTGACTTTGATTGACAGTGGCAGGAGTCAATGGCGCCTCTGCTGTGTCTCAGCCAATCAGGAGGAGAGGCCCGGATGGCCGAGGGACTCCTGGACATTGCTGGACAGAGATGGGGCTCAGGTAAGTATTAGGGGGAGCTGGGGAGGCTGCTGCACACAGAAGGCTTTTTATAGTAATGCATAGAACTTTACAACTCCTTTAGGGAGCAGGTCAGGAAGCCAGTTGGCACGTCCTTAACAACCAAAGACTCATCAGCTATTAGAGGGCTTTCCCGATGAGAGCTGAAATGTAAACCAAAGAATGCCAGCAATAGAAAAGTCGAAATAAAACAGCATAGTGGTCCTCCCCTCCCCAATCCATACCAGACCCTTTGGTATGGATTTTAAGGGGAACTCCAAACCAAAATAACAAATAAAATGGCGTGGGGGCCCCCCCAAAATCCATACGAGACCCTTATCCAAGCATGCAGCCCAGTAGGTGAGGAAAGGGGGGGGGACAAGCGAGCGCCAAATCATACCAGGCAACGTGCCCTCAACATGGGGGGTGCATTGGGGCACCTTGTCCCCATATTGATGGGGACAAGAGCCTCTTCCCCACAACCCTGGGCAGTGGTTGTAGGGGTCTGCGGGCAGGGGGCTTATCAGAATCTGTCCGTGATTGTTGTCGTCATGGTTGACAATGGATCTACTTCGGGGTACATTTTTATTTTTTAATAAATAAATTGTTAAAAACTTGTGCTGTGTCCTTATTCATTTTTTACACTTTTTTGGTGAATGGGTAGGGGTGCCATACTTCACATGGGAGGGGGGGGGCCCTGGGATCCATGGACCCCCTTGTTAAAAGTGGCTTCCAGATTCCACAGACCCCCACAACCACTGCCCGGGTTTGCCTTGTCCCCCACGCAGTTTTTTTTTTGTTCAGGTTTTTTCTGACTTTTCTATTGCCAGCATTCTTTTGTTTACATTTCAGCTCTCGGTGGGGAAGCCCACTGACAGCTGATGAGTCATCGGTTGCTAAGGATGCGGCGGCCGACTTCCCGGCCCACTCCTTAACAACCAATCTGAATTAGAATCGTTCCGAAAATTTGGAATTAATTAGAAAACAAATAAACAAAACAAAATTAAATAATTTTCAACAAAAATTGTTACTATTTCATTTGGAGATTCGGATACATCAGAATCTCTGAATAACCAAAAATTTGTTCAAGTTTACATTCGGATCGAAACGAATTGCACACGTCTATTGGCCAGAGCTTCACACTGCCTCTGCCGGCTTGCCTTCCTCTCATACTGCATCCTGGTGCCATCTCTTCCTCAAGTAACCAACCCACACACACACCCGGCCATCTACACAATGTGAAAAAAAAAAAAAAAGGCGATTCATCAGACCAGGTCCTCTTCTTCCATTGCTCTGTGGTCCAGTTCTGAGGCTCGTGTGCCCATTGTAAACACTTTTGGCTGTGGACACGGGTCAGCATGGGCACCCTGGCTGCTCTGCGGCTTTACAACCCCATATGCAACAAACTGCGATGCCCATTTTTTCTGCTTTCAACACATTACCTTCAGGGACAACGTGTTTACTTGCTGCCTAATTTATTCAACTGACTTTTAGATGCCATTGTAAGGAGACAATCAATGTTATGTAACCTGTTAGCGGTCATAAAGTTATGGCTGACAGGTGTATCTTTGCTGTGTCCCTTCCCTGCTGTAGTCCAGTGTGAGGGGAAGGCTGTGGTGAACTCATTGGGCATTACAACACCCCGCAAACACACTGACAAGATTTCTGAAGGTTCACGTTCAATGCTATTTGTAACTAAGAGCACATAGCCCCATACACAACGGAGGCGGCCATTTTGTCAGCTGAACTAGTGCAGACATGTCAATATAGAGGGCTGCATTCTCTTCAATACAGATCTTTTACAAAATGGCTACTAGTTATGTGATTTTGTGTGATAGCTACACTATAGTGTCGCTTCTGATTAAAAAAATGTATACACAGGACATTGTTATTACTGTATACCTAACAGGCATTCAATTCTTTCAATTCTTTGACTTTTAGCCACAATAAAGAAAACCAATATATCTGGGTTGATGAGGTAGTGGGTAATTATCCGTCCTCCCACTAGCTTTCCACACAAGTCTGCTCCCTTCTATTCTACTTGCAATTAACAAGGCAAATTAGTACATTACTGAATCTGTCAGCTTCCTGACACAGGCATCAGATAGAGAGGGAAAGCAATGAAAAAAAGGAAACGGCTGACTTCTAATACCAGAAAACAACTGTCCGCCATACCGAGCCCACTGCCAGCAACACACACTGACAGCGCAAGGAGAAGAGTGTAGGATCCACGGCAACCAATCAAAATCAAGCTATTAGGATGGCTGCAGTCAAATGTTTTCTAGTTGGTTGCTCTGGGTTATTGTACTCAGTGTCTTGCCTGGTTTACATAACCTAGGCTCTTAATTATCAGAAGTAAAAAAAAAAAAGTAAAAAGTAAAAGAAAAATATTGAAAAATATTGAAAAATATAAAAAATACTGAAAAATATTGTTATTTCCAGCAACCAATAATATTCTCCCTTTCACTCTTATTCCCCGTACACACGATCGGACATTCCGACAACAAAATCCATGTTTTTTTTCCGACGGATGTTGGCTCAAACTTGTCTTGCATACACACGGTCACACAATGTTGGTCGGAAATTCCGAACGTCAAGAACGCGGTGACGTACAACACATACAACGAGCCGAGAAAAATGAAGTTCAATAGCCAGTGCGGCTCTTCTGCTTGATTCTGAGCATGCGTGGCACTTTGTGTGTCGGAATTGTGTACACATGATCAGAATTTATGCGAATGGATTTTGTTGTTGGAAAATTTGAGAACCAGATCTTAAATTTTGTGCGACGGAAATTCTGATGGAAACTGTCCGATGGAGGCCACACACGGTCGGAATTTCCGACAAAAGGCTCCCATCGAACATTTTCCGTGTGTTTAGGAACCCTTAAAGAGGGTTGTTCTGATTTCTGAATCTGGGGTCTGAATGTTAAGGGGGCTGAAAAGGGGACAGATCTGAAGGATTGCTGTTCTGATGTCTGTATGTTTAACCACTTAAGGGCCGAGCCTCTTTTTGAGATTTCTTGTTTACAAGTTAAAAACAGTTTTTTTTTGCTAGAAAATTACTTAGAACCCCCAAACATTATACATTTTTTTTCTAACACCCTAGAGAATAAAATGGCGGTCATTGCAATACTTTCTGTCACACTGTATTCGCGCAGCGGTCTTACAAGCGCACTTTTTTTTGGAAAAAATACACTTTTTTGAATTAAAAAATAAGACAACAGTAAAGTTAGCCCAATTTTTTTTATATTGTGAAAGATAGTGTTACGCCGAGTAAATTGATACCCAACCTGTCATGCTTCAAAATTGCGCCCGCTTGTGGAATGGCGACAAACTTTTACCCTTAAAAATCTCTATAGGTGACGTTTAAAAAATTCTGCAGGTTGCATGTTTGGAGTTACAGAGGAGGTCTAGGGCTAGAATTATTGCTCTCACTCTACCAATTGTGGCGATAGCTCACATGTGTGGTTTGAACACCGTTTTCATATGCGGGCGCTACTCACGTATGCGCTCACTTCTGCAAGCGAGCTCGGCGGGACGGGGCGGGTTTAAATATTTTTTTCTTATTTATTTTACCTTTTATTTTTTTATTTTTACACTGTTCTTTTAAAAAAAAAAAAATGTGTCACTTTTATTCCTATTACAAGGAATGTAAACAGGACCTCTTAAATATGAGATCTGCGGTCAAAAAGACCGCAGATCTCATATTTACACTAAAATGCAATACAAAAAAAAAATAATTGTCATTTAAAAAAATGAAGAAAAAAATGGCCCTTTAAGAGCTATGGGCCGAAGTGATGTTTTGACATCGCTTCCGCCCTGCAATGGTATGGAGATGGGTGGGGGCCATTTTCCCCTCACTCATCTCCATGCCAAGGAAGGAAGAGCATCAGATCGCCTCCGCCGCTGCCGACGGCTCCGGTATGCGGCGGAGGGCACCGGAGAGAGTACTGTAAATTTGAGATTGATTAGGGTATTTGTCCCCCACCAGAGTATCATATAATTGCAGTATTTTGTCCCAAAAGGGAACAATGCGTGGGCGGGTACCCCAAATATGGAGCCAGGGGGCACAAAACAATGCTAGCAGCACACATCAGAAATAGAGGGATTCATTTTATGAAGTCACTGAGCAACGATACCACCGGGCGAGAATCCGGTAGTAGCGCTCTTGTATGACAATACTAGTACTTTGTCCAATTCCATTTCATCCACCAGTACATCCAAGTCCCAACCTCTTCAGGATTTAGAGTAGAACTCAAGGCAAACCATTGTTTTGGATTGAGTAAGGTAGGGTTAAAACCCTATCAGATTTTTTTTTTTTGCCATCTGCGTTGGAGATTTCTTTTCAATTCAGCGAGAGGGAACGTCTTCAAATTGAGAGAAATTCTTGGTTGTCACCAGAACTAATGTCCCTATTGGAAGAATTCCCCTCTATTCCCGTTCTGGTGACCAGCAAAAATGTGTGATTTTCTTCAAATTTCACTTTTAATAATAACGATCACCAGGGCAAATAGAGAGGGCAAATCTCTCTAATGGGCACACAGACAGTAATAAAAACCTGACAGGTGTTTTAATCCCACTCCACTCTATCCAAAGCTAAAAAAAAAAATGTTTTGCCTTCAGTTACACTTCAAGAATGGATACTATCCCACCATAAATGGAACTCTGTGAATGGCGTTGAAATGAATACCTGCTGCACAGATGCAGATACTGTACTTACAGATGCCTGTTACAGCAGTGACATTTCAGGAACGACGTTGTCTCTAGAAGTCGTGCTAATCTTATTCTGAACACCTGTCACAAAATCTTCAGTACAAGCTTGTTTGATGACTGAAACCTCGAAGTCTGTACTGTATCAGAGATAAACACATGAGACCGACATGGTGTACGCTGAAATGTGTTATGGGCTAAATCCATTTAGAGTTCTTTGTACAAGGAACTTTTATAATGTTGATTAAAGACCAACATCTTAAAAACCTGTGATTGAGCTGGTGCAAAATACAGCTGCACTTCATGAATTAGAATCTATGTCCATGGTCAAGTCTATGGAGATGCAAAACTTACATGAAGCAAGTCAGAAGGATGTCACCTGCAGATCAACAGCACCTGTCAATAAACCCTACGGTTTACCATAGAGCAGTGGTTCTCAACTCCTGTCCTCAGGACCCACTAACAGGCCAGGTTTGCAAGATAACTGAAATACATCACAGGTGATATAATTTGCTGCTCAGTGATTGCAGTATTCTAGTCTGCATCTCCCCAAGGTAATACTTAAAATCTGGCCTGTTAGTGGGTCCTGAGGACAGGAGTTGAGAACCACTGCCATAGAGGAACCTTGCTGCGGTTGAGTGCCACCCCACCTACAGTGGAGACAGCAGACTGCACCTGCCTACAGACAGGACCCTTCTTACATCTTTTTTCCTAGGTCTACACATACTTCTTTCAGAAATGGCCTTTTTGTAGCTGATTGTTCTTGAAGACCCAGATATTGATATTTTTAATCTCCCTTTCACGTATATCCCCCAACGGGGGGATACACTTGGATCCAATCCCCATCCTGTGTTTTTTCCCCTCTTCTTCCCCTTTGTGACCCCCAAAGGTTTTGAATTGCCCAGTTCTTGTTTATGCCAATATGTTGTTTTAGCAGAGAAAATTCCAATTCGGTAGTCTATGTTCATGAAGCATTTTTTTTGGCTACTTGGAGTTTTATGCACATTATTATCGATTTAATGTATATACAGGGCCTTGAAAAGTATTTATACCCCTTGAAATGTTCCACATTTTGTCATGTTACAACCAAAAACGAAAATGTATTTTATTGGGATTTTATGTGATAGACCAACACAAAGTGGCACATAATTGTGAAGTGGAACGAAAATGATAAATGGTTTTCAACATTTTGTATAGTTACTGTATAGTTACTATACATCTAATGCCCTGTACACACGGTCGGACATTGATCGGACATTCCGACAACAAAATCCTAGGATTTTTTCTGACGGATGTTGGCTCAAACTTGTCTTGCATACACACGGTCACACAAAGTTGTCGGAAAATCCGATCATTCTGAACGCGGTGACGTAAAACACGTACGTTGGGACTATAAGCGGGGCAGTAGCCAATAGCTTTCATCTCTTTATTTATTCTGAGCATGCGTGGCACTTTGTGCGTCGGATTTGTGTACACACGATCGGAAATTCCGACAACGGATTTTGTTGTTGGAAAATTTTATAGCCTGCTCTCAAACTTTGTGTGTCAGAAAATCCGATGGAAAATGTGTGATGGAGCCTACACACGGTCGGAATTTCCGACAACAGGGTCCTATCACACATTTTCCGTCTGAAAATCCGACCGTGTGTACGGGGTATAAGACTTCTGGAGTTTCTTGTCAACAACATAGTCTACCTCTAGGCAGGTACAGTCTACTCTCTCCACTGCAAGTGGTGCTCAACTGCAGTGGGATTGCAGGGGGAGAGGGAGTTAAGAGGAACCTAGTTACTCTATAGGTTTCCTGGGTCACAGGGGGCAGCTATCTGATTAGATGCTGATGACCCATGTGGCTCTGGCAGCCATCTTGGGTCAGGCAGAGTCCATTTAGGACCCTGACTCCTGGGCCTGGTGCGCATTTCACATTTGGCTAGAGTAGGGAGAGGTCTAACATCAGGGAAAGGGTCCACAGCAGTATGGAAAGTGCAGGGAGACATATCATCCTACCTGGAAGCCTCACCACTTGGGTACAAACCGGCCAGGCCACATTCTGCACCTCGAGACAGACACACTTGAGACTTCCTGCTATTGACACATCGCTGTTAGATCCCGTGTGTACTCCCAGTTGGGTTGCCTTCCTGTCAGGCTTGTTGTGTATTGCTTGAATTCATTTACAATATATTTCTGTTACTCTGCACCTGGACCATTTTCTGCTGCCGCACCACAATGCACCTACCCACATACCTGTGAATGAAACCTTACAGCTGTATTCTGTATAATTTGCTGTGGAAATACATAATTAAAAAAATCAAAAACAAGCCATCGCCAAGCTTAAAGCCCAATAACGTAGGATAGCCACACATTGTAAGATTTCAGTTGTTTCCCTCTAAACCGTATAGATGGAGGAACGTCCCCTGTTCTGCTGTTGTAACACCTCTGATATGGCTGTTGGGAAGTGACAGAGACACAAACCTTGGAGATCTGTGCACTGGAATCTCAGGAACTGATGGAGGCTCCGGCCCTATAACCTTGCTGGAGCTAAGGCTGGAGTGCTTTCCAATGCATCTGGCGACAGCATCACCATAGCAACAGAAGCAGAACAGCAGTTGCATGTTGCGCGGAGCAGGATGGGAAATATTCTAGAGGTTAACAGTCAGTGTTAAAGAATAATAGGTAAAAGAGAATAAAAGCAGTGGAAATCCAGAAATGTGTTATTATTTAACCCAAGGCCGCTGTTTAAGTGCCACGTCTGCTATTCTGCCTTTTTTAAATGCAATATCGCAGAATAAAATTGTTATAATTTATAATGCATTTAAAAGAGAACTTTGTGCTCATTTTTTTACACTTATTGAACAGATATCACAGAATGCTTATGAAGTTAACAAGCTAAATGAGAGTAAATAGAAGAAGTTCATTGTTAGGATTTACATACAATGGGGACGGAAAGTATTCAGACCCCCTTAAATTTTTCACTCTTTGTTATATTGCAGCCATTTGCTAAAATCATTTAAGTTAATTTTTTTCCTCATCAATGTACACACAGCACCCCATATTGACAGAAAAACACAGAATTGTTGACATTTTTGCAGATTTATTAAAAAATAAAAACTGAAATATCACATGGTCCTAAGTATTCAGACCCTTTGCTGTGACACTCATATATTTAACTCAGGTGCTGTTCATTTCTTCTGATCATCCTTGAGATGGTTCTACACCTTCATTTGAGTCCAGCTGTGTTTGATTATACTGATTGGACTTGATTAGGAAAGCCACACGCCTGTCTATATAAGACCTTACAGCTCACAGTGCATGTCAGAGCAAATGAGAATCATGAGGTCAAAGGAACTACCTGAAGAGCTCAGAGACAGAATTGTGGCAAGGCACAGATTTGGCCAAGGTTACAAAAAATTTTCTGCTGCACTTAAGGTTCCTAAGAGCACAGTGGCCTCCATAATCCTTAAATGGAAGACGTTTGAGATCACCAGAACTCTTCCTAGAGCTGGCCGTCCAGCCAAACTGAGCTATCATAACATTAAAGAAACAGTGCTGATTCACCCCTCCTTTCCACCTCATTTAATGAGGGAATGACTTGTATTTATTAAAAAAACTACAATGTGTTCTATGAATGGCAGTGGTGCTGAGTAATTGATGCCCTGTGGTCGGTGTGCAGGGGGGAAGCCGCCTGAAAAGACCTGTAAAATTGTGGCTATCACTATAGCAGTGCTGATTACTACAGTGATGTCAGCTTCCCCAGCGGCCCACCAGGTATGAGATATACCTGTGCCAAGCTAGACCAAAGTAAGTATTCAATACACATAATTCCTATAGTTCGACCTTAAAAAAACATTCACCAGGGAGATATATCGGCAGTGAATAAACGGTGAATGTCACATTCACTGCTTTATAAATATATACTTTTACATTTTAAGTCACATTTTAAATCAATTTAGTTAAAGTTATATTAAAGGTTTTGCACAGAGCAGCCCCGATTCTCTTCTCTCGGTTCTCTCGCTGGAGCTCCTGGCCCCTCCCTCCTGCCTAGTGCCCCCAGAGCAAGTAGCTTGCAATGGAAGCACCCAAGCAGGCTTGCTCGCGAGCCACGGCTCTGCATGTCAATTCACTCACAGAGCTGTGGCTTGGCCCGCCCCTTCTCCCTCCTAATTGGCTCACTGGTTCCCGCTACTGTCTCAACCAACGAGGAGGGAGAGTCCCTATAGAGCTGGGGCTCTCGTGCACATCGGGATGGGGCTCAGGTAAGTCTTGGGGGGGGGGGGGGGGCGCTACTGCACAGAGAAGGTTTTTTACCTTTATGCATAGAATGCATGAAGGTAAAAAACCTTGATACTTTAGACGCACTGTAAACCTATATTCTGTAGTGATTTTACCTTTTTTGTCTGTTTGTTTTTGAATCTTTGAGCATGTACAGAGATTTTAGACCTGTTTAGGCCTCATTCACATGGCCGATTAAGGCCAGACACTGCCAAGATTCAGCGTAAATCTCCAGCAGGGATCACAGGTGTTTCCGGCCAGGAAGCCTGCATAAATCATAAGCGATGCAACTGTTTGCATGCAAAATGACATTTAAGGTGTGAATAGGAATTGATTAGCGGCCCTGGATGCAAACTACCTGCGTCTAAGGGCGCTCATCTGGCTCTAATCCCATGTAACACTTCAGATGCCTGTTTACATGCGAACAGCCGTGGTACATGACAGCCTGTTATTGATCTGTACAGGCTTCACGGCCGCTGCTGATTGTAAACACCTTCGATCTCCGTCGATTTATGCTGATTTCTGGTTGTTTATGTCCTTGATTGGCCATTTGAATGAGACCTTAAAAGGTGAAAAAAAATGACCTGCAATATGCTGCAAATTACTGGTAAAGTTATACATTAGGCAACATGCACATGAGCGCATTTGCCCGTACAGCATGAAGACTCATTTCTGATGCCCAAAATTTCCTGAAGCAGCGTACAGCTGCCCATTGACATGAATGGGTGAAGGCAGCTGTGTACGCAGTTATGCGTCACTATTTAAGTAGCACATGTGCACATACGTAATACACCGAACGCACCTAGCATGCATTGAGCGTATTTTCTGTGTGTGTTATGCCCCGTACACACGGTCGGACTTTGTTCAGACATTCCGACAACAAAATCCTAGGATTTTTTCCGACGGATGTTGGCTCAACGTTGCCTTGCATACACACAGTCACACCAAGTGGTCGGAAAATCCGATCGTTCTGAACGCGGTGACGTAAAACACGTACGTCGGGACTATAAACGGGGCAGTAGCCAATAGCTTTCATCTCTTTATTTATTCTGAGCATGCGTGGCACTTTGTCCGTCGGATTTGTGTACACACGATCGGAATTTCCGACAACGGATTTTGTTGTCGGAAAATTTTATATCCTGCTCTCAAACTTTGTGTGTCGGAAAATCCGATGGAAAATGTGTGATGGAGCCCACACACGGTCGGAATTTCCGACAACAAGGTCCTATCACACATTTTCCGTCGGAAAATCCGACCGTGTGTACAGGGCATTAGTGCGTTACTTTACGCACACAGGAAACCTAGAAAAAAGAAAGACTTTTGCAGATCTTTAGAAATGGACTGCTAAAAGTTTTTTTGGGGGGGAAGATTTTCTGTGATGAGATATTATTATGGCAGTTCAAACAGTCACCTTCATCTCTCCGATGAATCACTGCAGCCAGGAAGAATTTGCTCCACAAACGCAGTGAATTCATCTACGATGGAGCAGAGGAGATTGAAATGTCTAGTCTCTGTAGGAAAGGGAGCTTAGTCGCAAGCACCTGATGCATGTCACACACTGAAAAGGCCCCCTGCAGGCGGCAGACGGTATGGAGGTGCGTCTGTATTCTGAACACGAGCCTTCTCCAGTCTCTTCAAAAGAATACGGTGCATCTAAGCGGCAGAATTACAGAATCCCTGCGGGGTTGGAACAGATTTCACACTGGGCTCAGTGGCAGCACATTCTTACCGGGTCCTGGCCCTGCGGTTTAACCTTACTACTGCTTTGCAGGCCAGGAGCGCGCAGGCTCGCTGCACAGAGGGCTCGGCGCTAATAATTCTTTATCTTTGTAACAGAAATTTTTGTAAGTCATGTCACATATCCAATCTACAGTAATCGGCTAACACGGAACATGAAGGCCAAAGGTGAAATGTAATTAACTGTTGTGGGGGTTTGCTCTTTGTACTGCCTTATTAAAAAAAGCCTGTTATTTTTCTACCGCCTGAAACCGTACGTAGACATTAAAGAGCAGTTGGATCTGCAAACATCTGGGCAGTAGCTTTGAGCAATGGTTTGCATTCAGTCTATACAGCAGAGTAGGCGTCCTTCAGACACCTCTGGCTCATAGCAACTAGACAAGGTTTTCTAGGCTTTCCGATCCATAATCCAGCTTGTGAGCCTCGGCCAGTACTGTATGCAGGCATCCTAATCGTGAAACTATCATCTCATATCTTAGGGCACCAGCAACCCAACTTCAAGATTTTGTTTTATCTTGAATTGAGCAGGTGATATAAAAAGCAGCAATACGTCAGCTAAAAGAACGATTGCCCAAGCTTGGAAGAAACCATCTGTTCCCTTCCAAGGGTAAGAGATCGCATAACCGCGTTGATGCTTAACGAACAGATGTCTAGCATCCACAACGACACTCACGTTAAGTTTCTCAAAGTTTGGGAACCATGGCTGTCTTATGCCTTTCCTTCTCTCCCCCAACCAGCTTGGGTTGCCTATGATGGACGGCCTTGATGCCCCCGGGCCCTTACCTCTTCCCCCTCTCTAGGCCTCTAAACCGGGCCCTTGTTGCCCTCTAGCTATCCTCATCATCTCCCTGGCTCCCCACTTGTTAGGTGCACCTTCTCTCTCTCCTTAGCGCCACCTCTCTACCTACTTTTTATCATAAAGTGGGGGGATTTGGGACTTTAAATGAGGCTATTGACATTGTAGAGGCAAGTTGGTGAAAGAACATATTTATTGACATGGAAGGATGTAAAAAATACAGATCAAGAACAAGTAAAAAGTATTGATTATATACCGTATATACTCGAGTATAAGTCGTTCCGAGTATAAGTCGAGGCCCTAATTTACCACAAAAAAATGGGAAAAACGTAATGACCCGAGTATAAGACGAGGGTGAGAAATGCACAGCTACTGTAAGTGGAAAAGAGGGTCAACAATGCCCATTTGCAGCCTCACTATGCCCATTTGCATGCCTCACTGTGCCCATTTGCAGCCATAGGTCCCCCGAACTTCAAACTGGGTAGTTAAGGGTTCCTAGATGTCCCCTAGCTGCAGCCAAAATTTGGGGTCTCTGAACCCAAAGGGTCCCAGAATGACATTGCTGCAGATGGACACAGTTGACCGAATTTGGGGCCCCGTATCTTAAGGCCACTTAGTGCTAAGAACCCCAAATTTGGTGTGCAAACCCAGTGGAACTAGTACCATAAAATATCCAAAGCTGGGGTTTCTAGCACCAAGTGGCCCCGAGATACAGGGCCCCAAAAAGCGGTTCAGAAAATGTCAAGCACTTTTCTGTAGCAGAGAATGACATTTTCCGAACCGGCTTTGGGGCCCTGTATCTCGGGGCCACATGGGGCTAGGAACTGCATCTTTGGATATGTTATGGTACCAGTTCCACTAGGCTTGCACACCAAATTTGGGGTTCCTAGCAGCAAGTGGCCCTGAGATACGGGGCCCCAAATTCGGTTCGGAAATTGAAATTTTTTGCTGCAGAAAAGTGCTTGACTCCAGTATAAGTCGAGGGGGGCACTTTCAGCACAAAAAAATGTGCTGAAAAACTCGGCTTATACTCGAGTATATACGGTATATATACACATACATATGCACATATAGCATGGACATCAAGGATACATCAACATATATCAGCTTAGCAACACATAATAATGTAGAAAAATTAATAAGCTTAATTGATAGGCTTATCATCTATAAATCAATAATGTTTACACTATTCTATATTATTTCTTTTTAACGCAATGTGCCACCCAGATGTATATATATGAAAATATAGAAATTACTTATCAATTTTTTTACATTATCATGTGTTGCCAAGCTGATATATATTGATGTATACTTGGTGTCCATTCTATATGTGCATATGTATGTGTATATATATGATCAATACTTTTTACTTGTTCTTGATATCTATTTTTTACATCCTTCCATGTCAAATATATTCTTTTACCAACTTACCTCCACAATGTCAATAGCCTCATTTAAATCTCAAATTCCCTCCTTATTTACTTTTTATAATGATCTTTGATTTAGCTCTTCTTTTTCGTTCTGTATAGGCTATAAATTGCCCCATTGTGTGAATATTGGTGGGCCTAGTGGACACTTCGTTGTTGTAGTGAACCTCCCCAGGATCCCTAGGCCCTCATGGCATTATGAAAAAGGTCTATCTTCAGTTGTTACAATAGTTCTCGTTCCATGCTGCTGCAGTTTATCTACCGTTGTTAGCTTATGCCGCGTACACACGAGCGGACTTTACGGCAGACTTTGCCCGGTGGACGGGATTTCGTCGGACAATTCGATGTGTGTGGGCTCCCGCGGACTTTGTTTTATCAAAAGTTGGACGGACTTAGATTTGAAACATGTTTTAAATCAATCCGTCGAAATCGAGTCCGGTCGAAAAGTCCGCTCGTCTGTATGCTAGTTCGACGGACAAAAAGCCACGCTAGGGCAGCTATTGGCTACTGGCTATGAACTTCCTTGTATTAGTCCGGTCGTACGTCATCACGTATGAATTCAATGGACTTTGGTGGATTGTGTGTAGGCAAGTCCGTTCATTCAGAAAGTCCGTCGTAAAGTACGTCGGGCAAAGTCTGCCGTAAAGTCCGCTCGTGTGTACGCGGCATAACTCTTGTCACCACTGTCAAAGCTAGCTCCTGTGTGGGTGGAACAATAGCATGTTAGCTATTTGTTAAAATGAATAAAAATGATTGAAACAGAAAAAGCAGCAACACTCACCTTCAATTCAGCACTAGTCCCTACAGTACTTCTGTTCTGCCACAAGATGTCCTCAGTCTTCCAAGTTAAATGTACCCAGCATTACTCAGCCTAGAAGACTGAAGAAATACAGAGTAGACGCATCATGGGCCTACCCCCCTAAAGGGCCACTATACAATGTCCTGCATTCACAGTATAATGATGTAGAGTGCTGAAGTCCAGTGTTAATTTTGTCGACTAAAAACACTAAAACATTTTAGTCGACTAAAAGAATACTATTTTAGTCAACTAAAATACGACTAAAACAATTGAGATGACTTAAATACGACTAAAACTCAAATGGCCTTTTAGTCAAAAGACTAAAATGGGACTAAAACTAAAATGCCATTTTAGTCAAAAGACTAAGACTAAAACTAAATTGAAATTTGACTTCAAAATTAACATTGGTCTGTAGTGCATGTTCATACCTCAATACCGTAAATAATAACATATTAGATTCTTCACTCCAGCAGTATATAATGATCTTAGAAATTGTTGAGAAATGTTAACTAATGCATTACAATTTAATTACACCCATTAGATCTTAGATGACTAAAATGAGTTTTAGTCTACTAAAATGTACTGGAGATTTAGTTGACTAAATACGACTAAAACTGAAACACTTGCAGAAGACTAAAATTGGACAATAACTAAAATGCCATTTTAGTCCTAAGACTAAAGCCTCGTACACATGATCAGACCTTCCGACGGAAAATGGCTGTCAGGCTGTTGGCGGACAATCCGACCGTGTGTATGCTCCATCGGACAATTGTTGTCGGACTTCCAGTCAACAAATGTTGGATTGCAGGTTTTCAAATTTTCCACCAACAAATGTGTGTTGTCAGATTTTCCGAGCATGTGTACACAAATCCGTCGGACAAAAGTCCAAAGTACAAACAGGCATGTTCGGAAGCAAGGGCGAGCCAGAAGCGGTCCGTCTTGTAAACTAGCGTTCATAATGGAGAATTAACATTCGTGACGTGGCAAATTATGAAATCTCCAAATGCAGCGCACAATTCTCTTCTTCTTTAATGGGATAATAATGAAGCTGCTTTGCTGGTGATACTGATGGAGTTATTGCAAACAAATTTTCAAAGGCTTTTTTTTTCTAGTGATATCAAGAATAATATTATTATGCTTTTTTTTTTTTTTGGGCAAGTTACCACAACACTATTATCCCGTAGTTTTCAATATCAAAGATACAACTATGTTGGTGTCCCTTGTCAATTTTACATTGTATTTTTTAAAATGTAACTGCCTACTCCCAAACTGTCATTTGAAGTGAAACACATAGCCAAGTATTATTCTACACTATTTTTTTACTGTGCATTAAAAAAATGAAAAAAAAAAAATAGACACGCTATCTGCCAATAGAACTTAACCAAAAAGTGCATTCTATGCATCCAAAAATATAGAAAATTTCAAATCAAATCATTATTCAAATCAAATCAAATCATTATTCAACCAAAAAAATGACGTCAAAGCAATAACTCCAAGGCTAATAAGAAATAACACGTTATCTCCTCCGATTCCGCAACATGTCTGGTTGACGAACGGCCGTTCAGAAACTAACTGAGAAGCACGAAATGAAAAACGTGAACTGAAAAGGGCTAAGTGAAAAATGCGAAAAGAAAAGCGCAAATCAACACTCACCAAACTTCTACTAACACGAAATTAGCAGAAGGAGCCCAAAGGATGGCGCTAAAGAGCTGAAAAACCATGTAGTAAGTCTAGTACGTCACTACGTTCGTAATTGTTGGCCAACAATTGTGTGACCGTGTGTATGCAAGACAAGTTTGGGCCAAAACCCTTCGGACAAAATTCCAAGGTTTTGTTGGCCAACAATCCGATCGTGTGTACGAGGCATAAGACTCAATCTAAATCGAAATTTGCTGCCAAAACTAACACTGCTGAAGTCAGTAGGTCAGCATTTGAGAAGAGAAGGTCCCTATGCTTCACTTGAGTGGCCAAAGGACTTTAAAAAAAGATAAGTATAATAAATAGCAAAACTTACACTGGGAGGGCCTCCAGGGGAGAGCTGAGGGGTGGACCCTGGATTTGGGCTTTAAAATAAAACTTTAAGCAACAGTTAAAGCATGGTTCAAATACATATATATTTACTGTTTTCTGGATTTCTCATTTTGCCCAGCAATCCTTGTGATATGCACACAGCTACTGGTCAGATCACAGTGGTACTTTCTTATTTAGCATTGCAGGTTCCAGGGTCCCTGCTTATTAAACAAAGGTGATGATGCTAATTTAAAGCGGGGGTCCACCTATCTATCGGTTTTTTTTTTTTAGTTCATTCACAAACTTTTCTTCTCAGCATTACATACTCACATATTGTGTGTAATATGTCTGCCTGTGTCAGATTTCGTCGGAAAGAATAACTTATATTATTCACTGCAGGCGGTTTCCATCTTCATTGTGGGCATTTGAAGCCCACAAGCATTTATTTCCTGGATGTGGTGAATGCTGTGCTCCCAGCATTCACTGCTCGTTCCTGCACATGCTCAGTGGCATCCTGGGAAGCCTGAGACTAGCTCCCAGGAGTCTGGGAGAGGCTAGAAACACGCCTACTCCCACGGGAGGAGAACCAGGAAGTGCAAAGAAGAATAGAAAAATAAAAGGTAATTACGGCGATTTAAATTTTTTTAAACGGCGTGTCAGCATCTAGGCAAGGAAGAGAATACATACAGATATTGTTCAAAATTTGGCTGGAACCCCGCTTTAATGTTCAATGAAGAGAAGTGCTGATGGAAGCTGCTTGGCTGGAATATGAATAAGTGTGTCCAGTGCCTGAATGTGCAGTGTTGAGGTGGATCACCAAACACAAAGGTACGCATAATCAAGGTTACATAGTTAGTCTGCTTGAAAAAGGACACAAGTCCATCTAGTTCAACTAATAAAAAGGGATAAAAATAAAAATAATAAAATCACACAATCCCAAATACACAATTTTATACCCACAGCTAAACCAGAGGAAGGGAAAAAAAACCCCAGCAAAGCATGATCCAATTTGCTCCAGTGGGGGAAGAAATTCCTTCCTCATCCCCTGAGAAGCAATTGGATATTCCCTGGATCAACTTTACCTACAGTATCTCACAAAAAAGTGGGTACACCCCTCACATTTTTGTAAATATTTTATTCTTTTCATGTGACAATACTGAAGAAATAAAAATAAGTGTGGCGCTAAAAAGAGTGTCCTTTATTGGGCAGAGCCAAACAGAATGGTGTCTGGAGGGCAATATGCACAACAAAGATTATTACTGAAAAAGTCCTGTAGGGACTATTGATTGACACCAACAAAACAAATAAAACCACAAGATGAATGGATAAGTAAAAATGGGTGAATCATAAATAAAGTAGAGTGGCATGAAAGGTGAACCAATATACACACCAATATATGTGCAAAAAAGGGGGATGATATAAAAGGAACCACAAAACCCAGCAATAGGGAAGAGTAGTTCAAAATAAACTATGAAAATGTGAGGATAGTGTACATCACAAGCATATTGCACATGAAATGAATTGTGTATAAATTTGTGAGGGTTGTGCACATCACAAGTGTAATACACGATGGATAAAGTTAATTGTGTGGAGAGAACCAATGACAAAAGGTACCAAGCTACTAGTACAATAAAAAGTCCATCCGGAACTTATGTAAGTGAAGTGATAACTCTAAGTCCAAATAATACAATAAGAGGCGATCAGCAGCCACCAAGCTCAGTGTAGGAGGACCAATGGATCCAAGGATGGCATCCACGAGTTGCGATCATAAACATCTGTGTGAGAGGTGTAGGCATAAATACCCTTACCAGAGAGGATGGACTCCCAGTCGGCGACTTGGGAGTCAGACAGGCTTGTATCGGAGTAGGGGGAGTAGCTCCTGGTTCCCAACGGTTGAAGATAATGAAGGAGTGGTAATGTTCACCGACTCGATCGCTCTGATCTCACCGACCTGTCACTTCGAGGGTGTCAGTGGTAGGTACTTGTTAGAGATCCAGCTTCGTAGGAAGGATGTCACTCCACCAGCTTGCAGACAAACAAATTGACCTGTCTAACAGACAACCTCTGGATATGACGCTGAGCACGTGCACTCAACTTCTTTGGTCGACCATGGCAAGGCCTGTTCTGAGTGGAACCTGTCCTGTTAAACCGCTGTATGGTCTTGGCCACAGTGCTGCAGCTCAGTTTCAGGGCTCAGTTTCTTGGCAATCTTCTTATAGCCTAGGCCATCTTTATGTAGAGCAACAATTCTTTTTTTCAGATCCTCAGAGAGTTCTTTGCCATGAGGTGCCATGTTGAACTTCCAGTGACCAGTATGAGAGAGTGAGAGCGATAACACCAAATTTAACACATCTGCTCCCCATTCACACCTGAGACCTTGTAACACTAACGAGTCGCATGACACCGGTGAGGGAAAATGGCTAATTGGAACCAAATTGGAAAATTTCACTTAGGGGTGTACTCACTTTTGTTACCAGTGGTTTAGACATTAATGGCTGTGTGTTGAGTTTTTTTGAGGGGACAGCAAATTTACACTGTTATACAAGCTGTACACTCATTACTTTACATTGTAGCAAAGTGTCATTTCTTCAGTGTTGTCACATAAAAAGATATATATATATAAAATATTTACAAAAATGTGAGGGGTGTATTCACTTTTGTGAGATACTGTATAAATGTTAGAACCCAGTTATATTCTGTACATTTAGGAAAGAATCCAGGCCTTTCTTAAAGCAATCTACTGAGCTGGACAGAACCAGCTCTTGAGGGAGTCTATTCCACATTTTCACAGGTCTTATGCCCCGTATACACGATCGAACTTTCCAACAACAAAGCCGTGGATTTTTGTTCGAAGGTTGTTAGCTCCAACTTGTCTTGCATACACACAGTCACACAAACGTTGGCCAACAATTACGAACGTAGTGACTTACAAGATATAGGTGATATCTCCATTACGAACGCTAGTTTTACAAGACCGTGAGCTTCCGGCTCATACTTAATTCCGAGCATGCGTGGACTTTTGTGCAACGGACTTGTGTACACACGAACGGAAAGTCCGACAACAAACATTTGTTGGCGGAAAATTTGAGAACCTGCTAGCCAACATTTGTTGGCGGAAAGTCCGCCAACAAATGTTCGATGGAGCATACACACGGTCGGACTTTCCGCCAACAAGCTCACATCCAACATTTGTTGACGGAAAATCCAATCATGTGTACGCGGCATTACAGTGAAGAAACCTTTCCGTATTTGGAGTTGTAATATCTTTTCCTCCAGACGTAAAGAGTGTCCCCTTGTCCTCTGTGATGACCTTAAAGTGAATAACTCAACACCAAGTTCACTATATGGACCACTTATGTATTTGTACATGTTGATCATTTCCCCCTTAATCTCCTCTTCTCAAGATTGAATAAATTCAGTTCCTCTAATCTTTCCTCATAGCTGAGCTCCTCCATGCCTCTTATCAGTTATAGTCTCCAGTTCTAAGAGGCAGCTAATCTAATATTGCGGGGTCCGCAGTGGTCCAACGAAGATGCAACAATGAGAGCTCCACACATTTCAATTAAGTCCTATATAAATTTATTAAACATTTATTAAACTTATTAGTCTTGATTTAAAAAACCGTCCCTCGATCCTCGGGTGCTGCTGCCACCATTCTCAGTGAGGGAATCAGGAAGTGAAGAATTGCGGCTTCACTTCCCGGTTCCCTACTGCGCATGCGCAAGTCGCCGCATTGTGTTGTGGGAACTGTGCATTTCCCACAACACAACGGGGGTGGGCGGGGGTGCTGCGGCTAGCTATTCCCGGAAGTGGGTGCAGATACCTGTATTATACAGGTATCTGCACCCCCCCTCCCCCCTGAAAGGTGCCAATTGTGACACCAGAGGGGAGGAGGAATCCGATGAGCGGAAGTTCCACTTTAGGGTGGAACTCCGCTTTAATAAACAGCCACTCACCTGTCCCACGATCCAGCAGTGTACTCACTGCAGTCGTGTTCTCCCTGTGTCATCCCTCAGCATAGCCGCCATCTCTACTATGGGCACCCAGCTGTGACAGCTTGCGGTTTCACAGCCAGGTGCCCACTGCGCATGCGCGAGTGGCACTGCTGCGCTCTGAGACTGGCCCCGAAGTCTTCTGGGACCTGTCATATGTCCCAGAAGACTTCGGGAGGGAGAACTTCCATTTCCGATTGCCTAAGGCAACCGGAACAGAAGTGGGAGCAGGTACCTGTCAAATTCAGGTACCTGCCCCCTCCTCTCCAAAAGTTCAGTTTCACAAACAGGAGTCGGGGAGGAGGCCTTAAAGCTTTTGGGTGGAACTCCGCTTTAAAATGGCTAATAGATTTATACCAGATCAAGGCTAATAGATTTAAACTTTACCTAGTACGTTAACCAGCACTTCTGGTTTGGAAGCGCGCAGGCGTGCTGCCGGCAGCCTGCTCCCACTGTGAATATTCACAGCGGGAGCCAATCAGCGGGTACCGCAGACTCTATGTCCATTGGCACCTGCCGATTTTTCGGTTACACAGGCAAAACAGCAGTCTGACTATGTAAACAAGGCAGATTGCTGTTCTGTTAGCGGGGAAGACATTGATCCTGTGTTCCTAAAAAGCGGGAACATGGAACTCTGCCTTCCCCTAGTACAAGCACCTCCCACAGTTTAGTAAAGCACAGGCTAAGCACAGTTAACCCTTTGTTCGCCCCTGATGTTAACCCCTTCCCAGCCAATGTCATTACTACAGTGACAGTGCATATTTTTTAGTGTGTCGCTGGTCCCCAAAAATTGTCAAAAAAGTGTCAGTGTCCTGACTGTCCGACGCAATATTGCAGTCCCGCTATAAGTCGTTGATCGCCGCCATTACTAGTAAAAAAATTAAATAAATAAAAGTCCCATAGTTTGTAGACGCTATAATTTTTGCGAAATCAATATACTCTTATTGCGATTTTCTTTTACCAGAAATATGTAGCAGAATACATATTGGCATAAATTGATGAAGGAATTTGATTTTTATACTGGATTTGTTTTATAGCAGAAAGTAAAAAATTATATATTTTTTTTATTTTAAATTGTCGGTCAGTTTTTTTTTATAAAATGGAAAAAATTACCACCCTAAGTGAGCAATACAAGTAAGAAAAAAGACAGCAGCAGCTCAATATACACATATGAACAAATAAAGATAGAAATGGAGCTGCGCTAAAAATAAAAAAATTAACCACAAATTGATACAACACACAAAAGTGCAAATAATGTGCATATATGATGAAATTGCTCCCAACACCACAAAATATTAAAAATGAGTCCATAATCATAATCACACATGTGAAATTTCGATACAAATTGTGACAACACCACAAACTCGTGCTCCTCCACCACAGATTGCGTGCTTACCAGAGGCTAACTAAAATGCGGCTGTTAATCCTGTCAGGGCCTTGTTCCAAAGAAATGGCGGTGACAGCTCTCAAATGCTTGATGTAATGAAGCAGAAACACACAGCAAACAGCGAAGGGAACTCGATCATTCAATGGTCTCAAGAACCAGAGGGTAACCCAGAATATAGAGGAACTCACCATAGTGTAAATCGTATTAAGAACATTTATTATGATAAAAGATTGCACTTACACATAGTAAGGAATAAAACTTGCAAAGATTCAAAAAAGCCAACCGGCAAGCGAACACCCGTCCACTAAGGTACACAGCGCGATGACGTCAGCACGCCACTCCTCCCAACGCGAGTTTCGTCACACGTTGTCCTGGGGAAGTTTTTGTTAATAGCGCAAAAAATAAAAACCACAGAGGTGATCAAATACCATCAAAAGAAAGCTCTATTTGTGGGTACGACTGCGCAATTGTCAGTTAAAGTAACGTAGTGCCGTATCGCAAAAAATGGCCTGTTCATGAAGGGGGGTAAACCTTCCGGAGCTGAAGTAGTTAATGTGGCAGAGATGTGTAAAGTGCAAAATTAATTTTATTCATTTAACTCATCCAGAAAGCCTTCTGCACAGATTAGCAGTCTGCTTGCCTCAAAACCCTTGACAGCAATAGGTACATGGAAATGGATTTTAATGGCAAAGCACAGTTGTTTCAGGCAGTGCTATACCAGGTGATCAACGTCAAATGACAGTGATCACTAACTGAGGGTTGATATGCTCAGCTCAGTCCGGAGATGTAATAGCCTTGTCGCAGCAAATCTACAGTGCCCACAAACCATTTAATTTTTCACCATGACCATTGTGCATCTTTAATTCTCCTCCACAGGGACTACTGGATTTTAGATTTTTTTTTTTTTACTTTTACATTTTTATTACTTTTGACAAAATACATTCCAATATAAATGAATACAATTAATTGGTATTGCTTATCAATCATATTGCAAAGAACAGATAATAACAAAAAATGGAGAATGAATAACAAGAAGTAATAATAACTTTAGGGTACAATATCTGGAGTTTGATATCCCGTTACCGCCCACCCCAAGTGGGATCCGCTGCATTTTAGATTTAACGAGCTTTGCAACTTTTTTTTTTTATTTTATTTTTTTTAATCTTCATCTCACAGCAAACAGCAGATTTTAATTAAGTCTCAGTCCAAGTAGATGGCAGCTACCCTGGCACTGAGAAGAATGACAAATAGCGCTGCTCACCCTCAACTCTCCTACCGCAGAGAAGGTGAGGAGTACGCCAATTTACCATGCTTTATTCCAACGAGAAGGAAATTAACTTTGCATGTCTGCAGTGTATAGAAAGGATTTTGTTTATTAACCTGAACAAGCACATTCAATTCTAGGAATACACTCAGGATATGCCAGCGCAAAGCTGGCATACAAATGAGAACACATTAAAAATTGACATTATTTTATGTGCTGGTTCCAGCTTCTGTTTTGGCTATATAAATTCATTTTTTAAGCCGTCTAACCCCCCCCCCCCCCCTCCAAAAAAAAAACAGGAAAGGAGAAGACACAAAAGCCATAGGCTGGCACTCCGGCTCCAGGGGCAGAAGCACACATCACTAAAGAACGATGAGCGTTTGTACGAAAACAGCCCAACAAATCACTGCCAGCTCATCATGCCCAATTCCTTTCTGCTTTCTTTATTCGTATTTAAAAGGCAGACAGCAATATTTGTATTATGCCCCGCAAATTTGTGTTTAAGCCTTGGCTGCAGCTCAGTGGGAGGATAAGTGAGATGTTCGGCAGCACGCCTTTCTCTCACCGCCATGCGGCACTTAAGACGGCGATGTAGCATGAGGATAATTTGTATATTCTTAGAGGTTTGCACATGTTCAGCGGGATAAGGATTATATCTTGAGAATTAAATTAGCTTAGGAATTAGACATGACTAACACAAAAATCTTTCCATCTACTGGAGTGTTGAAGACATGTATATGATGTGTTACGGAGCTGAATGGGCACAGTTTATTTATAAACAGTATGACGCAGTTTCACACGTGAATATGGTAATGTATTTAATGGCTCTATGCTTTTCTCCAGGATTGATGGCTGGTATGGAGAAAGCAAACTTGTTGTTTTCTCAGAATCTTAATAAGTCCTGTGCTGGGTCCTGGAGCCTGGAGACTTTGTAGAGCTTTGGGTGGGAATAAGTCTCCATTCTTATGTTCACATCATACCTGGTAGCAAAACCTCACTATAGACCTCATGGACTTCTTCGGCTTCAAAAATGCGCTCTTAACAGGCAAGATGGTATTAGATGTGCCAAGTTATAGACCTTATATCAGTAAACAATGTAGCTCCCGCTAGTGGCCAATCTGCAAATGTTATTAAAGAGGAACTGTAGCCTGCTTACATAATTTGTAATAAAAACATCTTTGCCATTCTGAAGCTTCCCTCCAACCACTTTGCATATTATTTTATATATACTGTGATTCTGTACTTGCCAAATATGCTGCAGAAATCTCCCTCCACTAAGTCTAGCTGCAGCCATTTTAACTGTGGGCAGCTGAAGCTGCTGCCTGTTTACTTCCTGGATTTACATAGACACACAGAGGCACACCTCCAGCTCTGCAGTTCTCATTGGCCCATTATCCCCCCTCCATTCTTGGCAAACTCTCACAAGAGTGAGAGAGAGAGCTGTGCATGATGTCATAAGCCTAGGCTTTTTACCAGACAAGAAACAGGAAGTGGGCTTTATAAGGTATTTACTGGCAGAAAAAAAATGTTTTACTATCCAAAGTTAAAACAACAAAGTGGTTGTAAAGGCACAAGGTTTTTATGCATGAAGGTAAAAAAACCTTCTGTGTGAAGCAGCCGCCCAGCCCCTGCTAAGCTCCCACCTGAGCCCCCTCGATCCAGCGATGTCCACGAGGGCCTTGTCTCTCCCGAGACTCGCACTCCTAATTGGCTTTTGGCCCCTGCTGCTGTCAATCACAGCCAGTGAGCCAATCAGGAGACAGAGGGGGCAGGGCTGAGTCATAGTTTTGTGTGTGAAAGAAGACACAGAGCCGAGGGTCAAGCGCACGCCTGCTTGGGTGCCCCCACAGCAAGCTGCTCGCTGTGGGGGCACCCAGCAGCAGGGAGGGGCCAGGAGCGCCGGCATGGGACCCTAAATGAGGAGGATCCGGGCTGCTCTGTGCAAAATCGTTGCACAGAGCAGGTAAGTATTACATGTTTATTATTTTTAAGAGAAAAAAAAGTCAAGGCTTTAATATCCCCTTAATTAATACAGGTACGAAAAAATGGAAGCAAACTTGTAAAAGTCATATAAAAATGACTACTTTAACACTTTGTGAGCAACTGGCTGTCAGGATTGTGGGCTGTGTGTATATGTCACTAGGTTACTCTCCAGGACTGAAGACTGATATGAAGAAAACACCTGTTGTTTTCCCAGAATCTTATTACTGTAAGTCCTGCACTTGGTCCTGGAGCCCGGAGACTTTGTAGAGTTCTGTGTGGGAATACACCTCCATTCCTATGTCCACATCATACCTGGTAGCAAGACCTCATTATAAGTCTTAGTTATCACCTAGGTTTATCACCCACACATGGTGAAGGGCTTTGGGGTTGATGGCACATGTGGAGAAAACTTTTTTTGCTAACTTCTCAGAATCTATATAAGTCCTGTTCTGGGTCCTGGAGCCTTGTTTCTCACCTACACAGGGTGAGGGGCTTTAGAGTTGATAACAGATATGGAAAAAACAAATTTGCTGACTTCTAAAGCCCTGTACACACGGTCGGATTTTCTGACGGAAAATGTGTGATAGGACCTTGTTGTCGTAAATTCCGACCGTGTGTAGGCTCCATCACACATTTTCCATCGGATTTTCCGACACACAAAGTTTGAGAGCAGGCTATAAAATTTTCCAACAACAAAAGTCGTTGTCGGAATTTCCGATCGTGTGTACACAAATCCGATGGACAAAGTGCCACGCATGCTCAGAATAGAGATGAAAGCTATTGGCCACTGCCCCGTTTATAGTCCGGACATACGTGTTTTATGTCACCGCGTTCAGAACGATCGGATTTTACGACAACTTTGTGTGACCGTGTGTATGCAAGGCAAGTTTGAGCCAACATCCGTCGGAAAAAATCCTAGGATTTTGTTGTCAGAATGTCCGATCAATGTCTGACCGTGTGTACAGGGCATAAGAATCTAATGGTGAAGGGCTTTCGGGGGGTGACAGATGTGGGAAAAACTGTTTTTGCTGACTTCTCAGAATCTAAATAACTCCTGTTATGAGTCCTGGAGTCTGGAGGCTTTGTAGAACTCTGGGTGGGAATACGCCTCCATTCCTATATGCACATCATACCTGGTAGCAAGACCACATTATATGTCCCAACTGTCACCTAGGTTTCTCATCTACACATGGGTTGATGACAGATATGGAGAAAACAAATTTGCTGACTTTAAAGAATCTAATAGTGCCTTGAAAAAATATTCATACCTCTTTAAATTTTCAACATTTTGTCATGTTACACCCAAAAACATAAATGTATTTTATTGGGATTTTATGTGATAGACCAGTGATGGCGAACCTTGGCACCCCAGATGTTTTGGAACTACATTTACCATAATGCTCATGCACTCTGCAGTGTAGTTGAGCATCATAGGAAATGTAGTTCCAAAACATCTGGGGTGCCGAGGTTCTCCATCACTGTGATAGACCAACAGATAATTGTGAAGTAGAAGGAAAATGATAAATGTTTTTCAATTTTTTTTTTACAAATAAATATCTGAAAAGTGTGGAGTGCATTTGTATTCAGCCCCCTTTACTTTGATACCCCTAACTAAAATATAGTGGAACCAATTGCCTTCAGAAGTCACCTAATTAGTAAATAGAGTCCACCTGTGTGTAATTTAATTTCAGTATAAATACATCTGTTCCGTGAAGCCCTCAGAGGTTTGTTAGAGAACCTTAGTGAACAAACAGCATCATAAAGGCCAAGAACCACACCAGACATATCAGGGATAAAGTTGTGGAGAAGTTTAAAGCAGGGTTAGGTTATAAAAGAATATCCCAAGCGTTGAACATCTCAGGGAGCACTGTTCAATCCATCATCCGAAAATGGAAAGAGTATGGCACAACTCCAAACCTACCAAGACATGGCCGTCCACCTAAACTGACAGGTCGGGCAAGGAGAGCAATAATCAGAGAAGCATCCAAAAGGCCCATGGTAACTCTGGAAGAGCTGCAGAGATCCACAGCTCAGTTAGGAGAATCTGTCCATAGGACAACTACTAGTCGTGCACTCCACAAATGTGGCCTTTACAGAAGAGTGGCAAGAAGAAAGCTATTGTTAAAAGAAAGTCATAAGAAGTCCTGTTTGCAGTTTGCGAGAAGCCATGTGGGGGACACAGCAAACATGTGGAAGAAGGTGCTCTGATCAGATGAGACCAAAATTTACATTTTTGGCCTAAAAGCAAAATGCTATGTGTGGCGAAAAACTAACTGCACATCACCCTGAACACACCATCCCCACCGTGAAACATGGTGGTAGCGGCATCATGTTGTGGGGATGCTTTACTTAAGCAGGGACAGGGAAGCTGGTCAGAGTTGATGGGAAGATGGACGGAGCGAAATACAGGGCAATCTTAGAAGAAAACCTGGTGGAGTCTACAATAGACCTGAGACTAGGGTGAGGGTTCAATTTCCAAAACCCCCAAACATTCAGCCAGAGTTACAATGGAATGATTTGGATCAAAGCATATTCATGTGTTAGAATGGATCAGTCAAAGTCCAGACCTAAATCCAAATGAGAATCTGTGGCAAGACTTGAAAATAGCTGTTCACAGACGCTCTCCATCCAATCTGACAGAGCTTGAGCTATTTTGCAAAGAAGAATGGGCAAAAATGTCACTCTCTAGATGTGCAAAGCTGGTGGAGACATCCCCAAAAAGACTTGCAGCTGTAATTGCAGTGAAAGGTGATTCTACAAAGTATTGACTCAGGGGAGCTGAATACAAATGCACGCCACACTTTTCACATATTTATTTGTAAAAAATGTTGAAAACCATTTATCATTTCCGTTCTACTTCACATTTATGTGCCACTTTGTGTTGGTCTATCACATAAAATCCCAATAAGATACATTTAAGTTTTTGGTTGTAACATGGCAAAATGTGGAAAATTTCAAAGGGTGTGAATACTTTTTCAAGGCACTGTAAATAAGTCCTGTTATGGGTCCTGGAGCCTGGAGACTTTGTATTGCTCTGGTTGAGAATAAGCCTCAATTCTTATCAGTCCACATCATACCTGGCAGCGAGAACTCATTATAAGTGTCAGCTTGAAAAGTTGAGGGGAAATCTTCCAATGGGGACATATTTTAGAGTTTTCCTCTCTCTTCCGATTGTGTCTACAGAGCAGAAAGTGCGGATAAAATCCTCTGACCCCTACAGACACAACAGCGATAAAGGCTGTAGGCCTGGAATGGAGGGCAGGTAGAAGATACTGGCTGCAGAAGAAGCAAATATATTAACTCTCCTATTGCAGGGAATCTCAGTATGGATTTTAGGCAACTGACTGGGTCGATTTAAGGATTAGGGTTCAAGTTAGTGCCCAGTAAGGCGCACGCTCTCCCACATACAAGAAATGTCCCATAGCAGCGGCAATGTTACCTCTGAAAGCTAAACATCTCCCTAGTGGGACACAGACAGCATAAAATAAAGATACAGAGGTTTTAATCAATCAACAGCTCAAAGGCTCCGTTCACACTAGCGCGTTTTTTGATGCATTTTGCATAAATGCATGGGAATTTTTTAACATGGGTTCCTATGGAACATGTTCACATCAATGCCTTTTTGTACCTCTGCATTTTTGGAATGGGTCAGGGACTTTTTTTCATGCAAAATGCAGCGTTTTGCATGTAATAGAATTCAATGGACCAGCATCAAAAACGCAAGTGCAGCGTTTTTACTGCGTTTTTGGCGTTTTTTTTTTAGACTGTATACAGTCTAAAAAAAACTAAAAAAACCCCAAAAAACGCAAAACGCGTCAAAAACGCTGTAGAAACACTACAAAAAACGCTGCTCAAAAACGTGGCAAGCATCACAAAAAAAACTCCAAAAACGGTCAAAAGCAGCATGCATAGATGTGAATCGAGCCAAAGTCCTGGTGCCACAAAACCTGTTAGTCAGGGTTTGGAGGTTCTTCCCACCCATATCTCTTCAAACCTCCAAAGTCCTGGGTCCCTGATGGGAAATTACCAATTCAGAGAGAACTAATAAGCAGTCCTCTCTTCCAACCACCGGACTACTTGGAACCCCTCATCCTGCATGGGGGAGAACCCTTGAGTACTCAACCAAGTCTTCCAATTTTCCCCATTAAAGGGACCACCACTCAAATATTGGGGCAATATACCTGCCTTTCGGGACACACTCCTGGTGTCCTGCACAACCTTTACCAAAAATAGCTATGCAGATAAGGGGTGCCCGTAGATTAAAACAAACTGTGCAGCTCTGACCAAAGTTGAATAATGCCCCTGCTGTAGGTGTAGGCCATTTATTTACCTCCCAAATCCCTTTGCATTCTCTCCCTTGTCATAGTAGCCCCAGCTCAGCAATGCTGTGACGGAGAAGGTAGTAAACTTGGCAGGGGTTATGGGAACCTGCTCCTGTGACGGTGGGGTTAAACATTAATGGCTGTGAGTGGCTTAACAGTAATCTAGGAACAAGACAAGACACAGTATGCAGCTCTGGGAGTTTTTCAGTCAGGCTTCCGTAGGAACATAAATGGCCCACATCTATAGAACGGTCATTATTCAACTTTAATCAAACCTGCACAATTTGCTTTTATCTACAGGCACCCTTTACATGTCTAGGCAGTTTTCTGGTAGGGTTGAACTAACTATTTAACTGCAGCAGCAAAAAGTCATCAAACTGGCTGTACTGTCTGGCAGGGCTGTGTTAAAGTGGTTGTAAACACTTATGTTGCGTACACACGATCAGAATTTCGGCCCGCAAAAGACCGGAGAGTTTTCCGTCGGAAAATGCGACCGTGTGTATGCTCTATCGGACTTTAGTTGGCCGAATTCGAGACAGCAAACGATTGAGAGCATGCTCTCAATTTTTCGGTCGGGAAAAGTTCCTATCCGAAAATGCGATCGTCTGTGGCAATTCCGCCATGCAAAATTCCTACACATGCTCGGAAACAATTTGACGCATGCTCAGAACCATTGAACTTCATTTTCTCGGCTCGTCGTAGTGTTGTACGTCACCGCGTTCTTGACGGTCGTAAGTTCAGCGAACTTTTGCGTGACCGTGTGTATGCAAGGCAAACTTGAGTGGAATCCCGTCGGAAAAGCCGTCATATCTTTTTCCGACGAGAAATCCGCTCGTGTGTACGCGGCATTACACACCTTTTTTCCCTACAGGTAAGCCTAGAATAAGGCTTACCTGTAGGTACTGGAAATATCTCCTAAACCTGCACGGATTAGGAGATATTTACAATATACGCTTGCGCTGAGATCATCGGCGCATGCGCACTGAAGAAAGGGAACAGTCGTGCAGTTTCTAAATGGCCCATGCCGTGACCGTCAGCTCCGTGCGCATGCACAGGAGTGACGTCACGTGACTCCGGCCAGTCACAGAGAGGTGAAGATGGACACGGCCACAAGCGGGGACCTCGGGGACATTGCGGGCTTCGTTTGCAGGTAAGTGCCATATAATGGGTTAGTATGCAACGTGTACCAGCCCCTTATGCTTTTACTTTGCAGGGGGAAAAAAAGGAAGTAAAACCCATCAGTGTTTACTTCCTCTTTAATCCCAGGGTTGGACGGACCGAAATCCAAATTCTTTGTCCGGGTAAACTAGTAAAATCTAGTATTTGCATAATTAAGGGGAAATTTGCATCCACGTGTTGCAGCAACACACATTATACATAGCAATGCATTGTGGCTTTTCATTTTTAATAGCACCCCAATGTACAAACATTTCAACACATGACAACAGACCATATGGTGCACTACGGCACAACTTATGTGACATGTCCAATAGTTATTATTTTTATCATTATACAGGATTTCTATAACTTGGGCAGCGCTTGGAGATGTTCTTGTGCACTGGAAGTCTATTGAGTTCAATGAGCTGCCTTGATCTACGTGACGAATTGCGCGCACAAATGTAAATGGGCACCTTAGAGTTTGCTGATAATAAATGCACACACATTAGTGGTACTTTCAAATAAAGCAACACTTGCCAACCACATCTAATAGGAGTTAAAAAACAATGGTCTAGACAATGCATTAGGTTGCTGTTGAGAATTATAAAACAAAGTAGAATGAAATAATAATAAGGAAAAAATCAGTGTGACGGGGATCCTTTCATCTCTATGACACGCGAGTAGCTTAGCTGTAGCTCCAATGTGTGCAGCATCTTATCTGATGTTGCTATGGAGGGGTACTGTCTATAGCGCTTACCTTGAGAAGAGACAGAGCTCTGAGCGGCTGTTGCTAGGATACCGGCATCTCTTTTTCTTTTGGCAAAGGGAAAAGCACAGAGATCTAAAGGCAGCTGGGCCCACCGTGCAAGACCCACTATACGTCTCACTTGTATAATGGAGGCTGACACAGGCAGGCAAATGCATGAGCTGCTCAGAACTCTTATTTGACGACTATCTTGGAAGGCTTGGCCATATTTTTTATTAAAATACAGAACTCACACCTCACTTAACACTGGCCATACGCTGCTTGATTTCCAAAATCCTCAAATCTGAGCTATGGGTGGCCCTGGACGGGTGGAAATATATTGGGCAAACAGCGAATGCATCCAATCAGATACTGTTACTCTTCCTGTATTCGTCAGCTGCAGGTCCCGCTGGCTGCTGAATACAACAGCCAGCAGTGGGGATTCCTTTATCTACGCTGTTTATTGTGGATGGAGGAAATGACTGATTTCTTTTGAGGGTGAGAGAAATCCAAAAGGCGTATGATAAAGCTGCACGATTCTGGTCAAAATGAGAATCACGATTTTTATGCTTAGAGTAAAGATCACGATCCTCTCACGATTCTCATGGCGTAAAATCTTTCACATTATACAAAAAAAATTGTGATAGCTTTACTGATTAGTTTCTTTTTTTTAATTCATTAAAGTAATTTTTTCCCCAAAAATTTCATTTGAAAGACCACTGTGCAAATACAGTGCGACATAAAATATTGCAACAACCACCATTTTATTCTCTAGGGTCTCTACTAAAAAAAATATATATATATATATATATATATATATATATATATATACACACATATATATATATAATATAATGTTTGGGGGTAATTTTCTAAGTGATTTTAACTTGAAACCATCAAATGTCAGGAAAGGTTTTAGTGTTTAAGTGGTCAAACTTTCCTCATTTACATACCGTCTATTCCTTTGTCAAATTGTTACAATGTTTAGACTTAGTTCTACTGCTAAAGAATGTTGTGATTCTTGGCAGACTGCCTGTTTTTTTTTTCTTCCTTTCTTTTGAGGGCTATGGCTTCAGCAGAGCAGGGAATTCTCTGCATAGAAAGAATTGGGAAATACTTTTGTCAAGATCGCAACGGGGAAAAAAATCGCGATAACGATTCTTAATGATTATTGTGCAGCTCTAGTGTATGGCTAGTTCAGGTTGGGTTCACATATATGCGAATTGGATGCAGGTTTCCCCGCATCCATTTCACATGACAGGCGAGTGTGATCAGCTCTTAATGGAGCCGGTTCACACAGGTCTGGGCGGACGAGGTCCGCATTCAAAAAGGGTCCTGTGTGTCTTTGGGTCAGATTCAGGTGTGAATTAAGGCAACAATTTGGACCTGATTCACACCTGAACTTGTGACCAGGGACGTACCGGACCCTAGGCACAACTGTAAATGTGTGAATTCAGCCTTAAAGTGGAACTAAAGTCTCCACACTTACCTGTCCAATTGTCCATCTTTTTCGGTCTTCGAGCCTCTTCTTTAGCTGGCAGGGAATGACGTCGCTCCTGCACATGTGCAGAAGGCCTTCATCCCAGCACTTGGAGACCAGCTGGGAACTGTAAGCCGAGTTGCACACGCACAGCTCAGTTTACAGTTCTGGAGGAGACAGCGAACAGGCAAGTAGGGGCATTTTATGGCAGAAGAGACACTGCATGTCTTTTCTGTAGTAAAAAAACTGCCTGCTTGCAGAATTTTGCAGCAGGACTTTAGTTCCACTTTAATGTACAGAAATTCATTATACAGGTAGAACCAGGGCTGGACAAGTCCCAGGCGCCAGGTAGTTGATGTAACACTAAATTATATCCTTACATAGTAGTTGATGTAAGACTAAATATATCCTTATTCTCCAAAAATATTCCATACGAATGCACTTTTTTTATGGCCCTGTAATCTATTAGATTGTAAGCTCTTCTGAGCAGGGCCCTCTTAATCCTCTTGTATTTTATTGTATTATAACTGTATTGTCTCCCTTTTATATTGTAAAGCGCTGCGTAAACTGTTGGCGCTATATAAATCCTGTATAATAATAATAATAATATTTTGTATTAAATTATGCTTTTGGTGAAGGCCTAAGGCCGAAACGCATCAGTATTTTTGGATAATGTTACTGCTGTAATGCTTAAATAAATATTTTCTATTGAGAAGCTGTCGAGTTGCCGGCCTGTACTCTCTATGAATCTTTTGTGAGCTTAATTAGCCAGAGCACCAACTACTCTACACACCAACTATACTATATAGTGGTAGAGCTTGGGTGAGTTTTTCTCTTGTTATTTTGTATTAAATTGTTCCTTACCATGTTTTTCTGAGTCCTTGTAACATCCTCAAAGAGCTTTGGAACCTCTCTTTTTCCCCCTCACTTTTGTTTGTTTGGAGTGAGCAGTGCATCTTCCCACTGACCACCAATGTAAAGAGCCTTCTTCCCTCTGGCCAAAAAATGTAAAAGGCATATCTACTACTGACTCCTGGTAAATTAGTTTTAGCAGGGGTTCCTCAAGACCTGAAATTTATTTTATGGGTTCCTCTAGGGTAAAAAGGTTGAGAAAGGTTGCTATTGTCTATCTCAGGTGGCTACATTGCTACATACAGTGAGATCACAAAGAATGAATGTAGTCACCCCCTAACAGGAATTCAGATCTGCCATCTGTGTTCCACTAGGAAGATTTCTGTTCACCAAAGTGAGGGAAATCAGTGGTAGTCATCAGAATTGGCGTCTCCATTGGAAGATTTCACCTCTATTCCTGTTCTTGTGATTACACAAAAGTTGTAATTTTCTTATACTTTCGGTGATAACGATAAACAGGACAAATAGCGATGGTGAATCTCCCTAATGGGGACACAGACAGGAATAAAAACCTGACAGGTATTCTAATCCCTCTCCATTCCATCTAGAACTAAAAATGTTTTGCCTTCAGTTTTACTTTAATGTCACTAAAGAATTACAGCTGCCGTTGGAATTTGGACATGCCTAAACAATCAATTCAATCTGTGTCCAATCAGGCAGGCCCTTGCGCTACATACTTGATGATAGATCTATAGGAGATAGTAAAATCAGACTGCATAGTGCATGACCAGGTTTAGGATGGACTGACTTTGGCTGGAGTTGTCCCTTAATTATGACCTTGATTAGGTCATGCTTGCACATACTATATAGTTGATCGTCCTATAAAATGTGTGCGAGGGATAGGTCTGCTTTAATCATTTAAAAAGATATAAAAAAAAAATGGTCAAAAAACGCCCAATAACTAGATGTATACGTAGTGTTTCTATTAGTACCTGCTTTGTAAATGCACCAATGAAGAAGCTGGAATGTTTCTTCGGGCATATTAAAGCCTAGTATAATATCTCAGCCTCTCTCCACCACAGTTCCATGAAACCATAGGGATCCTCCATAGGTTGGTAGGGGTTCCTTGAGCAATTTCTGCTTCTAGATAAGTTCCCACTGATACCATTGATCTTCTAGGTATCTATAAAGGGGCAATTCTTCCCAATGAGGATTACACTAATGTATCATGAGTTGTAGATATAGCCATTTGTAGCAGGGGTTCCCTGAGACCAGAAAGTTATTTCAAATGTTCCTCTGTGTTGAAAAGGTTGAGAAAGGCTGTGATATCTTATTTACACCCACTCATGTCTGCACTGCTGCCGATAGAAATTATTAGGCAACCCAATAGTTTACATTGCTCTCCAGTAGCCTGACATAACCCCTGGCCTAAAAATGAGGACACTTCAATGCAGAAGAGTAATGTCACTGACCCGTTAAAGCAACAGCCTCAAATCAGGATCTCAAATGTCAAATGTGGCTCTCAGGTAGAGAATGAAGCTCAGTATTACAGGACAGGTTTTAGCTTGATTCCTTCACAGGCACTGCATAAAGTACAACTGTGCCAAAAATAACAGTAGAATTTGTATTAAGAACTTCCAGACCAGAATTGTTGGCAATTCTAAAAAAGCTGTACGAAGTTTGCTGTAAAAGTTTGCTGAAACTGGCGCTCTTCAGACGAGCTCTAATAAACCAAAAGTAAAAATTTAACGTGTATTAGGTCTTTGGGGCCAATTTGTAAAGGGTCAGTAAGGCAATAGCATGACCAAAAAGCTACGTATGTGCATTATCCACTAAATGCTGCCTGTGGTATTGAGTAAAATTGCAGAGTTTAGTGGATAGTGATATCCACACTCCATTATAAATTAGCCTCGTAACTGAGTAAAGCCTCCAACCCATGGCTCCTAACATGCAAATCTAGAGTTTCCATCAAAGCTCAGCTACACTCCTTGCAAAGTGCAAAACATTGCATAAATGGATTGCAGGGAGGGTGAGTATAAGCATTCCAACTTTGAAGCTGGTAGAAGCCACTGCAATTGTCAGCACTAAGTTCAGGGTCTTCTAGACCCTGGGATGGCACCTTTAGGAGTCTACTTTGAATTTATTTGGCAGCTTAAAGATGACCTCTATTTTATCTATATGGGGCAAAGCAACAAATTCACTATAATGCTACTATAATGCAAGCCCCACCAGCTGCACATATCTAACTTATCTTCACTCTACCATTGCTACAGTATGTACCGCATTGAAAGCCCTGTGTTAATCTGGCCATACATCAGTAGAACATTTGTACGAAAATTCTGAAAAAGTGTTTGTCAGAGTTTTCAATAGTACCATTATGGCAAAATGTCATATGAAAAACTTTCTTTTAAAAGCTGATCAATTGTCACGCCAATGTTTTTACTTCTACATTCAATTTTGAGATGCACATGTAGGCTGAGGGGCTGGGAAAGATCCAGGGGGTAGACACCCAATTTGAAGACTCGGAGCACACAGTGGAGAATACGGTCAACAGTTCCAGATACAAGTCTTTTCAAGAGTCAAAAGTCTCTTCAAAAATTGTAACTGAGCAGTAACACTCACAGGAGATGGAACTCTAGCAAGAGAGCAGAAGACCGAGGCTGGCGGCACCTCACACAGAGGCGAGGGGCAGGAAGATGCAGTAAGCTAAAAAGTGAAGACGTCGGCGCCAATCCCTATACTGTCCCTCCTCCTCTGGAACCTGTCCCTGCTCTGAGTTCACTCTCCCTGACCAGCGAAGTCCTGTCCCTGACCTCACCACACGCAAAATGCACACCAACTGCAGTAAGCCAGGGATTTTAGTAAGTGCTGCCCTCACTATAGATAGTTGCAGAGGCCACCCGGGTGGCAACGTCCAATCGGGCAGCAGTCCACCTGATAACACATATAGAAGCCTAAGAGGCATGGGTATTCCTCCTGTCCTCCACTCTCCCTGCAAGGCAGCTGCAACAGCGCCACCCTTGTAGGGAGGTCAGCCCGCACCTCCCTACACACATGCACATTAAGCACAAATTTACCAAAACAAAAGCCACATAGAACCACAAAAACTACTTAGAATTTTGTTAGTTTGAGAGAAAATGTCCACCCTTCTCCTTACCAGTTGAAAACTATTATTGATTTGACACCAATAACTAATAAGAAAAGTCAAACAAAATTCTGCTGCTGTTGTATGGCCAGCTTGCGAGGGAGGCTCTTGAAGGCTCATCAACCCTCACCCACTGATAATCACCTTACCTCGCTGCTCCATACTTCACCAATAGAGACGGCCTTGGGCATGTTTGAAATCCCACATGCCCAAAATCCCGCCAGGAAGCCAAAACTGCACAGCGCTAATCACAGGCAGTGAGACATTTCCCGGTCCGCAGCTGCACAGATCCGGAAATGTCTCACTGCCTGTGATTAGCTGTGTGCAGTGTCGGCTTCCTGGCGGGTTCGGGCATGTGGGATTTTGAACACGCCCAAGCCCATCTCTATTAACCAATGCTTCTGAGAATGGGGAAGCATGTGACCTTCTCCCTTTCCACTAAGGACGCAGTGCTCAGGCCTGGCAATTGACCACTGACTGTCACGTGGGGAATGGGAACTGGTCATTAACCCTGTGTAAGCTCCAACCTTATTCTGACAGAGTAACAGAGTGGTGGAGAACACAAAAAAGATGAGTATCAGTGGGTGGGGTGAGCTTAAAAAGTACCCATCACTGTGTCCTAACTGGCAGGGATACATTGCCTTTAACGAATCCCAGTATGCCTTAAAAACTCTTAAGGGCACCTCCCTGCAATAGAAATCTATTATGCTCGAATCTCCAGTGGTCCGTGTTTCCTACCTCCTGCAGCCTCCTCCAGACTTTTCAGCATTCGACACCTCCCGAAATGTCGGATGCCCATGTGCCTAGACACATGCTATACTTGAATCTTCCACCCCCTTCAATACCAAAGGACTAAACTGTGGCATAGGGCCAAAGGAAAGACTCGTGGTATGTAGCGAGGGACACAGGTTTTCAACACTCCTGAAGAGTGCGATGGAGGCTACAGCACTAGAATGGAGCGAAGGCATAAGACATTGAAAACAATGGGGCAGCGCTGCTATACCGCCTGCAAAGCGCAGCTGCAGCGGTGTTTTGCGGGTGGATTTAACCCGTTGTTGGCCGCTAGCGGGGGTCGAAACCACTCCGCTAGCGGCTGAATAGCGCCGCTAAAACGACAGTAAAGCGGCACTAAAAATAGCACCGCTTTACCGCTGACACCCAGCTCAGTGTGAAAGGGGTCTAAACCTAAGGGAAGAGGGGGGCGCAGTTTGGCATCTTTGCCCTTGGCGCTGTATGACCTTGTCCAGGCACCGGGCGGAGCCCCATACACTAGTACTAGAGCTTGGCTGGGTAGGTGAAATACGAGGGAGCATTGGGGGAAGAAAAGGGGGGGGGTAAGAGGGCTGTGGAGGGAGATATGCGCAGAGGTGGGGGATAAGGGAGAGTAGTGCAGAGGTCATGGTCAAGGAGAAGGGGTGGAAGTGAAATGTGGACAGCCTGTGCTGCACATTGTGCATAGCACACCCCTAAGCCTTGCACTTTGTATGTAGCACACTCCTCAACCCTGCACTCTGTATGTAGCGCGCTCTTCAATCCTGCACTCTGTACACCACGTACTCCTCTCTCTCTATTAATAACTTATTACTAAAACCAGTGATAATCGAATGCAGAGGCCATTATTTAATATGATAAAGAGTAGATACATTTGTAAAATCTTACAGATACAACTGGCTCTTTGAGGGCAACCATAATGCTGAGGCAGCCAGCTATGAAATCAAGTTTGACACCCCTGCTTTATATGAAGACAGGGCTGCTTTAAGTAGTGTCAACTACATTGTAAAAACCCAGCTCTTCTCTGTATGTTCTATTTAACACTGCTGTCATTTCATATCATTTCTATATCAGCCCCCCCATGAAGACAAGTTGGCAGAGCTAGTACAAACCTACAAGAACGACACGACTCTCTACCTGTTGTTATGCATTTGAGAAAAGACTTTCCCAAGCAGCAGGGCCGCTCAGTGTTTCTGTTGTTTGGTTTGTGTTACTATACTTGGTAAATATTCCATTTATCCCCAAAGGCACTCTGCGAGTATTTTTGGAGCGAACATGTGTGGTGCTCGCTAGGAGCTAAAAGCAGCTTCAAGGGAATATCAGTTATTTACAAAAGCCTCGGCCTTCAAATCCATCCTTTGCATACAAGAAGCGGTCAGTATATCACCACAGTGACATCTGAGATCTCAGTTCATAGTGACAACTGACATCTCAGTTCACGACGCTGACCTCCTCCAGCACAGCAGCTATTTAAGAGGGAAAGAAGGACGATAATATCATACTTAAAGTGCACCTGTCACATTTTCACATACAATACACTGTAAAGGAGGGTGGTGACGAAGAAAAAACAGCTTGCTCTAGTTTTGTTTCAGTAATCAAAGATACATAATAAGGAAGGATAATGTTAAAGCCGATCTACACCCACAAGGGGAAGTTCTGCTTTAAGCATTCCACCCCGCCACAGGTCCCAGGAGATTGCCCAACCATTGAAGAGGCGCAGCACGATTTGCGCATGTGCAGTGCGCACCCGGCTGTGACAGCTTATGTTGGTGTCGGAGAGAGGCGAGGGAGAGAACCAAAGATTCGGGCGGCCGCATCGCTCGACCCTGGGACAGATGGGTGCGTGTTTATTAAAACTTGTGTAGCTGCTGACTTTTAATAAACACAAAAACGAGTGGAACTCCACTTTACAATAAACCAGTCATTAACGTTCACACTTAAAATAAATAGGTATCGGGGAACAAGCTGGAGGATAATTATCAGCAGACCTGGTACAGTAGCCAATTCCCAATATGGCCGCAGCCACACAAATATGTGCACACGTATTGTGAACGCACTTTTGCCATGGCGAACACGTGTGAGTGTCAGTGCACGCAATGCATGACAGATCCTGGCACCCTCAGGCCTTTAAAAGGATGACTGCAGCACATGGACATTGCTGACTGGTCTTCGGCTTCCTGTTCCTGTGTTTGCTGCTGTTTCTGATCACATGTTACTGACCTAGCTTGCCCTTGGATACCTCTTGTCTCACTCCCAGATCTGACCTCGGCTTGCCCGCGGATCTTCTCATGTCTCCTGTCCTGTGTATGACCCTGGCTTGCCTATCCACGATTCTACTACCTGATCTGCTGACCACTGGCTTCCTGACCTCTGCTTTCCTCCCCGACTACGCCTTCTGCTGTGCCCTGTCTGCTGTCATCCGCCTTGGTGCCTACCTGCTGTATAAAGCCTGCAGTACCAACAGTATCTACAGTACTCACTTGTTGCTCCAGCCTGCAGCACCTACCTACTGTACCCAGCCTGGTGCACTTACCATTGCAACCTGCTTTCTGCTGTGTGCAGTCTGTACCACCTACAGCTCTCCTGGGTCTTACTGCACACCTCATCTGGGATTCCCCTGCAGAGAGATCTCCATACCGCCATCTCATCTGTGGCACAGCTAACAAACCCCTGCTTCTTTGGGCTTCATGTCCCCTGTTATCACTTTCAGGGGCACTGAGCACTCTATGATAACTATGATTAAGAGCAAATAGTCTTTCTCGCCATGAGTTAAAACGCCAGACAAGGGTCAAAGGCCTTTGGTTACTAGGAGCATCGTAGGTGTTTCACATCATTAGTGATTACACCAGGGTAATTGTTTCCTGACTGCGAATGGCAGCCTTGCAGATAGATGAGCATCAAGACATTTCTAAGTACTGAACAGAGCTAATTTATGTAATCTTTTTGCACCATGCATATACAGTATGGGTATAAATTTACAAAATGTACATGGTTTCTAAACAACATTAAAACAAGATTATGTATGTAAAACCCTCCTAGTTAGGCTGCTAGGTTTGCTTAGGCAAATTTAGTTCTGTGGCTCTCCTGTAATCAGCAGAGCCGTGTGTGATTACTTTAGGCCGCTCTGGGTTCTGCAGGCTGCAAGTTTGATTGCTCCCCCTTGTTTTCTGGAGCCTTCCACAATATAATGGCTGGGAGAGTAAAACAAGCAGCCTGATTATTTATATAGCTCCAGCCAATCCCTGGGGAGGTGTGCCCAGATGGTGGTTAGGGAGTGCATAAATAGTTTGGAACCACAGAGAGAGGGGTTCTTTTGCCAGGAGGAGAGGTTCCCAGCTGGGAGGGCTGCCTGACCTTCCTGGTCGTTCTGATGAGAATCCAGCCTGTCTCATTGCTGTCCCTGCTCTCCCTTGTTGGGGGACCTATCCTGCTGCAAGTCCTTAGGAAGCCAAGAGAGAGAGGTACCACTGAGAATCTGATTTGGGAGCTCTGCCTGTCTGAGTCTGAGGGAAACATCCAAGCCTTGGGGAAACTGTGAGTACATACCTAAGGCCCCATTCACACTTGAGCGTAGAATTTTCAGTCAGAAAGTCGCACGATTTTACCGCAATTTTTTCCGCGATTTTGACACGTTTTTGCTTCGATTTTGTACAGGTCAAAAGATCACAAATGTAAAAAGCAGAAAAATACCCAAAACTGCCTAAAAAAAAAAAAGTTCCAGAACATGTTTGAGCTTCAGGTGTTTTGGAGCTTCTGGCTTCAGGCGTTTTGGAGTGGAGATGTGAACCATCTCCATAGAGAATAATTGATTTTTTTCCCCTCCAGCGTTTTGTAGCTTCAGGCTTTAAGCTACAAAACGCTCAGGTGTGAATGGGGCCTTGGGGAGAAGGATCCCAGTGTCGATCGCTGCTTTTAACACCTTTCTGCGCGTAAACAAAGGCTTGCTTGGCCTGGGACATTGCTAACGGAGAACGAGTGTTGTCCACTTTATGTCCTAAAGCTGAAAGACTTTGTTGTAGCTGCTGCTAAGGAAAAAGTATACCACAGCTCCCTCAGCTGTATCCAAGTAACATCTGTAGAGGAGTGAATGTTGCTGTTTGCCTGGCTGTTGCTGTACTAGTGGAAAGAGAGCCTGGGGCACAAACTAGCAGCCCTTACGAGGTAGCGCTACATGTACATTAGGCTTATGTCTTTCACAGATTATAACTGTATCTAGGCCTCATATGTCAATAGATATATATATATATATATATATATATATATATATATATATATATATATTGTACAGTATATAAGGTATACAGAAGTTTTTGGGCTCTTGGAGGTTAGGTTACGAGAGAGTTAGGTTTTCTTTACAGTGTTTGAAAAGAATCTAGGAATAAAACCAGATGAGAAAATACAACTCACCCCCTCTTTGGCCACCAACCTCTCTTTTCAGAATTAGAAATGTGTCTGATACAACTAAACCTGGCCATACATGGTTCAGTTTTTCTGTTGAGCCAGCCAACTGAATGAAAAAAACTGCACCGATTCCCCCATCCACACATCTGATGTGGTTGCAAGAATCCTCCCAGATATGTCTTATTCTGACAGTGGGATTCCCCTGCCATCAGAATACATTGATGAGGGCTTTTTCCAACAAGCCGGTTCATGGTCAATCAATTTTTCATGAATGGGAATGGCCATATGTAGATAAAAATTTGTCCGGTTCTTGGTGAACTGGCTGAATTTTGGTCTACGTGTGGCCATCTTAACTCAATCTTAACACAATCTAACCATCTAGCACAGCCAGAATACATACAAACTGACTAACGTCACATAGGACAAGAAAAGGCTTGAACTAACAAAATACATTCCCTTTAAGAGAAATTTTGAAAGTTTAGAAGTTTATATGCAGAGGCTTTTAATTCTAGGGTTTAAAAACATCTAACGGGGTACATCCACGATATTCAGTTTACAAACCATGTTAGGCTTTCTAACAGCACTTTTTGCATACAGTGCCTTAAAAAAGTATTCATACCCCTTTAAATTTCCACATTTTGTTATGTTACAACCAAAAAATGTAAATGTATTTTATTGGGATTTTATGTAATAGATGGTCAGATGAGACCAAAATTGAACTTTCTGGCCTAAAAGCAAAATGCTATGCGTGGCGGAAAACTAACACTGCACATCACCCGGAACACACCATCCCCACTGTGAAACATGGTGGTGGCAGCATCATGTTGTGGAGCTGCTTTTCCTCAGCAGGGACAGGGAAGCTGGTCAGAGTTGATGAGAAGATGGATGGAGCCAAATACAGGGCAATCTTAGAAGAAAACCTGCTAGAGTCTGCAAAAGACTTGAGACTGGGGCAGAGGTTCACCTTCCAGCAGGACAACAACCCTAAGGCCCCTTTCACACTGGGGCGGTGGGGGCGTCGGCGGTACAACAGCGCTATTTTTAGCGCTGCTGTACCGTCGTTCTTGCAGCTGTATTCGGCCGCTAGCGGTGCGGTTTTAACCCCCGCTGGCGGCCGAAAAAGGGTTAAAATCACTCGTACACTGATTTCAATGGGCAGGAGCGGTGAATACACCGCTCCTTCACCGCTCCAAAGAAGCGGTTTGCAGGACTTTTTTCACCGTCCTGCCAGCGCACCGCTTCAGTGTGAAAGCCCTCGGGCTTTCACACTGAACAGACAGCGGAGGCTGTTTAGGGGCGGTTTGCAGGCGGTATTTTTAGCGCAATACCGCCTGCAAACCGCCGCAGTGTGAAAGGGGTCTAAAGGTTTTTTGGTTGTAACATGACAAAATGTAAAGCTGGTCATACATTATTCAATTTTCTTGTTTAACCACTTGCCTACTGGGCACTTTTACCCCCTTCGTGCCCAGGCCAATTTTAAGCTTACAGCACTGTCGCACTTTGATTGACAATTGCGCGGTCATGCAACGCTGTACCCAAAGAAAATGATTATTTTTTTTCACACAAATAGAGCTTTCTTTTGGTGGTATTTAATGACCATTGGGTTTTTTCTTTTTTGCTAAAAAAACTAAAAAAAGACCAAAAAATCTGAAATTGCGCCTTCACAGACTGGTTCCCTACTGCACATGCGCGAGTCGCTCTGCGCGTTCTGACTGGTCCCTACTGTCTTCTGGGACCTGTGAGTCTCCCAGGAGAAAGCAGGGGGGGGGGGACAGAGGAGGGGTCAGACATAGCGCAGGTCGGTGCGGATTCTGCGGGGATAATTTTTTTGCCAGAATTGGGAGCAAATACCTGTATTAGACAGATATCTGCTCCCCCCTCTCCCCTGAAAGGTGCCAAATGTGACACCGGAGGGGGGGGAGGAACCGAATAAGCGGAAGTTCCATTTTTGGGTGGAACTCCGCATTAAGCAGTAATATTCATTAGCAGTATCGCTGTTTTTTTCTGATCATATCCACCTTTATGTTTAAAAAACAAAACAAAAAAAGAGATAGATTCCCTTTAAAGCACCACTTAATGGCAGAACCATCTTAATGATAATAATGGTATCTCTCCCTCTCTCAATGGCTTTTATTGCTTTTAAAAGGTTTATATCAAGGGAAAAAATAGTTGCCTTAAAGTCCATATCCATTTCATTTTATTGGTGTGTTATTTATTCTACATCTCCTTAGGTTCATTTGCTTTAGAACTCGTACTTTACACAGTGGTTGCTTTTCAATATCTGTATTGTCTGAAGATAACATGCTGTCATTTGGAATTCCCCATTTAACTGGGCAATCTAACGGCAAATGTATAATTGACTGCAAGCACGTGCGTGTACTTATTATGCCTTCTATATAATTTCCAGTGCTCTGAAAATGTATTTCCAATTTAAAAACAGAAAGAGAGCAAGCCTTAAAATTGAAATCGCATTAAAATCTGATGTGCGGTGCAAATCAGAAAAACACAGGCATGAAGCATTTTTCGCAGGTCACCACAATGTATTGCAGTGCATAGACCTGAAAGAGTGTAACATTCTCCATAAAGTTAAGGCGGAGTTCCACCCATAAAATAAACTCTGCAGAAATCAACAGCATTATGCATCAGGAAAAACATTTGGAAATTGTATTTATTTTTTTTTTACCGACCCTTTCAGCACTGTTGCTATGGGGTCCTTTGTATTCTGCCACTTCCTCTCCACGGCGCCTGACGTCATTTCCCTCTGCACCTGTGCTCGCTAGTGCTCCTGGGAGATGCCTGTCATCATTTCCCAGGAGTCAGTGGGCAGCACTGAGGGCTTCGTTGCCATCACAACAGGGCGGGCATTTCCGACGACGACACGCGTTGTGATGGCAACGTCAGAAGTGTACGGCGCTGCGAGCCGTATCTCCTGCGCATGCGCAAGAACGGGAGGTGCATGCTGGTCGCTCAGCTGCACCCGATCCCGGAAGATAGTGCATGTGGGCTTCACATGCCCACAAGCAAAATGGAAAATGCCAGGAACCAATAATAAACGATATCCTTTAAATGCAAATCGGCAATAGATCATAAAAACGTGGGTTATATATGAGTTCTAATCCAAAGATATTAATCTTAAAAAAATTAAAAAACATTGTATACAGTTGGAACTCCGGTTTAAGAAGAAAAAATTGCAAACAAAACAACAAATTGTTCCTACCTGGCTAAATGGACACTAGCCTACACACTAAATTGGAGCATTTCCGAGGAAAGATAGTGTGAACAGGCCCTAAGACAGGCCCTAAGAGAGCATTTACGTACAGGATCACTTTAACTCTGAGCAGAACAAATTATTTCAGCAGGTTTACAATGTTCTCAGGATAGCTCCAATATTTTTTATAGGTTCTTCAGAGTTTGCCATTGGAAGCACACATTACCACCCTCCAAAAAATAGCAGTTTTTTTTTACCAGCAGTGTTCATCCTGGACATGTGACATCATAGGCTTTCTGCCTTCACTGGAGGTCATTGGGTCCAGAACACTGCAGTAAACAATGCCACCCATAGGTATGGCAAGCCTATCGCATTAGGGTCCTTTAACACGGGTGGTCCGCCAGGCGAACTCCACTTTGCTTAGCAGGGATCACTCCGCTGATTCCCGCTGAGCAGGCGGATGACAGTTCCGTCTCCGCTCACTGCATCGCATTCTAGCACATTATGAAATACTCACCTTGAAACAAAGCCCTCCAGCGCTGTATTGTCACTGCTGAGAGGGCTGGCATCTTCCCCCGGCCTTTCTTCTGGGTTCGTGTGCTCCGGCTATGTGATTGGCCGGAGCTGTGATGACGTCACTCAGCCCATTGAAGTTCCGGCAAAGTATGTTGGACCTTCGGAGTGCACGCGCCGATGACATAACTGGCTGCATCCAATGTGAATATCTCCTAAACCTAAACGGTGCACGTTTAGGAGACATTTCATTTTAACTACCGGTAAGCCTTATTATAAGCTTACCGATAGGTAAAAATGACTAAGCGGGGTTTACTACCGCTTTGATGTAAATTTGCTATGATGCAAACATCATCCAAATTAGCTAATCACGTTTCTGTGGATATGGGGAAATCCTAGTAGGAAGGATTGTTCCTATAGTTAGAAAGTCACAGATGACAGATGTCCATACTGCACAATGGCACACTGTACTTCCACCCAGTATGATGCTGCCTCTGATAGCACATTATCGTGGGTGGAATATGGAGTGTGCAGCATATGTTTAACATGTAAATTAATCGAACGCATCTACGCTTCCACCACCTCGATAATCCACAGTGACGTTCCCTTACGGTGGGAAACAATGTGCCATCCGTAACTATTTCTCACATTTCAAAACGCTTCTGGTAATTGTTCTTACAAAAAAAAAATTGCAGAATTCAGTACTGTGCATAGAGGTCACCTTTGCACAGCCAAATGTAACTGCCATTTGTTTCACAACCTTTAACAAAGGACTTAAAGAATGATGAAAAATATATTTTAAAGGCCAGCTCCAGCCAAAGATTTCTTTTTCCTTTTTTTTAGCTTTGGATAGATGTGGGAAGAGTAAACACATCTATGAATGTTTTATTGTTGTCCATGACTCCATTGAGTCACTTCACTTCCTGTGTCTCTGACAACTAGACATGAAATTTTACTGAAAAAAGTGTTTTTTTGCCATCTGTGTCATCAGGTGATATTGCCCATCACTCTGTGCACAGGGGCCCAGTCACTTTGGAACAGAAAAGGACCTTCTCCAAGGTGATGCCACCAGGTTGGCATTGTCTAAATCGACCTCTCATCCAGGATATTGTTAGGGGTTCCAAGACCAAAGATCTTGTTAGGTATGTGTAACGTAGACGTTCTTCTCCATTGACCACCAATCTAAGAAGGCCCTTCTCCATTGACCACCTATACACCTATATAAGAAGGCCTTTGTCCACCAAACACCAATATAAAGCCTCGTACACACGATCGGACGTCAGACTTTTGTCCGAAGGGCGTTGGCCATGAACTTGTCTTTCATACAAACGGCACACAATTGTTGGCCAATAAACACAAGCCCTTGAGCCCTTTAGCGCCACCCTTTGGGCACCTTCTGCTAATGTTGTGTTTCGTGAGCATTGATTCCGAGAATGCGCGTTTGTACTTTGGACTTTTGTCTGACAGACTTATGTACACATGTTTGGAAAATCTGACAACAGACATTTGTCCACGGAAAATTTCTAAGCCTGCCATCCAACATTTGTCTGCGGAAAATCCGACATCAATCAATTGTCCGATGGAGCGTACAAACGGTTGGATTTTCCGCCAACGGTCTGTCATCACACAATTCCCGGCAGAAAATCCGATCGTGTGTACAAGGCTTAAGTGAGAATCTCACTGACCACCAATCAAAGAAGCTCCTCCTCTTCTGATCACCAATGTAAGGGGGCATGCCACTGACCACTAATGTAAGGAAGCACTTTTCCACTGACCGTCAATGTAAGCGGACATTTCTTTACTGATCTCCATGTAAGGGAATACTACAATTCAGTGGTGGCTTAATTGTGCTCAAAATTTGAAAAAAAATCATCAACTGTATCCACTGTGCCATCAAATGCTATCACTGTGCCCATCAAATGCTGCCACTGTGCCAACAATAGGGAGTAGGAATAGGGGGTGGCAGTGGCGGCCATAGATAGATTCATGCAATGCATGAATCTATCTATTGGTGATAGAGGGGTGGCGGGAGAGAGGGGGCGGTGCCCGTGCGCCCTTAAAGCACGGGCTGCCACTGCTATAATTTTCCACTGCTTACATTTATTTTATGGCCCCTAATACCAAAGAAGCATTGTTTACTTCCACTGATGCCAGGACAATTTCTTCTTCCACAAACATTTGGCTATATACAGAAGTGCTCTATTCTGAGACTCTTTATAGTGTACATCAGCATGGTAAAATCATAAATTTTTCCCAAAGTATATATGGCCTGTATGGCGTTCTGTTCCTGCCATTACACAATGATAATTGTATTGGTGCTCGCATTCTGTAGGTAACTTTAGAGCTCGGTGTCTACAAATACCATTTAGAAATGAAGAAATTAGATTATTTCCTATAGGCCATAATGGATCATCCATAAGCCTATGTATACAGCAAAGAACAGACGACAGAGGAAATCATTCTACTCTCCTATTTTACACTGTCATATAGCAAAAACTGCTGGTCTAAAGCAGAGCTCTAGACAACACTTAAATTCAAAATTACTTTTGAAAGTGTAGCTGTACTCTGCAACTGCAGTTGCTCCAGAGCTTAGTAAATAAGGAGAAGCTCAGCTGACTTCCATCATCCAATCATGTGCAAGGAAAAATGCATTTAATTTTTTTTTTTTTTCCTTGCACGTGATGGGGTATTCTTTGCAAAGTGAAGCTTTACCTTATTTACTAAGCTCTGGAGCAACTGCACTTTACAAAGTGCACAGTGTATTTCATCCATACATTCAACGCTGCCATACTTTATAGCCTGGAACAGAGTTTCTCAACCTTTTTAACACAGAGGAACGCTTAAAAAAACTTTCAGGTCTCAGGGAACTACTGCCAATAATTACTAGATCTACAGCTCAGGGTATATTGGCATGATTAGTAAGATTCATTTAAAGAATAAATAAAAGAATAAGGAATGTGGCATACCTAGGCTACTCTATAAGATACAATTAGTTTCAGTAATAATGAAATAAAAAGTAATTATTAATGTTCATGAAAAAGTATGGTCAGTGAAAATTGTAGCATTCCATCACATTGGTGGTAGAGCTCCCTTACATTGGTGATCAGTGAAATGCCTCCTTACATTGGAGGTCAGTGGCATTGTACCCACTTACATTGGTGGTTAGTGGTGTAGTGCCCGCTTACATAAGTGGTCAGTTGTGTAATGCCCGCTTATATTGGTGGTTAGTGAAGAAGGGCCCCTTAGATTGGAGGTCAGCAGGAGAAGAACCCCCCTATACTGGTAGAGTGAAGAAATGTCACCTGCCTGATGAAGGGGCCTTGCATGGCTCCAAAACTTCGCCGTATGCTTACTATGTGACCACAAAAATAAAGAACCCTTTTGAGGAATCCTTGGTGTGCTGGTGACATTCCTTCAGTCTGATTGTCTACGGTTTCCAGCCCGTGGTCATTTCGGCACCCAGCATTACTGAACAGGACTTTCAGGAAAGTGTGCGTGGGGGATATTGCATTTGACATTGGTGGGTCAGAGGGAGACGGAACCCCTTATAGTGGTAGTCATTGGGAATAATGCTTGTCACATTGGTGGTCAATGTAAAGAATGTCCCTTACATTGGTGGTCAATGGGATGACTGCCCCTTACATTAGAGGTCAGTGGGAAGAGTGCTCCTTACATTGGTGGTCACTAGAATGAATGCCCCCCTTGCAGATACAGTACCTAAAAAGATAACTGGTGTCAGAGTTTACTTACTCGAAAGTCATAAATTGCATAAAGTGTAGGTATGGCCAAAACTTTTTCTTTGACTTTGGATAGAGTAGGGTTAAAGTGGAAGCCATAATAGTTACTTCCTCCGTAGCAGTCCAAAGTCTGAAAAGGGTTCCTCGTTGGCACCAGACTCTTCTCCCCAACTCCTGCCGGGTGCAGGTCTTTTGGGCATCTCCACTGGCATATACAAGGGTCTGTCATCCAGCCACACTCAGTTTACATGCCACAAAAGACTATGACCAGGCAGGTAGGCCTACTTAAAATAGTCTGCCTGCTTGTATTTCTTTGTTAGTGCTTTTAGTTCCACTTTAAAACCCTTACCAGTTTATATTTTGCTAACTGTGTACTTTTGGGGAAATTTCCTTTCACTGTCTATCCTAGAGATGCACCAGGATGGAAATTTACCAAAGTGAGGGGAATTCTCCTTTTAGACAGTTGTCCCCAGAAGAGGTGTCCCCATTGAAAGATTTTTCCTATTTGTTCTGGGAGCAGCCCTAAGATTTTGGGTTTCTTCTCACATTCTGTTTAGGGTACAAAAATCATCAGAACAAACACAAAAGGTGAATCTACCCAGTGGGGACACAGACGAGTATAAAAAAACATGAGGGGGGTCTAAACTTTACTAAAACCACCCAAAACGAAAAAAAACATTTTTCCTACAGATACACTTTAAGGAACCTCTAGCAACCTCTGGAGGGTTCCACAGAGCCCTGGTTGAGAAAGGATGGCCTAGAAGGTTATACCACTATTCAGAGCAGTCATCTCCGCTCTTTTATCCTGTTCCTCGAAAGCTGAATGAGCATCTCTGGTGAAGTCCCACTTGTGCTCTCACCTTCCTCTAAACTGCCCAAACAACTCTCTCCTTCAATCCCCAGTGCCTGAAACATGCTGAGATGACACAACTGTGCAATACGAAATAGCTTGACAGGCTCACTGTGATTGTACTCCTGTCCTGATCTCTTTAAGTTAAAGTAAGGATAGAAGATGTCAGGTAATTATGTCAGCGGCATTTAAAATGAAGGAATGCATATTTGATGGACTAAAGAGTGGTCACACTTTATGTCTTCTGCAAGCACAGATAAAAGCGAACTGTGACATGAATATTTTTGGAAACCTAGCTAAAACGAACTCCAGTCTAATGGAAAATCAAGGTGTTAATTAACACGAAAAGCTTCTGGAATCACTAATAATAGCCAGTTAACACTCCCTTTCCTTGTAATTGGAGCGTATCTAAAGCTCAATCGATGCAAACCCAAAAGTGTCTGTGCCCACCTCACTCGAATACATGATGGGCTTATATTTATAATATAATTCCTCCACCTACAAAGAGTCATATAGGAAATGTTTCTTTAGGATTTTGGGAGCAAAGTTTTTTATATAGATATAAACTATCAATGATGGCAGTATATCCATACAGGGTATGGTAAGGTCCTCCAACTTAGTCAGTGCGTAGTACAGTAAATTACAGGGTATGGCAAGGTCCTCCAACTTAGTGCGTAGTACAGTAAAGCCTTCTTAGAACACATTTCTCATTCTATCACATATCCCAAAAATAAGAGGATTATTCCTCATTTCAGGACAGTGGGCAGAGCCATGCAAATTATTATTGTACAGGATTTTTATAGCTCCAGCAGTTTATGCAGCGCTTTACAATTTAAAAAGGGAGACAATACAGTTACAATATACTAAAATACTAGAGGGTTAAGAGGGCCCCGCTCAAAGAGCTTACAATCTAATAGGGTGGGGCAAGTAGTACAAAAGGTTATAACTGTGGGGGATGAGGTGATGGAAGTGATAAAAGATTAGTTGGAGGTGTTTTAGGCTTCCCTGAACAGGTGAGTTTTCAGGGATCGCCTAAAGGCAGCCAGAGTATGAGATAGCCGGACAGATAGAGAGTTCCAGAGGATGTGAGAGGCTCTGGAGAAGTCCTGGAGATGAGCATGGGAGGATGAGCAAGGTAGCTAGAGATCAGGAGGTCTTTAGGAGGAGTGGAAAGGACAGCTGGAGTGATATTTTGAGACAAGATTGGTGATGTAGCTGGGGGCAGAGTAGTGAATGGCTTTGTATGTTGTTAAAGCAAATCATTCCTTTATGCCCCATTGACCGGATGCACATCACAAACCTCTGATGTATAGTGTAAATATAGCCTAATATTATAGAGCCATTTATTCCACCAAACTGCCCACCACTTGAAGACCAAGCCTTTTCTGGCACTTTTTGTTTACAAGTTCAAATCAGTATTTCTTACTATAAAATTACTTATTTACTTTATAGATCCTTGTAAACTTACTTTATGTATCTTTATAATATTGTATACTCAATAAACTTCTTTTGACAAGGAAAATTACTTATAACCCCCAAACATTATATATTATTTAACAGAGACCCGAGGGAATAAAATGGTTATTGTTTTCTCCTGCCAGTAGATGACAGTGACAGGGAAAGGTTGGCAGGAAAATATAGATCAGCCCCCCCCCTCACGGGAGATGGACGGACGGGGAGGCAGCAATCTGAAGCCTCCCTACCTTAGGAGGCAGATGAAGAGTCCTGGCCAGGATGACACTCTGATCTCCCCTCCTCCTCCCACCACTGTGTGAGCTGGGGAGTGCTGGATGTGGCTGCAGGTGAGACATCCCTAGAGACCTCTCTCCGGGGTCGTTCCTTCTCCTCCCGGCCAATCCAGAAGTGGGTCCTGAGACCCCTGGCCAATCGGGTCTCAGGAGGAGAATCAGGAAGACAATAGCGAGTATGAATTCACTATTGTCACACAAGTGGGTGGGCTCAGGGCGCAGTGCTCTGCACCCTGAGCCCACCCTTTTTTTAAGCCAATTAGAACCTCAGGGTCTTATCACATGCTTAAAAAAAAACCCACATTGGAATCCATGCCTCCGGCACACTGCATGTAAATTAGGGGCCGGGTGCATGGTTTAAGGGGGCGGTTCCCTTGCGCCCCATATGGACAGGCCGCCACTGGCGGGGAGACAGTCTTCAACCCTGTGTAAGCTCTGACCAATGTCACTCAGAGCTTACAACACAGCATATTGTGCTCCTAGAGGCTGAACAAAACAACAGGAAGGAAAGGTTTTTGTTCCTGGGCCTGGAGCATTAAGGTCTGGAGCATTGAACCTATTGCTCTGCCCTATACAGGTCAGCTTTAAGATACAAGCGATGCTTTGTGTCATGTTCTTGTCATATGAGATCCTCACTCAAATGACTGAACCACGTAAAGTAAGGCTAGCCATGAACATTAAGAACTCTCCCATTTAAACCTACAGGTTGGAGTAATCTCCCTTGAGAGCTATAGGATTCTGACAGATGCTGCTCCGACAGCTATGACTGCATCTGTTTGGCCGACGATTTTCTGACCGACTCCTTTGATTTTCAGATTGAATTTTGTCAAGACAGGTGATGTTGACAGGGCCACCTATGGCTCAAATTTGGGATGAGATAGCAAGAATCGGCCAAAATTTGAGACATGTATGGCGAGCTTAAGTATTGTAAATGCAAAAAATCAAATGTGTACTATTGGTCTATTTATGCATTTCATCAGGGGTTCTTTACATAATATTATTTTACTGCGTCCATTTATTCTTTTTTATTACCCGGTTGATCCTGCCAGTTACCACCCTCAGGTTGAAATCTGACCACGCTTGCTGATCCATGCTAGCGTGGTCAGTTTGCGTCCTTTGCCATGCCATACTCAGACACAGGCAGGCTGTGAAAGCACACAACCTGCCTGTATCTTCTGTGGTCTGTGTGGCCATGACTCCTGCCCATTCCTCTGATGTTGACTGACAGCAGGTTTCCAGAGCCAGCCTTGCTGTAATTGGCTGCAGGTCCCTTGGGGGAAGTGACGCTATGCTGCCGTGTATGTGTTCCATTTCCTTAAAAACGCTGTTGCTCAGCTTGTCACTCCTGGTAATGACATACATGCCTCCAAATTTAAAAATGCCCACCTGCAGCTCCGTAATCTGCTAAGCAAGGGAAAGCGATCACATGACCTGAACATTAAAGCACTGATTAATGTGATATTAATGTCTTGTTTTTTGTTTAAAAATAACAAATATGTTATACTTACCTGCTCCGTGTAATGGTTTTGCACAGAGCAGCCCAGATCCTTCTTTTCTCGGGTTGCTCGCCGGCGCTATTGGCCCCTCCTTCCTGCCGAGTGCCCCCACAGCAAGCAGCTAGATATGGTGGCATCCGAGCTGAGCGGCTGCTCTGTGTGTCCATTCAGACACAGAGCCATAGCTAGGCCCCGCCCCCTCTCTCTCCTCTTGGCTCACTGACTTTGATTGACAGCAGCGGGTGCCAATGGAGCCAGCTGCTGTGCCTTAGCCAATCAAGAGAGAGAGTCCCGGACAGCTGAGGCTCTCGTGCAACATCGCTGGATAGAGATGGCGTTCAGGTAGGTATTAGGGAGGCTGCTGCACACTGAAGGTTTTTTAGCTTAATGCATAGAATGCATTAAGCTAAAGAACCTTCTGCCTTTAGAACAACTTTAGCAACTTGCTGACCGGCTCACGCTGATATACGTCGTCAGAATGGCTCTGCTGGGCGAAACCCCGCATGGGTATGTTGTACCCTTTAAGAGCCACCAGGGGGCTGCAGGGCGGGGAACCCGATGCATGTGGCCGGCGGGCGCGATGGAGGGCACGAGCGCCAGCACGGGATTTGTGTGTGTAAGCACACAAATCCCTGTTCTGTCAGGGGAGAGGAGACATATCGTTTGTTCCTACTAAGTAGGAAAAACGATATGTCTCCTCCCCCAGTCAGTCTTATCCCCATACAGTTAGACACACTAACTAGGGAATGCACATTGAACCCCTTGATCGCCCCCTAGTGTTAACCCCTTCCCTGCCAGTGACATTTACACAGTAATCAGTGCATTTTTATAACACTGATCGCTGTATAGATGTCAATGGTCCTAAAAATGTGTCAAAAGTATCCGATCTGTCCGCCGCAATGTCGCAGGGCCGCTAAAAATCGTAGATCACCAACATTACCAGTAAAAAAAATAAAAATAAAAGATAATAAAAATGCCATAAATCTTTCCCATAGTTTGTAGACGCTATTACCTTTGTGCAAACCAATCAATATACGCTTATTGCGATTTTTTTACCAAAAATATGTAGAAAAGAATAAAAACCGCAGAGATGATCAAATACCACCAAAAGAAAGCTCTATTTGTGGGGGAAAAAAATTATTTCACAATTAAATATATCAACTGTGTATGCCAGCAATTATTAATTTATGAACACACGATAAGCTGCCTGTACAACCACTTTAAAGTGGTTCTAAAGGCAGAATTTTTTTTTACCATAATGCACTCTCTGCATTAAAGCGGGGTTCCACCCAAATTTTGAACAATATCTGTATGTATTCTCTTCCTTGCCTAGATGCTGACATGCCGTTTAAAAAAATGTAAATCGCCGTAATTACCTTTTATTTTTCTATTCTTCTTTGCACTTCCTGGTTCTCCTCCCGTGGGAGTAGGCGTGTTTCTAGCCTCTCCCAGACTCCTGGGAGCTAGTCTCAGGCTTCCCAGGATGCCACTGAGCATGTGCGGGAACGAGCAGTGAATGCTGGGAGCACAGCATTCACCACATCCAGGAAATAAATGCTTGTGGCCTTCAAATGCCCACAATGAAGATGGAAACCGCCTGCAGTGAATAATATAAGTTATTCTTCCCGACGAAATCTGACACAGGCGGACATATTACACACAATATGTGAGTATGTAATGCTGAGAAGAAAAGTTTGTGAATGAACTCAAAAAAAAAAAAAAGATAGATAGGTGGACCCCCGCTTTAAGGTAAAAAACCTTCTGTGTGAAGCTCCCCCCCAGCCCTCTTATACTTACCTAAGCCAGATCTCAATCCAGTGCTGTGCCCGACAGCAGCAGCTCCCTCCACTCTCTCTCCTCACCGGCCATGCAGGCAGTAGCGTAGCCATTGGCTCCTGCTGCTGTCAACCACAGCTAGTGAGGAGAGGGAGGGGTAGGGGCTGAGCCATGCTCTGTGTGTCAATGGGGGAACTTGGCACAGGGGAGGAGCCAGGCAGGTCAGCAGGGAACCCCAGAAGAGGAGGATCAAGGCTGCTCTGTGCAAAACCATTGCAGGTAAAGCTGGCCATATATTATTCAATTTCCCTTAGGTTTGCCTTCAACTTTGTAAGGCAAGGGCATGCCTGATTGCATACAGTGAAAAGTTCTTGACCTCATATTATATGGTTTTGGTAAATCTAAAGGAAAATTGTATAAAGTATGGATAGTATAACATGCAGTGGCGGTCGTCAATTAAGGGCGCCCGGGCACCGCCCCCTCTCTCCACTCCACCCCCCTATATGTAATTCAGGGCACTGGGCGCATGAATTACAGCGGCGGGGTCTTTTTTTTTTTTTAAGCACCTGATTAGAATCAGAGGCTCTAATAGGCTTTAAAGGAGGATGCGCTCCAATCCCACCCAGGTGTGTTACAACAGCGAATGAGTATTCACTGTTGAAACACTGATCCTTAATCCGGCCAATCATTGGCCGAAAAGAGAAGACTCCCGATTGGCCGCCAAGGAGGAGGGAGGAAATGGAAGCCACTGCCATGATGACCCGGAGAATGGGAGGCCGCAGAACAGGAGGCTGCAGAGCAGGGAAAGCCGCCGCCGAGCAGGGGAAGCCGCCGGTGATGGGGTAAGTGCTCCTGACCCACCCGGGGGTGGGTGGCATAATGTTTGCTGCCCCCCAAAAATACATTTCCACCGGCCGCCATTGATAACTTGGAAAAAAAATTGCATTGACAATCATTTTAAGCAGCCCCGCAGAAATCATGTTCTCCCGAACTCCACCATTTGTTTTATTAATTGGTAATTTCCCCTTTTCTAGCCGCCTTCAGGATATCCACTTCTAAATAATCACGGAGCCTGGACTGGTTTCCATGGTAACTTTCCATAGTCAAATCGTTTCAAAATTTTGGTGGACCATGCCCAAAACGGCTGTAGCAGAACTTTCCTTGCCTTCGCTGCTTATTTAAAAAAAAAAAAAAACAATCCACGCTCTGCTAACAAGCCGTCTGCTCTTCACCTCTTCCGTCTGGATCTGTCTGTCTGTAAGAAAGCAAGCGCGTGTTTACAGTACGCCGTAATCCTGCATCCCTCTACCATTATACAAGAGATAATGGGCATGCTGCAGCTAATTATTGGACTTCTCAGAGGATTTCCGTGCCCACCTAGTGCCTCTATGAAGGTCACAGAACTCTGGAGATAAACCGAATCCTTAAAGTGGAACTTTTAGTAACTTTCCAACGTATAAATTCCCGACGTATTCAGCGACAGTGCCTTTTTTTTATGCTCAACCTTTATCAATAATTAGCAGTTCCTGAGCTCTGGTCAGCGATGTTGCGTAGGCTGAGATAATGACTTCTGTCAGCTTTTTAAAACAAAAAAGGAAATAAAAAAGTAATAAATGTGCCATTTTTATTGCTGAAGGATGGAGGAGCACAAAGATGCTTAGTGTATCTGGAGGATGAGGGTCGACTTTTAAATGGACCTTCACTTCAAAATATCCCCTTACATCGGAATTCTCCCACTCCTTAACCGCTTCCGGACCGCCCGTCGTCGTTATACGTCAGTACTTTGACGTTAAATATCGTTGTTAGCTGCCATAACCCCCATATATTCTTAAACGGCGGGCAGTCCGCTTTCGGGTAAAAGTGGTCTCCACGGTGGATTTGCCGCAAGATCACTTTTATCGGTGACGGGAGAGGTGCCCGCCCCCCTACTGCAGCGTTCCAGTCGTCTCCGCTCGCTTACCGGAGTCACTGTGTTGAGTGAGGGAATGATGGCCCCCACTCAACTCAATGACGTTGGATGACGGAAGCTACGTCCAACGTCACTTCCGCCTTAAAGGGAGTTTTTCTTTTTATTGAAAAAAAAAAGATTTTTCTTTTTTTTTATATTGCATTTAAGTGTAAATGTGAGATCTCTTTGACCCCAGATCTCACATCAAAGCGGAGTTCCGCCGTTTTTTGTTTTTTTTTTTAAAAGTCTACAAATACTGCAGCTGCTGACTTTTAAAATATGGACACTTACCTGTCCAGGGCGTCCGCGATGTCGGCACCCGAAGCCAATCTGTCCCTCGGCTCTTGGGTGGAGGTGCCGCCATCTTCGGTAAGGAAATCAGGAAATGAAGCCTTGTAGTTTCACAGTGTCGTTCCCTACTGCACATGTGGATTTCAAAAAGCGGAAGTTCCATTTTTGTATGGAACTCCGCTTTAACCACTTAAGCCCCGGACTATTTGGCTGCCCAAAGACCAGAGCACTTTTTGCGATTCGGCACTGCGTCGTTTTAACTGACAATTGCGCGGTCGTGCGACGTGGCTCCCAAACAAAATTGACGTCCTTTTTTCCCCACAAATAGAGCTTTCTTTTGGTGGTATTTGATCACCCCTGCGGTTTTTCTTTTTTGCGCTATAAACAAAAAAATAGCGACAAGTTTGAACAAAAACGCATTATTTTTTACCTTTTGCTATAATAAATATCACTAAAAAATATATAAAAAAACATTTTTTTTCCCTCAGTTTAGGCCGATACTTATTCTTCTACATTTTTTTGTTAAAAAAAAAAAAAAAAAATCGCAATAAGCATTTATTGATTGGTTTGCGCAAAAGTTATAGCGTCTACAAAATAGGGGATAGTTTTATGGCATTTTTATTAACATTTTTTTTTTTTACTAGCAATGGCGGCGATCAGCGATTTTTATTGTGACTGCGACATTATGGCGGACAGATCAGACACTTTTGGCGCAATTTTGGGACCATTCATATTTATACAGCGATCAGTACAATTAAAAATGCATTGATTACTGTGTAAATGTGACCGGCAGTGAAGGGGTTAACCACTAGGTGGCGCTGTAGGGGTTAAGTGTGTCCTAGGGAGTGATTCTAACTGTGGGGGGGGGGGGAAATGCGTGTTTACATCAGCATTTCCCTATTCTTCCTCTCCGTGAGACGATCACGGGTATCCCCACGGACATCGAGTCCCCGGGACCCGCGATCACACTCACGCAAACCGCTTCTTAAAGGGCAACGTAAAGGTACGTTAATCTGCCTGTACGTGCCCTTCTGCCGATGTATATCAGCGTGAGACGGTCAGCAAGCGGTTAAAGAGGTCCAAATCATGCTTTTTTTTCTATTACAAGGGATATTTACATTCTTTTTATTGGAATAAAGGTGATCCAAAAATTCTTTCTTTAAAGGGATAGTGTAAAAATAAAAAATAAAAAGTAAAATAAATTAAAAAAAAAAAAAAAAGTAAAGCGCCCCTTCCCTCCGGGCTCGCACGCAGAAGCGAAAGCATACGTAAGTCGTGCCCGCATATGTAAACGGTGTTCAAACCACACATGTCGAGGTATTGCCGTAATCGTTAGCGCAAGAGCAATAATTCTAGCAAAAGACCTCCTCTGTAACTCAAAACTGGTAACATGTAGAAATTTTTAAACATCGCCTATGGAGATTTTTAAGGGTCAAAGTTTGTCGCCATTCCACAAATGGGCGCAATATTGAAGCGTGACATGTTGGGTATCAATTTACTCGGCTTAACATTATCTTTCACAATATAAAAAAAAATTGGCTAACTTTTTTTTAATTCAAAAAAGTGTTTTTTTTCCAAAATAAATGCATTGCGCAAGTACGGTATGACAAAGTATTGCAAAGACCGACATTTTATTCTCTAGGGTGTCTGAAAAAAAAATAAAATAATGTTTGGGGATTCTAAGTAATTTTCTAGCAAAAAAAATTTAACTTGTAAACAACAAGTTTGAAAAGTAGGCCTGGTCCTTAAGTGGTTAAATAAAAAAACGGACAATTACGTTAGTCTGTGTATTTATTCATCATCTTTTTAGAGTATCATAACACTTTCATAATGACCAAATGAAATGGTAAAAACAGATTCCCCTCTACATTCTGCACAAACACATTAATAGGGATGGGTTTACCAAATCATTCCACGCCCTCTGACATCATCCATCACATTCGAAGCAGAAATTTTCTAGAAAAGTTATTTTTAACACTTGTGACCTTTTTGACTGGTCTGCGGTCGGCTGATTTTGATGTACAGAAAACCTAATCATGCTCCATGTTGTAACTTGGCTACACAGAATAATCCAGAAGTAAGATTTTGTAACTGCCACCTAAGCATTTCATATTCTTTAAATAAAGCTTTGTATCGTCTTACTGAGAATCAATAGTTTCCATGAGTAAATTCTCTTGTAAAACTATATTTTCCATAGTAGAGAAGCAAAGACATGAGATATCGAATGAACACCTTTTTATTGGTCTACCAGAGCAAATGTCACAGTTGATGTGCTTCTTCTTACAATGTACACATTGCAATTTAATTTTTTTGCTAGAAAACTCCAAACATTATACATTTTTTATCGGAATATACGATGAAAAGTCGGACTTTTTCTGTCGGACATTCCGCTCGTGTGTACGCGGCATTAGTGTACATGGAGACATAAGATAACAAAGAGGAGAGTTCAGGGGCTGCTGAAAAAAATGCCCAACTGCTCCTAAACGTGAGTTTGGCAGCTGCAGTGTACATGAGACCTTAAAGTGGTGTTCTGGCCGAAATGATACATTTTAAATAAAAATACCCCTATAATACACAAGCTTAATGTATTCTAGTAAAGTTAGTCTGTAAACTAAGGTCTGTTTTGTTAGTTTATAGCAGTAGTTTGTTATTTTATAAACTTACAGCAGGCCGTGGCCATCTTAAATGTGGGCATTTGAAGCCAGGCTGTATTTCTTCCTGGATCTCATCCTTGCAGATCTCGCACATGCTCAGTGCAGCACAAGCAGTGTAATAGGTTTCAGGTCAGGTTTCCATAGCAACGGCAGTGTCAGAGGAAGTTGCCGCCCCTTCCCCGAAGGCATTGCAAACAGGAAATGATGCGATGGGCCACGGCCAGGGAGGAGGAAGTGAAAAATGAATACAGCAGATATACAGTAGGTGCTGAGAAAAAAAAATTAAAAATATCTAATTCGTTTACAGTGCACAGTTTAGTGAGGGATGCTGAAGAGTTGTAAAAGTGGGTGGAACTCCACTTTAATCTTTTATGACAGTTACAAGCTACATTATGGAATGATTTCCATAATTATAATAAGAATATTTTTTTCATTCTGCTCCTTCAAATTTTCTTATCACTATGGTCAAAAAGGAACGTCGATTTGTCCCAACTAACCATTAGAGAATCAAACCAAGAAAAAAAAAATTTTGATCTAAATTCTACTGGTTTTTGGTCACTTTAAAAAAACGTGTCCCTTGATGTAAGAGCATGGGGAAGTGTAACGTGTGCAGTGGTAGTTAACACACAGAGCCCAGTTGAAAAGGACAGAACCTAAAGTGGAGTTCCACCCACTTTTACAACTCTTCAGCATCCCTCACTAAACTGTGCATTGTAAACGAATTGGATATTTTAAAAAAAAATTTCTTAGCACCTACTGTATATCTGCTGTATTCATTTTTCACTTCCTCCTCCCTGGCCGTGGCCCATCACATCATTTCCTGTTTGCAATGCCTTGTGGGAAGGGGCGGCAACTTCCTCTGACACTGCCGTTGCTATGGAAACCTGACCTGAAACCTATTACACTGCTTGTGCTGCACTGAGCATGTGCGAGATCTGCAAGGATGAGATCTAGGAAGAAATGCAGTCTGGCTTCAGATGCCCACACTTAAGATTGCCACGGCCTGCTGCAAGTTTATAAAATAACAAACTACTGCTCTAAACAAACAAAACAGACCATAGTTTACAGACTAACGTTACTAGAATACATTAAGCTTGTGTATTATACGGGTATTTTTATTTAAAAAGTATAATTTCGGCCGGAACACCACTTTAAGTGGTTTTAAAGCCACAAGGTCTGTTTTCAGCAGTCCCCCCCCCTCCCCTACTCATCTGAGTTCCCTCTCGATCCAGCGATAGGCATAAGAGCTAAGCTTCTCCAGGGCCTCGCATTCCTCATTGGCTGAGACAGCAGCGTGAGCCATTGGATCCTGCTATTGTCAATCACAGCCAGTGAACCAATGAGGTGAGAGAGGGGAGGGAAACCAAGCCGCAGCTCTATGTGTGTACCAGTGCCCCAGAACAAGCGGCTTGCTATTGGAGGCACTGACTGAAGAGGAGGAGTCAGGAGCACCAGAGGGTGATCCGAAAAGAGGAGAATTGGGGCTGCTCAGTGCAAAACCATGACACAGAGCAGGCAAGTATGACATGTTTGTTATTTAATTTTTTTTTTTTTTATGAGCCTTTAGACTCCCTGGCGGAATGATTATTTCGGATTTTAGGTGCTGAAAGCGGTACAATTATTTTGCATGGAAATTTGGCGTTTTATATTGTAGGCCTGTAATTCTTAACAATAACACACTTAAACCTGCCTGCAACAGTCCTTGGAAATACTAGGTACTTCTGGGTATGGCAGAGCATAACCTCCCCCATTTCATTCCAATATGTATTTCTCAAAGTCTGAGTGTCCAATCAGAATGAAGGGAAGAAGGTCATTTTTTGTTAACCTTAAAGCGGGGTTCCACCCAAATTTTGAACAATGTCTGTATGTATTCTCTTCCTTGCCTAGATGCTGACATGCCGTTTAAAAAAATGTAAATCGCCGTAATTATTTTTTATTTTTCTATTCTTCTTTGCACTTCCTGGTTCTCCTCCCGTGGGAGTAGGCGTGTTTCTAGCCTCTCCCAGACTCCTGGGAGCCAGTCTCAGGCTTCCCAGGATGCCACTGAGCATGTGCAGGAACGAGCGGTGAATGCTGGGAGCACAGCATTCACCACATCCCGGAAATAAATGCTTGTGGGCTTCAAATGCCCACAATGAAGATGGAAACCGCCTGCAGTGAATAATATAAGTTAGTCTTTCCAACAAAATCTGACACAGGCAGACATATTACACACAATATGTGAGAAGAAAAGTTTGTGAATGAACTAAAAAAAAAAAAAATGATAGATAGGTGGACCCCCGCTTTAACATGGACCTTTCACTGGTTTTGGAATCAGTTCTTAGGCAGGAGGGGGGGGGGGGGTTGCACAGGGAAGGTGTCAGTAAGTGCGGTGGTGGTCTATTAAGTGCAAAATAACAGGTTCCTTCTAACACTGAAATGTTATTTATTATCATACAGGATTTATATAGCACCAAAATTTTGCGCAGTGCTTTACAACATGAGGGCAGACAGTACACTTACAATACAAATCAATACAGGAGGGATCAGAGGCCCCTGCTCCTTAGAGCTTACAATCTATTGCTCTGAGTTTGGGCAAATCTGCACCCAAATACGATGTTTGGAAATAACGTTACCCAAACCTGCTGAAAAACGTCACACATTGCAAACAAGACCAGATCTTATCCTTCCTGTCACGCTTAAATTAACTGCTGCAGCAACAGCTACGGCACATAGGCCCCGCCACACAGAGGACATCAAATTCAATATCTAAATCAGAAGCATCACAGCAATTGCTTTCAAACCAAAGCAACATCTAAAATGCCGTCTGGCTACGGAGGAAGAAATTTAATTACTTTGCCTGGAACGCCAGTGGATGTTTTCCATAAGCTCATAAAACAGACTGCGCATTCCTGCACGCTGTTTTGTAGAATAAAAGAATAAAGTGGAGCGTGAAGGTGCAGGGTGGGGGGGGGGGGGACGGGTGACAATGTGCAGCTTTCCTGCTAATTCTCTCTTCGTGTTGACGTTTGTGTTGCCTGTGTTCCTGACATCTAGTAATTACGCTATAGGGGATGAAGTTTCATTGGCATATCACTGGTCCTCCTCACTGCAAAATAAACATGCCGGTGTAGGTGTGACCTACAAAAGCCAATCTGCAAGTGAAACTGGGATCTAATTAAACAGCCTCTCTGCTAAGTGTTGTTCAATTTGCTGTTAAAATTTCCCCCATAAAGGACATACTGAGGAATTTTAAAACGACTATTTTCTGGTGGTAGCTCCCTTTAAAACTACCTTTGCCTAATTCAGCAGTTGTGCCATTTTCGGCAAAAGTACCGACGTGCGACTAAGTCAGGTAGTTCTTACTACCGAAATAGGAAGAGATAACCTGGCTGTCACACACCTCCCCCAGCCTTACTGGTTAGAGGTAAAAGCAGCCTTAGCTCGATTCATCAAGGCCACGTCCCCAACATGTTTCGCCCCACCCATGAGGCTTAATCATGAAGTTCTGGCTGGCAGAACACAACGCTTACTGTTAGCGGCAATAGCCTCCGGCAGTGCCAAAAATCAGACAGGCTAGCTGTACCCAAGCCTGCCCATGCATGGATCAAAATTCATCAGGTTCCTGCTGGGTGATTGTAGTAAATCAATGGCCATATTTTGGAAATGACGAGCCACGGGGTGAGCAGAGCCTGATGGGGTACTAGTTTCCAAGGCTGCAGTACCTGATGGGTGGGCAGAGCCTGATGGGGGAACTAAGAATTCCCATTCAGGTTTACCTTGCATTTGACTGACAGTGCATGGCAGTGGGCACATTCCATTGCTGCTAGAGGTGCACCGAAATTTTGGCTGCTGAAAGAAAAAAAAACAGCCGATACCGAAAGGAGGCGGGGTCCGCCCCGGGTGGCGCTCAGTGTGAGAGTGTCAGCCTAGTCCTCCACTCCCTCCTCCCCTCCCTCCTCTCCGTGATCTCTGTGTGTCACAGAGCTGAATTGTCTGGGCCATAGTAACAATGTCCGTCTCCTGTGATAGACGGCACACTGATCCAATGCCAGGACATTGAATCAGTGTGATGTGATCACAGGAGGCAGGAAATTGTTACTGCGGCCCGGGCACTTCAAATCCAGCTTGGTGACACACGGAGATAGCCGCTCTGATCCGGGCACAGGCAGGCTGCATATGACAGGCACTGGTGAGGCTGCTGGGCACTGGTGGGCTGCACATGACAGGCACTGGTTAGGCTGCTGGGCACTGGTAGGCTGCATATGACGGGCACTGTTTAGGCTGGTGGGCACAGGCAGGCTGCATATGACGGGCACTGATTAGGCTGCTGGACACTGGTAACTGCATATGACGGGCACTGGTTAGGCTGCATCTGATGGACACTGGTGAGGCTGCATTGATCTCTTGTATCATGTCCGCAGTCTCTGACCATCTCCTGTATCATGTCTGCAGTCTCTGACCGTCTCCTGTACTATGTCTGCAGTCTCTGACCATCTACTGTAAAAAGTCTGCAGTCTCTGACCATCTCCTGTATCACATCTGCTAGAGGTACACGGAATGGAAATTTTGCTAATACTATTAGCAATGTGTTTAACTTTAAGTAACAGATTGCAGACATGATACAAGAGATGCTTAGAGACTGCAGACATGATACAAGATATATGATACAAGAGATGGTTAGAGACTGAGGACATGATACAAGAAATGGTTAGAGACTGGGGACATGATGGAAGATGGTTAGAGACTGAGGACATGATACAAGAGATGCTTAGAGATTGAGGACATGATACAAGATGCTTAGAGACTGCAGACTGCATTTTTCTTGTACCTTCTTGCACTAAAGGTGCTAATAATGGGCACCAATAAATTCATATTAATTTAAATTGATGATATTAATTAAAAGGTTGACCCAAATACAATTATATATAAAAATATAAATATTTTTTAAAAACTGTCATTTTCGGTATCGGTTTTGTTATTTTCGGCCTAGTGCATCCTTCATTTTCGGTTTTGGTACCAAAATTTCCATTCGGTGTACCCCTAATTGCTGCCATTGCAGATTTCCTTCACTGTTCTACACTGTCAACAGTAAGCAAAGCGGACCTAATGAGGAACCAGCCACTCAGTTCCTCATCAGCCTCTGCCCACCCCACTACAAAACTCTTCAGCCATATGTCTGTCAATGTGATGGGTATGACGGGTGCAGTGACAGGGGAGGGAGCGCACTGAGGAACGAGTGTCCAGTATCTTATATTGACCTTCTGTTCTACATGGTTGAGGGATCAGTGGATACATATTAAACTTTTCCAAACAAATGTGGACCAATTTAAATTTAAACAGCATAATAGAATTGTAATCATGTTTAGAATTACGACTAATAAAATAATATACCGTATATAAGACCATTTTCTGTACAAAACAAAAGGACTATGTCAAATTGAAATTAATGTTGTTGCAGCTTCCTTCCTATTGCGCCTTGGGTCCTACTCCTATTCTACTCCTCTCATGGCCACCTTGGGTACTTTTGAGTTGAATGACTGAACTGTTTTTAAATCTGGCTGATAAGTAACTGTTTCACCGTTAATCTGTAAGTGAGTGATTCATCTATATATTTGGAGATCATAAATATACTGTACTAAGGTATAACATATAGTATATATCTCTCGTAGACAAGTGTTTGACTCCATCCAAAAGGGTAAGTTCTTCTTGTTGCATCCCCCCTCCACTGCCACTGTGGCTCCCTGGTGGGGTTTTTCGGTCTTTGTCATCCACCCAATGTCTTTGGAATACCACCATATACCTGTCCTGCGCTTGGCCACTTTGGGAGAGATTTGTAGTGTGCTCACTGGACCCTCCAGAGACAAGTTCTGCTTTATATTCATAAAACCCTTTCTAACCACACCCCCGAGCCCCTGAGGAAGCTGATAAAGCAAAACGCGTTAGAGGAGTTATCCTTCCCATATGTGAAAAAATCTTTGATGTATCATCTTTAGTATACTAAATAGATCAAACTTTTCTAATGTCCATAGGGAAGAACCTCTATCTATAGGGGCGTTTTGTTGAAATATGGGTTGTAGAAGCTTTTCATGTTTTTAGGGATATATATCCCCCATGCTACTTTTTAATCAATTTTGTAATAAAGAATCTTTTTAATCAAATGGTTGTATACTGGTAATCATTCTGTGAGAAGGTTTCAACGCCTCTAAAGTCCCATTTCCATATTTACTTTTGATCTCTTTACTAATATCAGGGATATGGTGTTGATTTTTTAAACTGAGTTTGTGCCTTTTTTTCATGTTTGCTTAGTATAAAGAAGAGCTTCCATTCAATATATAAAAGATATGCATGTTTGTATACTGATCTGGTCGTTGGATTATGCAGACGCATCCATCCGTTTCCCAGTGCCTACAGCCAGTTGGAAAATATGCACACTAGTTACCTGGCACTAAAATGGTTAATCTGTTAGCCAGGGGCCATTTTTTGGTCCGTATGAGAAATAGAGGAGAAAAATAGTCATGTGCCTTATTATGGTATCATAATGGAGGACAGTCATGTGTAATAATCAGCCAGGTACTGAAAAAGAATAAGATCCAGAATTTACAGCGGTAATTCATATAGCCCCAGGTCGTTTCGTGCGCCGTCCTCTCACTGATTGGTTTATCAGAACCTGGAGAGGAATCCCTTATGGCCTGACACCCATTTAATACCAGCAGAAACTAATTATGTAGAGTGTAAGCATTCAAGTTTTGGAAAATCCCACATGCCTAACAGCTAAATAGTCAATGTATCAGCTGAACAAAAATGTATATGTGTGTGTGTATATATATATATATATATATATATATATATATATATATATATATATATATATATATATATATATATATACACACACACAGTTGTGCTCATAAGTTTACATACCCTGGCAGAATTTATGATTTCTTGGCCATTTTTCAAAGTATATGATTGATAACACAAAAACTTTTCTTTTACTCATGGTTAGTGTTTGGCTGAAGACATTTATTATCAATCAACTGTGTTTACTCTTTTTTAAATCATAATGACAACAGAAACTACCCAAATGACCTTGATCAAAAGTTTACATACCCCAGTTCTTATTACCATGTATTGCCCCCTTTAACATCAATGACAGCTTGAAGTCTTTTGTGGTATTTGTGGATAAGGCTCTTTATCTTCTCAGATGGTAAAGCTGCCCATTCCACTTGACAAAAAGCCTCCAGTTCCTGTAAATTCTTGGGCTATCTTGAATGAACTGCACGTTTGAGATCTCCCCAGAGTGGCTCAATGATATTGAGGTCAGGAGACTGAGATGACCACTTCAGAACTTTCACTTTATTCTGCTGTAGCCAATGACAGGTCGACTTGGCCTTGTGTTTTGGATCATTGTCATGTTGGAAGGTCCAAGTATGTCCCTTGCGCAGCTTCCTGGCTGATGAATCTAAATGTTCCTCCAGTATTTTTGATAACATACTGAATTCATCTTGCCATCAATTTTGACCAAATCTCCTGTGCCTTTGTAGCTCACACATCCCCAAAACATCAGCGATCCACCTCCGTGTTTCACAGTAGGAATGGTGTACCTTTCATCATAGGCCTTGTTGACTCCTCTCCAAATGTAGTGTTTATGATTTTGGCCAAAAAGCTCAATTTTTGTCTTATTACTCCAAATGACTTTGTGCCATAAGGTTTGAGGCGTGTCTCTGTGCTGTTTGGCGTATTGTAAGCGGGATACTTTGTGGCATTTGCGTAGTAATGGCTTTCTTCTGGCAACTCGACCATGCAGCCCATCTTTCTTCAAGTGCCTCCTTATTGTGCATCTTGAAACAGCCACACCAAATGTTTTCAGAGAGCCCTGTATTAAACTTGAAGTTATTTGTAGGTTTTTCTTTGCATCCCGAACAATTTTCCTGGCAGTTGTGGCTGAAATTTTAGTTGGTCTACCTGACCGTGGTTTGGTTTCAATAGAACCCCTCATTTTCCACTTCTTGATTAGAGTTTGAACACTGCTGATTGGTATTCTTAATTCCTTGGATATCTTTTTATACCCCTTTCCTGCTTTATACAGTTCAACTACCTTTTCCCGCAGATCCTTTGACAATTCTTTTGCTTTCCCCATGACTCAGAAATCCAGAAACGTCAGTGCAGCACTGGATGAAAGATGCAAGGGTCTTTTAGGAGTCCAGAAACTCACTGACATTTTATACACACACACCAATTACAAGCAAACAGATCACAGGTGAGGATGGTTACCTTTAATAGCTATTCAAACCACTTTTTGTCAACTTCTGTGCATGTTATCAGGCCAAAATCACCAGGGTATGTAAACTTTTGATCAGGGTCATTTGGGTAGTTTGTGTTGTCATTATGATTTAAAAAGAGTAAACACAGTTGATTGATAATAAATGGCTTCAGCCAAACACTAACCATGAGTGAAAGAAAAGTTTTTGTGTTATCATTCATATTCTCAGAAAAATGGCCAAGAAATCATAAATTCTGCCGGGGTATGTAAACTTATATGCACAACTGTATATATACACTCACTGACTTTATTAGGTACACCCTTTCAATTGCTTGGTAACACAAATTGCTAACCATACAATTGCATTGCAGAAACTCAGTGCATTCAGGCATCTAGACGTGGTGAAGATGACTTGCTGAAGTTCAAACTGCATCAAAATGGGGACGGAATGGAATTTAAGTGACTTTGAATGTGGGCATGGTTGTTGGTGCCAGACGGGCTGGTCTAAGTATTTCACAAACTGCTGATCTACTGGGATTTTCACGCACAACTATTTCCAGGGTTCACAGAGAATGGTCCGAAAAAGAGAAAATATCCAGTGAGCGGCAATTCTGTGGAGGAAAATACCTTGTTGAGGTCAGAGGAGACTTTGTTTGAGATGATAGAAAGGCAACAGTAATGCCCTGTACACACGGTCGGACTCTCCGACGGAAAATGTGTGATAGGACCTTGTTGTCGGAAATTCCGACCGTGTGTTGGCTCCAGCACACATTTTCCATAGGAATTTCCGACACACAAAGTTTGAGAGCTTGCTATAAGAATTTCCGACAACAAAATCCGTTGTCGGAAATTCCGATCGTGTGTACACAAATCCGACGCGCAAAGTGCCACGCATGCTTAGAATAAATTAAGAGACGAAAGCCATTGGCTACTGACCCGTTTATAGTCCAGACGTACGTGTTTTATGTCACCGCGTTTAGAACGATCGGATTTTCCGACAACTTTGTGTGACCGTGTGTATGCAAGACAAGTTTGAGCCAACATCCGTCAGAAAAAATCCAAGGATTTTGTTGTCGGAATGTCCGATCAATGTCCGACCGTGTGTACGGGGCATAACTCAAATAACCACTCGTTACAACCAAGGTATGCAGAATACCATCTCTAAATGCACAACACATCGAACCTTGAAGCAGATGCGCTACAGCAGCAGAAGACCACATCAGGTGCCACTCGTGTCAGCTAAGAACAGGAAACTGTGACTACAATTTGCACAGGATCACCAAAATTGGACAATATAAGAATGGAAATACATTGAAAAACGTTAATAAAGTGGCCGGTGAGCGTATGGCAGCTTAGGAAAACAAGCACATTCAGTGGCTTCCTGCCATTAGCGATGATCAGTCCTGTATACAGGCTGCAGGTGTGAATGAGCCCTAAAAAAAGGTTGTCCTTTACAAATCTGCATGAAAGAATTACTGACATGTCACAATATGCAGCAACAAAATATGTTTTCCAACACAGCTCTACTTTTTATTATTGTAAAGCAGTTCTTGAGCTTCTGATAGGTGACGATGCCTAGGCCGCGATGATGCCATCATTCTGCCGCAGGTAGGAGGAAGCATTTTCTCAGTCTCCTCCGCCCCAGTGATCAGACTGCAATACTGTATCTTGGAAGCAAGTCACAAGATGAAAGCAGGGGCTGATTTCTATCACATATTTGTGAACACAGAAACCAGGATTTACATGGTTGTGGCATCTTCTGATGTGGACCCTGGATGATGCCCTGTACATAGGGCATAGCAAACTAAATGTCACCCAGTGAGGGTTATGTTCGAATTAAAAAACAACATAAAAACCACAGCGCACCGTATTGCCATCCTGCCAGGTTTCTACTTATCAGGTTGCGCTATTTGCAAGTAAACATGAGACAATGTGTGAATGAATGCCACAACTACACGCAGGTACAGGTTGAAAGAAAACAGCCGTGGGTTCTAATTAGTGCAGATTGGCAGCACTCAGTGTGTGAAGTGGCTTCCCGAGGTCCTTGTTAGACATTTTTGTTGAACTGTGAGGTGTCTGCAGCCCACGCAGGACAAGTCATGGGATGTACAGTCTGGTGAACAGGGCGTGTGAGCCAAAAACACAGTGAGGGCCTTGTGTAGCCAGGGCCCCGCCAACATCTGGGAAAGCTGTCAAAGCTGAGAACACACGGATGCCACCATTATCGACCTGTCCTGAAAAAGATGGTTTCCTGGCTGCCATATTGACCCTGTTGCTTTGATGGTGTGAGACAGAGACAATATGTTCTGCTTTTCTAATCCGCAGACTGTTGGGTCACAAAGTATTAAAGCCAGATGGCTCCTGTATTTTTAAAAGGCAGGTGCTGTCTATGTTCTCCACTGCAGGTGGTGCTCGTCCACAGCTGCAATGCAAATGGGGGAAGAAGTCAAGATGGTTACCTCGGTCACATGGAGCCAGCTATCCGATTTGATGCTGGCACCCCTTGTGACTTTGGTGGCCATTTTGGGTCAGGCAGAGTCTATTTAAAGAGGAGTTCCAGTCTCCTGTAAAAAAAAATAAAAGTCAGCAGCTACAAAAACTGTAGCTGCTGACTTTTAAAAAAACAGCCACTCACCTGTTCTTTGATCCAACAGTGTGCTCACCCCACTGGGTTTCACCTGCTGTCTTCTTTCCATGGTGCTGGCATCTTTACTATGGGCACCTGGCTGTGACAGCTTGCGGCTTCACCGACGTGTGCCCACTGCGCATTCGCGAGCAGCGCTGCACATCGTGAATGGTAGATGTAGTCTTCTGGGACCTGCATGCGGGGGGGAGAGGAACTTCCACTCAACCCTATCCCCACTCCCCAAAAGTGACAATTCACCAAGAGGAGCAGGGGACACAAGTCCTTAAAGGGGAACTTTCCCTTTTGGGTGGAGCTCCACTTTAAGACCCTGGCTCCTGGGTTTGGCACGCAGTTTGCGAGTGGCTAGTGTAGGGACAGGTCCAGTGCTGAGAGCCAGGGAAAGGTTCCAGAGGAGTAGGTAAAGTGCAGGGAGAACGCCAACCCTCTGGAAAGCCTTCCCTTATGGTACAGACCTGCCAGGCCAAATTCCACTCCTCATGGCAGATGCTGACGGCATCTCAGGGTCTCCAGTCTTCTGTCCCATCACTGTTGCACCTTGTAAGTGTTCCCGGCTGGGTTGCCTTCCTGTTGTGTACTGCTAAACGTTTGTTACAATATATTCCTGTTAGTGCACTTGATTCCATGTGCTTTCTGCCTGTCGCATTTTGCTGCACCTATCCACACTGGTGCCCTTTATAACCCTGTGAAGTGGACCTGTCACCGAAGACTAGAAGTGTTATGAGATGTGGCGAGAGCCTTGATTCTTTATCTTGCCTCCAGTTCCATATTTCCATCCCCAGATCTACAAACACTGCACACACTGGCCACACCTGTCATTATCAACACCGCAATGAATTGGCATGGCCAATAAGGCAGGCCATTTTATGAGTCATTTCCCAGAATTCCATTGGTCTTGCCAAGTTTCACTCATACATGAAGACCCATGATCAGGGGTCACACACAGGTAATGGAACCACTTAGCCACAGCCTAAGGCGTCATTTGGTCTCTAAAACTGAGATAATTTGATGGGAATTCCTAATAAAAACTCTGCTAAGGACTATTCATTGCATGTAAACTCACCACATTATACTGTATAACCCCAGTGCAGAAAAATGAAAACGTCTTTCCAAGGGAAATACTTGGAGAGCTATTAATAAAACAACACCAGACAAATGAGAAGAAGAACAGAAGTCGCCCATAGTGACTTATCAGTATTCATCTTTTAGTCTATTAGAAAATGATAAGACGGCTAGGTTCTACTTGGGCATTATGAATAAAAACTCTGCCAGTTCTTTATAAGTAGCCCCTGGCTTCACACCTATGTGCTAGTGCTATTGCGCAGGTTCACGCACAATGTAATGCAGGTCATGCATATTTGAAGTGCACATTTTGAATAAGTTTTAGGGGTGCCAGTGGTCCCCAAACGTGCACCCCAAACGACACTTTGGGCACCACGTGGTGCTGGGACTTTAGGTACTCATTTGTTGGGAATGAAGGATGTATGCTAATTCAAACAGCTCAATGGCTCCAGCTCAGCTACTCAAATTAAACAGGGATCCCCTCCAGTAGGTACCAAGGAAGTAAAACAAAGCAATAAATAAGGGGAGCCAAGCCAAAGGTAAAGAGTTAAAACTGCTTTAATAATTTTGACAACAGCATGCGTTTCAGGAGTTCCCCCTCATCAGGACTTAAAGATGTAAAACGATTACATGGACTCAAGCATTCTTTAGCACGCAAATCCGTATTCAGAAGTATATTATTGACCCAAAACAGAGGTTTTGCCAGTAATAGTGACAGTGTGTTGAAGGGGTGTCTATCACTCCTGCTCTATGACTGCGTCTCATCATTTAAAAGATTTGCAGCCTGTGCTCCACCATATACACCCCTGGTTGGTCTTCAGGGACAGGGCTCCACTGGTGATGGACCACAGCCCTGAATCCTGGATCCTCTTCCAGGCAGTACAGTCCTCTAAGACTCAGCTGAGGAGTCAACTGACTTGGAAGCAGCAGTGGCTATGGTTTAGGCAGAGATAGAAGGATCTTGAGAGCCAAAAAAACTCCACTTAAAAGAAGTAGACCTCTCTCAGTAGAGAGAAGATGCCACCTAAGGACACTAGCAAAAAAATGAGGCTTTCTGTGAGTGAAAAGGTATCTGTGGCAGAGCGATGCACCACAGAGGTGAAATTAACCCAGGATTCTCAACCAGGCAGGTTGAGGGGCTCCAGGGGGCTTGCTTATTTAGGAGGAAACTGGCTTTTCAGTTTCCTCATAGTTTAGAAAAATCTGTTTTGGGACCTGGAGCACGAAGAATTTTTGGCGATCCGGGTGGGATGAAATCTCCAGTCCTGGATCCAGATTTTGTAAGCCACCAACACATTGGTCAGGTATGTGCTGGACTATTAGTAGTGACCTGACCATGGTTATGGGCTCCACCCTCCCGAGGAGTCCAGGTGTGCAAGGGAGAATCCAGAGAGTGCATGTGTGCACTGGGATGGACAGAGAACCAAGCCTGAGGGTCAGAGCATTGAGGGGCTGCTATCTATGTGGACAGTGTTGACAAGGAAATTGTCTGTGGGAGACAGACCAGGGTCTAAATTGGAACCTGAGCAGCACTGCGGTATGTGTAAGCCAGGAGGCTATATACCTATTCCTTTACTTAATTGAGCCAGGAGGCTGGATATTTAACTTTTGGGTTAATGGTGAAGACCCCCTGCGTGAGAAACATATGAATGTTTCCTAAAACCTTGTGTGAACTTACCTTTACTTAAAAGTGGACCAACAAGCCCTAAACGGAAATATTTTGCATGGACTGTACTCGGTAGCGAGGGCTACATTTGAGCTATACAACCCCAAACCTTACAGTAACATGGGGAGATCTCCCTGCAACTTTTTTTGCCATTGCCCAATCAACTCAATGTGGCTGAACCAGTGACGTTCAGCATACTGCCACCAACAGTGGCAAAGCCTCGACTGTTTTGGATCATAATATACTTTGGAATACAGATAGCTTGAGTTTATATAACTTTTTTAAATCTTTTGCCCTGATGAAGGGGAGTTTCATCAAGGTTGATGGTTAGCCAAGGTTGCCAAGGCAGTTTGGACTCTTTACCTTTAGCTTGGTGCACCTTGTATACTGCATTGAGTTTCTCATTGAGTGGACACCACAACATCAGAAAACACGTGGGTACGCTGGTCAAGCCTGTTTTTTTTTGGTGCAGGGACCTGTATTGAGGACCCCTAGGGAATGACTGGGCACAGGTACCACCACAAACTTTACTGCATCAAGTAACATGCATCAGCGTGTGATAACGTGTATAGGTGTACATACTGTAGGCCTTTACAGTTATGGTTTGATCTCACTTCTCTCTGCCAAAGGGTTCTGACGAAAGGCAAAGCGTACCTAAAATATTTTATTGTTTCTACTTGTAATAACCAAAGCTCTAATCCCTTACTTTTTTTGTTTTTTTTTCCATTCTTGCACATAAACCATAAAGAAGAGGTGTACAAAGAGAGCTTAGTGCATAGTCATGCTATCCTTGCTCTAGTTCATATTTGCTTATTTTTTCACTCAAAACTGAAAAATTATTTCAAATTGTGTACCATTTTCAAATGCTTGGCCTTTCCTGAAATCACTTTGGAAATGTATCACCAGTTCTGTATTGATACAAACGATGCTTACACAGTTTTTCCATTAGCATCTCTCCTACCTTGAATAATAATAAATGACTACACTGAAATCTCTAATTCAGAAAAGTATGTATTTTATGGTACAAAAGATTAAAGGTGTTAAGTGGCATTTTCCATTAGTAATTTTTGGTTAAAGTACTGTATATGTAAACCCCGTCACACAAACTCTGAAAAGGCTTTAATATTTTATTGCAATCCCAAAAGAATTTTCAGCTTTCTAAAATGTACAGCATTCGTTAAAATAATAGCTGGTGATCCTGCCATGAATGTCTCTGATCAGACACTTCCTGCCCATGTGACCACTCTCTGTCCTGTCGCCCAACTGTGTTCCTGTGTTGTCAGCCTGTATCACGTTCTCCCAATGAAGACTATAAATGGTTTGGGTACCAAACACTGCACAAGCATTGGTCCACTGTTTTTAGTATCAGGGAACCCATCCCGAGAAAGGAGTACAGTATAGGAGATCAGCAGTGCTAATATGCAACAAAGGATGAAAAGAAGGTGGAAACAGTATTTTATTAACAAAAAAAAAAAGCATAAATGTCATTCACTTAAAATGTTACTAAACCCACAACAGTAAAATCAGTCTGTATATGCAGTAAAGCATAAAATTGAATGAAGCTGCGCTAAAAAATAATAATGAACAAAAAAAAGTAAAAATATAAAAAATAAAAATAATATGAATATACCGGTAGTTCAAAAAACATAATGAATGTTGTGTATGAACTTCCAACACAACAGCAGCCTATGTGTTGCACAAATGCAGTCCATATATTGTGCACCAGTGTGTAATCTTGTAATAAACACCACTAAGAGACAGTGCACCTCCACCACATAGAGTGCGTGCTTACCAGAAGGCAAGCTCTTATGAGCTTGCAGCTATAAACCCAGCCAGGGCCTCTGTCCGGAGGAGTGTTGATAATTCACAGATATTGGGTGGGAAGAATCTTGGACTAGGCACCAGGCGACCAGGGAGTAGGTCAAGCATTACCCAAAAATGTAAACAGACTCACCATAGTGTAAAACGTACCATATAAGGTTTATTAAAGCTAAAAATTGCACTTACAGGAATGCAGGATAAAATCATCAAGAAACAGCCGGCCGGCTTGCGAACATCAATCCACTGCGTTACAGCGTGATGATGTCAGCAAGTCACACCTCCCGACACGCGTTTTGTCACAATCTGACGTCATCCCCGAGACTATATTCTATTATTTTTATATTTTTACTTTTTTTATTATTATTTTTTAGTGCAGCTTTATTCAAATTTATATTTGTATATGTGTGTATCTCACGTTTCTAGCAGCTGCTTTGCTTTTTTGTTTATTTAATTTTTTCCTTATTTGGTACTTAGCGCGGTATTTTCTATTTTTATGCAGTAAAGCATGCTTGTTATACTCACTATGGAGTCTAAGGGGTTAATTGCATGCATTGTGTAAAAAGGCTGTTTGAACCTGTCTTCTCTGATCCTCCCCTTCTTTTACTGTCCCCAATTCATCTCCTGATAGTACACAGTCTTCTGGGCACTCTGCACATGCTTAGTTTGTTGTGTATTGCTAAAGAGTTTTTGTTTTCCTGGGAGGGTGCACAGGGCCAATCAGCACTGTCCAGACAGAGGGTTAGGGGTCCTGCATCTTCATAGGACAGTCAGAGTAGAATAAAATCTCCGCCTACAAACTTTAAAGTGATTGTAAAGTCTCATGGTTTTTTTTTCTTTAAAAAATAAACATGTTATACTTACCTGCTCTGTTGCAGTGGTTTTGCACAAGGCAGCCCAGATCCTCCTCTTTGCGGCTTCCTCTTCGGCTCTCCTGGTCCCTCCCTTCTGTCGAGTGCTCCCACATTGCTACGGGGGCACCTGAGCCGAGCTGCAGCTCCCTGTGTCCATTCAGACATGGAGCCCCGGTTCAGCCACGCCCCCTCTACCTCCTGATAGGCTAACTGACTTTGACAGCAGCGGGAGCCAATGTTGCCACTGCTTTGCCTCAGCCAATCAGGAGGGAGAGTCACGGAATGCCGGGGCACTCGCGGACATCGCTGGACAGAGATGGATCTCAGGTAAGTATTAGGGCGGCTGCTGCACACAGAAGGCTTTTTATATTAATATATATTATTATTATATATTATTATTTATATTATATTATTTATTTTTTGCATAGAATGCATTAAGATAAAAAATCTTCTGCCTTTATAACTCCTTTAACCAGACACTGATAGAAGTCACAAGACTGCTGATGAGGAAAGGTATTTAGCAGTTTCCATGTTCTATGTACTGTGGGGGACCAGATATAGTGAATGCAGAGTCCTGGGTTTAGTAACATTTTAAGGTTTACATGTACTTTAAAGCAGAACTCTAGCCAAAAAATGTAAAGATAGAAAATGAACAGCCTATTGAAAAATTAAACCAGCTTTTGCTGCCATATTTACCTTTAAGCCAGAGATTTCTCCCACAGTACTTTTTTTCTGCCACTAGATATCCTGAGTCTGATGGCCAGCATCATTCAACCTAATTTCTCTGGACCCAGGTCATGTGACTGGACAATGAAAGAAGAAGAACTACAGTGATGAGCTCATCTCTCTGTCACTCTGCTTTCTCCTCCTATCAGCATGCTCCTTTGTCAGCACATGAACCGATTGGTGTTTTATTCTGCTTCTTCTCACAATCCAGCCCTACTATATAGACTGCTTGCATTAAAAAAAAAATAATCTTACTAATGTATTAATGATCACAGAGCTGCATTCATTTGATTTTCTTATATCTGTCTAGAATTCAGCTTTAAAATCCTCACTTGCAAGGTTGCAAATGTGTGTGTGTTTGTGATCACTTTTGATCTCCATAGAAATCTTGGGGAATTATTAATTTGCCATTTGAATACAGTGACTACGACATTCACTGTGAAATTCTTTCGAGTGAAGATTTTCACCTCGGCGGCCAATCTTGCCCCCTCCCATCCTCCCAATGTCTCGCACTGCTAAATTATTAATCATAACAAGTATTTTCTGCAGTAGCTCTGGCTCGGCCGCCCCTTCTAGGACACGGGGAGAGCGCGTTGTGACACCTCTGCTCTCCTATTAATGAACGCCAGCAGCAATCGCTGTCTTCTAGTCAGCTGGCCTGAATCAATCGTTAGAAGACAATGCTCGGCACAATGGCTAAAAGGCTCATTCTGAGTGCCGTGGATCCAAGGAGACTAAGATTCCTGGGAGCAAATGAGCTTCTGAAAATAAGAATAAACCAGACCATGCATTAATGAAACGTCAGTGTGTGGAACTGAGGTTCTCGGCAAATGTTCAAACATAACGGCCAATAAAAAAAAAAAAAAAAAACAGAATTCATACAAAACAAACAAAAAACATACATGTCAGACACTGGTGGAACTACTGGCATAGCAACTAACGTAGTGGCTATGGGGCTCAGGCCTGGTTGGGGCTCCTCACATATGGAGTTGTAAGCTGAAGAAAGCTCCCATTCCTAAGATCTAGAACATTGTAAAGTGGCAGCAGGTGCCCGATGATGGAATACTGGGAACTGTTCTATCAGGCATTGTAGATTAATGCCTCCACTGAGCACCCTGACAGCTACAAAAGCCCCGTCTACCGACTGTGCCTCCCTACCGAGCCCCTCAGCCCCCACAGTGCCCCTTTAGCCTTCTACGGAGCCCCTAGTCCACCATAGTGACCCCAAGCCTGCACCAGGGCTCCCTTCCACCTGCAGTCCCCCATAGTGCCCCTTTGCCTGCTGCAGCACCCCAATAGTGTCTTCAGCACCCAACAGTGCCCCTCTTCCCCAGTATATACAGGGTGCCCAAGCAGTGCCAGGACAAGGTTATTTAAACCCCTGGGCGAACATGCCAAAATGCACCCCCCCCCCCCCCAAAATGTATGAGCATCCTGTGTCAACAAAAATCCCCTACCCCAAAAAATGTGAGCACTAATCTGCATGCTTAGCTCAAATCCTCTCATTTCACATATAAGCACAATCCCCCCCCCCCCAAAAAAAAAAAATTCCAGTTTCCTAGCACAAATCCTCTACCCCTCAAATTTCCCCTCCAAGCACAAATCCCCCCTCCCAGCACAAATTCCCCTTCTTCAATCCCCCATCCTAGCAGAAAATCGCCTCCTACTAGCACTCCGAAAAAAAATTTCCCCTCCTAGCACAAATCCCCCCCTCACCACCATATTAGCTTATGTAGCACAACCCCCCAAATCCCCCATCCTAGCACAAATCCTCTTCCCCCATCTCTCCTCCCAACACAAATCCCCTCAATTCATCACTCTCAGCACACAAATCCCCTCCCCTCATCCCGGCCCAGTGCTGAAGAGCCCACATGGTTCCCCATTATATCCCCAGCTCCATACAGAGTCTTTAATATTTTTCCTCCCACGGACACCAAAGTTGGGGCATTTTTTTCCAACTGGTGACAACCAAAGAAATGTTTTTTTTTTCTCCTAATGACCACTTTATTGGTACTTTTCAGTGTTGCCAACCTACCAGATTGAAATTGTCAGGGCTGGGCTCAGCTCTTCCTTCTCTGAGCTGGCCGCTCAACTGTCAGCTAATTGCCAGTTCCCATCTCTCTCCACAGTTACCCAGCTGTTGTTGATTCTGCTCGTCAGTCCTGCCTACTTAAAGCTGTCCAGCTCACTTGATCTCTGCCTTCACCTTTGTCAACATCACAGAGACTTTCTCCTGCGTTCCTGTTGAAGACTTGCTCGGCTGACGTACCTTCTGGCTCGGCTGACGTTCCTTCTGGCTCCTGATCCTGCTTGCTGTACTACTACGTTTATCTCTGGCTCTCTGACATTTGCTTGGCTGACTACCCGATCCGGTGACTGAACTCTGGCTTGTTTTGACTACGCTTACTCTGTTTACCTTATTATTATTATTATTATTATTATTATTAAACAAGTGTCATTTCACTTTACTTCTGTCTCGGTTTGATTCATGGTTCCTGATAGAAATTTACTGACACAACACCCAAAATTTACTGACACAGCCACGTTTTTACTGGCATTTCCAAAAGTTAACGTTTTACATGCAAATTAGAGTATTTAGGCTACAAACATTAACAATATGAAATTAGCAATATGTTTTAGGGTAGATAATGAAGCAAAAAACATATTTCTTATTTTATTTTCATTACAGTAAGTAAGTAGCTCAGGGACAGGACTCAGGAGGGCAAGAAATTAGAATGGGCGCACACACACATAAACTTGACTCTCACAGTGACACTGACAGCAGTGTGCAGCAGCACAGATGATGATGAGACCTCACTGACACGTCCCCTTCTTAGTCACAGTGACAGTCTCTCTCAAAGCCAAGTGGTCCCTTCAGTCCACGCCCGTCTAAACAGCACTGACTGTCCCAGCCTGTCTTGCTCCCATACCGCAGACCCACACACGAGGCTCTGGGGCCGCTCTGCTTTGTTCCATTGCGCCGCCTCCGCCAGAGCAGCCCGATCACACTGTAGAAGGCACGCGGATAGTCTCAACTGGCTCCGGACCAAGCCGAGTGCCACCGCCATATTTTTTTACTGGCATTTACTGGCATGAGAAAATTGCCTGTTTTTTACTGGCTGGCAGTAAAAATACTGATGGTTGGCCACACCGGTACTTTTTATCTTTTACTGACCAATGATGCTAGGGCGTTTTTTCCCTCTGCTGTCCACTGACGGGGCATCTTTTATTTCACTCTACTGACCATGGATAGGGCACTTTTTCCACCTACTGACAAGACATTTTTTACCCCCAACCACTGACAAGTATTTTTTCCCCTTACTGACCACTGATGCCAAGGCTTTTCACCATGAATACATGCTTGTGAGGGATGCATTGAAAACATTGCTAGTGATTTCTAGTTACAACCCCCTCCCCCGATAAGAGGTGTACCTGTACTTAAAACTGAACTCCAAGCACATATAATAAGCACAATTTATAGAGAACACTATCACCCGGTCCATTCAGGATGCCCATCCAAGGCAAAGTCTCAGTGTTTTTGTAAATTGGATAGAAGAAGAGAGCAAAGAGAGCAGAACCCATCAGTATGTTGATGCTTCTTAATTGTCCAATTAGCAGCCATGGGCAGGGAGGTGACATCAAATATATTCTTTAAGGACAAGTTCGGTAATTCGCTAAAGTTCCCCTGACTAAGCTTTTAAATGCAACCATCTGAACCAATCTTCCCTGTAAATGCCTACTTAACTCCAATGACAGTGGTGGTCTCCTACGGTGTCTACAATCTGGCTGTTAAAACTCTTGTTCTTCTCTTTGGACTGCACACTGCTTATATACAGTGTAAAGAGGGGTCTCCTCCCGGCCCCCATTTAGCTTTTTTATTTCTCCTGCTAACCCCACTAATCTTCATTCCTGCTATTTTCTTGCCTCTTTAACCACTTAAGGACGTGAAGGATTTGCCCCCCTAATGACCAGGTGATTTTTTGCGATACGGCACTGCGTCATTTTAACTGAAAATTGTGCAGTCGTGCGACGCTGTACCCAAACAAAATGTATCTCCTTTTTTTCACACAAAGAGAGCTTTCTTTTGGTGGTATTTGATCACCTCTGCGCTTTTTTTTTGTGCTATAAACACAAAAAGAGCGATACATTTCATTGAAAGATCCCCATTCTGTCTCTGTCAGGAGCAATCGCGGGGGACACATCGGCTCCCGCATTGCGCCTCTGGCGCACGACCCCTGGAACTTCTCAAGCGGCTGACATACAGTTACGGGGATTTGTCCAGGGGAGGAAACCTGCCCCAATATAACTGCGGTGGCTGGTTCTTAAGTGGTTAATGTGATTGTAAAGTGGGGAAAATAATTATTTGACCCCCTGCTGATTTTGTAAGTTTAACCGTTAAAAAGAAATGAAGGGTTTACAATTGTTATCATAGGTGAATTTTAAATGACAGAGACATAATATCAACCAAAAATCCAGAAAAAACACAATGCAAATGGTATAAATTGAGTTGCAACTCAGTGAGTAAAATAAGTATTTGATCCCCTACCAACCAACAATAATTCTGGCTTCCACGGACTGGCTACAGTATGTCCTCATGTGGTAGAAAAGACACTTGTCCACAGAATCTCTTTCTTCCGTTCAAACCTCACCATCATGGGTAGAAGAAAGAGGCGTCAAAGGACATCAGGGATAAGATTGTAAACCTGCACAATTCTGGAATGGGCTACAAGACCATTAGCAAAAAGCTTGGTGAGAAGGAGACAACTGTTGGAGCGATTATTTGCAAATGGAAGAAATACAAAATAACCATCAATCGCCCTCGGTCTGGAGCTCCATGCAAGGTTTTGCCTCATGGGGTAAGGATGATCATGAGAAAAGTGAGGGATCAGCCAAGAAGTACACAGGAGGAGCTTGTGAATAATCTCAAGGCAGTTGGGACCACAGTAAGGAAGCAAACCTCTGGTAACACAATACGCCACCATGGATTGAAATCCTGTAGCGCCCGCAAGGTCCCCATCCTCAAGAAGGCACATGTACAGGCCCATCTAAAGTTTGCCAGTGAACATCTAAATGATTCAGAGAAGGATTGGGAGAGACTGCTGTGGTCAGATGAGACCAAAATTGAGCTATTTAGCATTAACTCGACTCGCCGTGTTTGGAGGGAGAAAAATGCCGACTATGACCTTAAGAACACTATCCCTACAATCAAGCATGGAGGTGGAAACATTATGCTTTGAGGCTGTTTCTTTGCTAAAGCTACAGGCTGACTTTGCCGCATTGAGAGGCCAATGGGCGGGGCCATGTATTGTAAAATCTTGGATGAAAACCTTCTTCCCTCAGCCAGAACACTGAAAATGGGTCTTCCAACATGACAATGACCCAAAACATACCACCAAGGCAACAAAAGATTTGCTCAAGAAGAAGCACATTAAGGTTATGGAGTGGCCTAGCCAGTCTCCAGACCTTAATCCTATAGAAAATTTATGGTGGGAGCTGAAACTTTGATTTGCCAAGTGACAGCCAAGAAACCTTAAGGATTTAGAAAAGATCTGTAAGGAAGAGTGGACCAAAATCCCTCCTGAGATGTGTGCAAACCTGGTAACCAACTACAAGAAACATCTTACCTCTGTGCTTGCCAACAAGGGTTTCTCCACCAAGGACTAAGTCATGTTGTTTTACTCACTGAACTGCAACTCAGTTTATAACATTTATATCATGTTTTTTTTTCTGGATTTTTGGTTGATATTCTGTCTCTATCATTTAAAATACACCTATGATAAAAACCATAGACCCTTCATCTTTGTAAGTGGGCAAACTTACAAAATCTGCAGGGGATCAAATAATTATTTTCCCCACTGTACCTTTTACTCGTGCTGTTATGCTATGTGAAGGCAGGTGACGCTGTTTCGCAGTGGAGCTGTTTTCTCCACTGCAGGTGGCGCTCTTTCGCAGTGGCAATGCAGGTGGAGGAGGAAGTCAAGAGAAACCTAGTTCCTCTATGGTTTCCACTGTCACAGGGAGACAGCATCTGATTGGGGCACGGTGCCCCATGTGCCTTTGGCGGCCATCCTGGGTCAGGCAGAGTCTAATTTAAAAAAAAGAAGTTTGGTTGTATCATCACAGAATGGTACTGTGGATACAAAAAAAACATACAAAAGTGCCACGTCCCGATAAGATTGAAAGGCTAAAAAGATAAATTGATGATGGACTTTGTAGGCACCACAATAACAATGTTTATAAAATTCAAAAATCTTTATTAATAAATTATAGAATTTACAATGCTAAAACATTTTCCAGTAACGTAATAATTGCCTATTGGCACATAACACTCCACCTTTTACACCAACATTGATATGCTGTCTATTTAGTCTTAAAACCATTCTGGTAGACATGATTAATGATTGGTAATATTACAACAGATTTGGTGTTGAGTGGTTGGAGGTGTTAGGCGTGGGGACGCTTCTTCAGTAGATTAGGCATATACTATCATTTTAATCGTAGTGATGATTTACCAATCAAATGATTATGTAGAGGGGAACAGGTGTCCAAGATACAACCGAAACTGCAGTGATGTATTACCAAGTTTTTTTAGTACTCTAGTTATGGCCAAGATTATCATACAACCTCTGCTTGGTAAATTACCTATGTTGTACATGATAGCAAACACAGGATGGAGATGGATAGATCTAGCACAGATGCTGCATGATGGCCGAAATTGTAAAGTGTTTTTTTAGCCATCCATGGGGTTCCTAATGACCATAATGTAGTTGCAAGCAGTCACCACATGGAGGAGGACATCCACTACGTAGCTCCCCCAATTACTAGACCACCACCATTCACCACGCTGGGTGGTCTAGAGACAGCGGAGCTACATAGTGGATGTCTCTCTCCATGCGGTGACTGCTTGCAACTACATTATGGTCATTAGGAAAAGCATACATACACATACTAGGGCCAATTTATCCAGGAGCCAATTACCCTACTCGCATTGTCTTTGAAGTGTAGGAGGAAACTGGAGTATCAGGAGGAAACCCACACAGGCACAGGGAGAACATGCAAACTCCTGGCAGGTAGTGCTACAGTTGGGATTCAAACCAATGACCCTAGTGCTGCCAGGCGGAAGTGCTAACCACTTAGCCACTGTGCTAAATGGATGCCCAGAGAGTTGGCCCAGAGAGTTGGCCCAGAGAGTTGTTGAGAGTCAGGTCCAACTGCATGAATATATACATATATAAATGGACTCTGCAGATGCTTTCTTATTACAACACAGAGACTAATGAAATGATCACAGATCAGGAGGAGTTTGGGACTCCTCTCTGTCCAAACTTGAAGCTAATTTCTCCAATTAGTGATTCAAAATACTGACAATATAGACAGCCAACATTTTTTTTTTTTTTAAGGGAATGTCAAAAATCACAGACTACAGGTCACATTTTAATATCCAAGTGGAGTATGTTTATATATGGAGATATGAACTGATACCAATAGTTCTTTGAAAACAAACATAACAGCCCAATTAGGCCAGGTTTACACTAGCTGCGGCCGCGGCTCGCAGCAGGGGGTCCAGTGCGTCTCTGTTCTCAGTTTCAGGTATGAATCAGGTCAGAATTTTTGCCTAAATTCAGACCTGAAACAGAGACAAAAATGCACAGGACCCTTTTACAGTGCTGACCATGGCCGCCCTGAGCTGTGTAAACAGGCTCCATTGAGAGCCGGGCACACTCTACTGTCATGAGTGTGAACCCAGCCATGAGGATAAAGAGGTATTTCCCTTGGCCAGGGCCAGCCCTAAGAAAAAAAAAACAGACTGGAACAGCCATTCTCAACCAGTGTTCCATAGGACTCTAGGGTTCCTTCAGGAGTTGCTAGGGGTTCAATGACATGTGGCTGATTGGCCTCCTGTTAAGGGTGCCTTCAAAGTTTCCAGGATCAACCCCACTTGGCATAGCAAGTTGCATGAACCCAACAGGGTGCACCAGAATCTGCTCTGCTTGAGCTGCCTGCCAACCAGCAACCAGAAAGAATTCGGATACTAGCTTCTGGTAGTATACAGCATCAAAAGCCGCATTTGTAGAATATAGAAACCTTCTCTACTTAGTAATCAAGAGGAGATTCAACTAACTCAACATGTAACAGAAAAACCTCTTAAATTGTTTATCATTCAGAAGGGATTAAATTGCAAAGCCAGTATTTTATCCACAAGCCACCCATGCATCGTTTATTTGAATTTTAAATGCTGCCCTTTGGCATCTCCACATGACCTTGTACAAGGTCACTGATGGGCCCTAATTCCATTGCTAAAATTAGATTAGACTGCAAGCTCTTCTGGGAAGTTCCATTAGGCAGCGGGTTATGCCAGCAGGCGGATGGCACAGTTACAGATAACATAAACCCGATAAATGCTCTATATTATGTATAGTTGAAATGATTTCACTGTCTGATTCATACAATATTTACCAAGGTTGATGCTTGTGACTGATGGAAGCAGAGGATCCGTAGTAGACAAGCGGCTGATACACAGATAATATTACAAACACTACACACCAGAAAAGGGTAGACAGTCTCCTTTTACGGGCACAGAGATATATATATATATATATATATCTCGACAGAAGGCGAAAAGTCATCTCTTGAGAAATAAACGCATAAAGCAATGGCGTGCAAGTAACCCACAGTGAGTCAACAGAGACGCTCACATCTAGCGGACCTTTATTCAAACTTAAAGGACAAGTTCACCTTTAGTACAGTTGTCTTCTAAATAGCCATCCCAACCCCTGAGTGCAATACTTACATTTCTGCCCATTCCAAAAATCTTGGAATGCCTGGCACTGCACAGTCTTTGCAAAGAAACAGATAAGCCCGAAGCAAAAAAATAAATAGAAATAAGCGTAGGGCTGGCATGACTAGGTAGCAGGGTAAACAGGCGTATAGAGGATTAACATAATATGTAGTAACAGGAAGTTACAAGCTTGAAAAGTTAGGAGGGGCTTCTGTGTGGTATAGGTGGGATCAAGTTTTATCCAGGCAGTTGGAACCCGTCGGATGAAGAGAAAACTCCCCATCTTCCAGCCCGGTTGCTCAGATTGGGTTGTGCGGTTGTCGTAGTGGCCTTGGGATATTTGGAGGCCTTCTTAAGTAACAGTGATATGGCATAGTGGGGAACCATCTATGGTATGGGGTCCTCTGTAAAAATCCAGTTAACGGAGATTTAACTGGGGATTTGGGATATGAAGGTATCTGCGTAGAATGTGGAGAGTTGGGATCATCCTATTTTTTTAATACTAGTAATAGCAGTGATCAGCGACTTATAGTGGGACTGTGATAGTGCAGCAATCTGACACTAACCGACATCAATAGTGACACTAATACAGTGATCAGTGCTAATACTATACGCTGTCACTGTACTGATGACACTGGCTCGGAAGGGGTTAACTTCTAGGGTGATGAAAGGGTTAAAGGAGTTGTAAAGGCAAAAGGTTTTTATTTTAATGCATTCTATGAATTAAGATAAAAAAACCTTTTGTATGCAGCAGCCTCCCCAGCACCCCGTCACTATCCAGCGATGGCCACGATTCCCTAGGCCATCCGGGTGTCTCCTCATTGGCTGGGGCACAGCCGCGGCGCCATTGGCTCCCGTAGCTGTTAAAGTCAGTTAGCCAATTAGGGGAGAGAGGGGCAGGGCTGGGTCAGGGATCTGTGTCTAAATGGATACACGGAGCTCTGACTCGGCTCGGGTGCCCCCTTAGCAAGCTGCTGGTCTATGGGGGCAATCGTCAGGAGGGAGGGGCCAGGAGCACTGAAGAGGGACCCGAGAAGGGGAGGATCTGGGCTGCTCTGTGCAAAACCAACTGCACAGAGGTGGTAAGTATAACATGTTTATTTATTTATTTTTTTTACAATCACTTTAACTGTGTGCCTAACAATGTGTAATGTGTGTAATATGTTCTGCTTTTACTAAGCGATCTTGTTGTTTTTTTCCCTGCTTTGCAGGGAATAAAAAACAGCAAGATTGCCTGTCAGAGTTTGGAGCTCTGTGTTGTTTACAACATAGAGCTTTCTTCTGTGAATGACTGAGCCAATTAGCAGGTCCTGGCCAACAATCATTGGCCAGGACCCGCTGATCGGCTTGTGCTGTAACAAATCACACGCCTTAACTGGAAGTGCTGATCACATTCCTGGTACGTGATCAAGCACACAGCGGCCGCCTTGCCGTGGTAGATGTACATGGGGCGGTCCGCAAACAGGTAAAAATATGACAAAATGTTTTCAGCATTTTAGTGTGTTGGGAGGCCTACAGAAGTCAATAGTACCAAAACATATAACATGCAATTTGATGCATTAGTAACAAGTGTTAACAAGCCTTGGTCAATGGCTGTTAACCCTATCCACTCCTAAGTCTAAAGTCAAAAATGCATTGAAAACATGCATCAACAGGCATCAAACTGCATGTCAATGCACAAAGGACATTGACCATGGCAACAAACCTTCCTAATGCTACACAATAAATGACTATGGCAATATAACTCCCTAATGCTACAAAAAAAATGCACAGTATACGCATATATTATGCTTAGGGATTTTGCTACTAAGCACTGGAGGACCAAGTGGCTGCTATTTCCCACTCGTGGAAGTAGAAGACTTCTAAATATCTGTTTATTCAATTATATACAGACTCTGTTAGGAAAGTATGACGGCATTTTTTATCTTTATGAGTGTGTCTCTGAAATTGAGAGGAACTGGGAATTCTAATGAATGGCTCACTGTAGTGTGCAACAAACATTTTACTTAATTTTCTTAAACCGCACAAAAAAGCACATACCAATTTTGGGTTTAAGTGAACCACTGCTTTGTCCATGGTGTCCTCCCCAACAACACATACCGGTACTTACTATCCTTTTGCTCCCTTGCCATATCATTCAGCTGTTAGGAGCGAGTGAAGGAAGCCCTGTGTAAGATTGGTTCAAGGGGATATATCCAAGAGGCACTAAATCTTCAATGTTTACTGATACAGAGTAATAAAGGGAAGGATGGCAATCATTCCAAAAGCTCACTGGCTCTGGTTAGGTGGCTCACATGCAACCAGGACCACCCTCCATTGGGCACCTGGGAACTTCACTTAAACCAAAAGCAGGCCCACCAGACCAAATTCATAAAAGAGTCCAAAACAGCTTTACTGATTCACAAGATAGCCAAGTTGTTTCACACGCTCCTTCTTCATCAGGGTTCAATAATGTTTGCAAATGTTTGAATGGACTTATGTGTAAAATAGATGGAAGAGAAATCCTAAATTTACTGCTTGCAAAAAAAAAGCAGGTGGGTCGAAACTATGCCAACGGCTACAACAAACCAACGTTTCAAGATTTTGGACTCAATCTTGTAGCCCTCTCTTTTTTTTTTCAGTTTCAAATGGACTTCACAATTTGGACGAACCCTGATTTTGGGGGACCTCCTGCTTTGTGGAGAGCTACTGAGTTCAAGCCATTAGGCATTACTGGTTTAGCGGGCTGAATATCCAATATGTTTCTTTCACATAGCTACAGATTGGACCATTGTATATATACATATTTCATACCTGGCTGATCCTTGTGGAAGTAGACTGCTGCTACAGTGTTCCTCAGTGTCCTCCAGTTCCCTTGCTGAGCAGCTGATGCTGCACACTAACCACAGGAGGTTGTGTGGCACAGGAATTATGGGGGCTATAATGCCATAATCTCTACTTCGTCCAATTAGAGAGTAATGCAAGGCGCTCTCTGGCATCTGTGTAGACCTCTTTTGGTTACTATGCAGCAGGGAAGTTTCGCACGGGATCTGGAAAATAGTGATCACTGTAGCAGTGGTCCACTTACACAGGGATCAGCAAAGTATGGAGGGAAGCCTCTTGGCATCAGACCAGAAGACAGCGAGGATCACTGTAGTAGTGCCAACTATTACAGTGATTCACCCCTTATGCTTAGTGCGCACAATCAGAAGATTAGAGGAAACTTACTGCTTTTGAATCGATCTTACGATCATCTTATCATTAGTGCACAGCTTTCGAGAGGGACAAACACAAAAAATTTTCTTGTACGATACCAAATCAAACGATACTCATTTAATCATTACAGTAAAAAAAATTCAGAAGACCAAAACCATGCATGCTTGGAAACGAAATACTACATTACAATTCAATACAAAACATGATATCATTTCCGAAGTTGTACTCAGTCGTATGAGAATTTTCTTAACTTTAGTAACCTCTTCGTTTTCGATAGAAGACTAGCATGTAAAAAGAAAAGGACAATCAATGGTCTAATATTCTCATCATGTGTATGAGGCCTTCAACAGGGATTGGCCAGGTATGGCATATGTATACCTACATCGGTCCAAGCTGGACCAATACAACTGCAGAAAAAAATAAACATGAACACGGATCTTTACATCCCCCCAGTTAGTATTCACTCCCAGGGAACACATTTAACCCTTTGATCGCCCCCGATGTTAACCCCTACCATGCCAGGGTCAGTACAGTAACAGTGCCTTTTTAGCACTGATCACTGTATTATACCCTGTACGCACGGTCAGACTTTCCAACAGAATATGTGCGATCATAGCTTGTTGTCGGAAATTCCAACCGTGTGTGGGCTCCATCGGACTTTTTCCATCGGAATTTCCGACACACAAAGTTTGAGAGCATGCTATAAAATTTTCCGACAACAAAATCCGATCCTTTAAATTCCGATCGTGTGTAGACAAATCCGACGGACAAAGTGCCACGCATGCTCAGAATAAATTAGGAGACAAAAGCTATTGGCTACTGCCCTGTTTATAGTCCCGACGTACGTGTTTTACGTCACCGCGTTCAGAATGATCGGATTTTCCGACAACTTTGTGTGACCGTGTGTATGCAAGACAAGTTTGAGCCAACATCCGTCGGAAAAAATCCATGGATTTTGTTGTCGGAATGTCCGATCAATGTCCGACCGTGTGTACGGGGCATAACAGTGCATGTTATTTTAGCACTGATCACTGTATTAGTGTCACTGGTCCCCAAAAAGTGTCAAAAGTGTCAGTTAGGTGTCTGATTTGTCCGCCGCAATATCGCAGTCCCGCTAAAAGTAGCTGATGGCCACCATGACTAGTAAAAATAAATAAAAATATACCATAGTTTGTAGACGCTCTAACTTTTGTGAAAACCAATCAGTAAACACGTATTGGGATTTGTTTTTACCAAAAATATGTAGCAGAATACATATTGGCCTAAAATGATGAAGAAATTTAATTTTTTTAATTTTTTTAATTGGGAATATTTTATAGCAGAAAGTAAAAAATATTGTTTTTTTTCAAAATTGACGGCCTTTTTTTTGTATATAGCGCAAAAAATAAAAAAAAGATGATGAAATACCACCAAAAGAAAGCTCTATTTATGGGGGAAAAAGGACAGACTTTTTATTTGGGTACAGCGTAGCATGCCCGAGTAATTGTCAGTTAAAGTAATGCAGTGCCGTATCGCAAAAAATGGCCTGGTCAGGAAGGGGGATAAACCTTCCGGAGCTGAAATGGTTAATGCTATACTGGTATACAGGGGACCTGGAATTTAGAAAAAAAAAGGTTAACTAAAGCCTCGTACATACGATCGGATTGTTGGCCAACAGAGCGTCAGACTTTTGTCCGAAGGGCGTGTGCGTGTGCCAGGAACTTGTCTTGCATACTAACGGCACACAATTGTTGGCCAACAAACACGAACGTAGTGACGTACTACGTGGAATTTCAGCTCTTGAGCGCCACCCTTTGGGCACCTTCTGCTAATGTCCTGTTTGGTGAGGAATGATTCCGAGCATGCGTGTTTGTACTTTGGACTTTTGTGTGACGGACTTGTGTATACATGATACGAAAATCTGACAACAGACAGTTGTCCGCCGAAAATTTACTAGCCTGCCATCCAACATTTGTTGGCGGAAAGTTGGACAACAATTGTCTGAGAGTGTACTAACGGTCAGATTTTAGGCAAACAGTCTCATCACGCAATTCCCTGCCTAAAATCTGATCGTGTGTACGAGGCTTTAAGCCTTGTACACACGATCGGATTGTTGGCCAACCAAACCGTGGAATTTTGTCCGAAGGCGTTGGCCCAAACTTGTCTTGTATACACACGGCACACAATTGTTGGCCAACAATTACGAACATAGTGACGTACTACGTTGTTTTTCAGCTCTTTAGCTACACCCTTTGGGCTCCTTCTCCTAATTTTGTGTTAGTAGAAGTCTGGCGAGTGTTGATTTGCGCTTTTAATTTCGCACTTGTCTTTTCGTGCTTCTCAGTTCGCACTTTTCAGTTTGCGCTTTTCAATTAGTTTCTGAACGGCCGTTCGTCAACCAGCCATGTTGCGGAGATAACGTTATTTTTTTTTGGCCTTAGAGTTATTGCTTTGACATTATTTTTTTGGTTGAATAATGATTTGATTTGGTGTATTTTCTATATTTTTGGATGCATAGAATGCACTTTTTGGTTAAGTTCTATTGGCAGATAGCATGTCTAATTTTATTTGTTTTCTTTTTTTAATGCACAATAAAAAAAATTGTGGAGAATAATACTTGGCTATGTGTTTTACTTCAAATGACACTTTGGGAGTAAGCAGTTACATTTAAAAAAATACAATGTAATATTGACAAGGGACACCAACATAGTATCTTTGATCTTAAAAACTACGGGATAATGGTGTTGTGGTAACTTGCCCAAAAAAAAAAAAAAAAAAAAAAAAAAGCATAATATTATTTTTGATATCACTAGGAAAAAAAAAAGCCTTTGAAAATTTGTTTGCAATAACTCCATCAGTATCACCAGCAAAGCAGCTTCATTATTATCCCATTAAGGAGAAGAGTGTGCGCTGCATTTCAAGATTTCATAATTTGCCACGTCACGAATGTTAATTCTCCATTACGAACGCTAGTTTACAAGACCGACCACTTCTGGCTCATCCTTGTTTCCGAGCATGCGTGTTTGTACTTTGGACTTTTGTCTGACGGACTTGTGTGCACACGATCGGAAAATCTGACAACACTCATTTAAAACCTGCTATCCAACATTTTTCCGCAGAAAATCCGACAACAATTGTCCGATGGAGCGTACAAACGGTCGGATTTACCGCCAACATTTCCCGTCGGAAAGTCCGATCGTGTGTTCACGGCTTAAGCCTTTAAGTCTTGTCAAACCCACCAATTATTCTGCGTGACACAAATAAAAGTCCACTGATTAATTGCTCTCAGATTGAACAAATGAATACCTAATTGAATAATAATCCAACTTAATAACGTCTCCTCATTTTAAAACCAACTTTTCCCCAAGACGTGAGCTGAGATGAGACTATTCTAGTTTAAATTGATGAAGGAGTATAAATAAAAGATGTTTCGTGAAAAAAAGATTGTAATGGGCATATCCTCTTGGAAATCTTCTCGCTAGATCATGCTGTCGCGGTACAGATTTTGTTATTTTATCTGTGATGAGAAGATGTCATTCAGTCTTTGGAGCAGGATTGCCCACAGATTTTACAGGATAATGCATTAGGACAATGCAGTATTTCTTCCTGCCGCTGTCAGCTCCACAAAATGAGAGAAGAGGAACACAGGGTCTAAAACAGACCCTTATGGGACAGAGCTGTAGAAGCATTCACAGGTTTAGTCCATCTAAAACTGATATTGCCATTATGCATGGATGCTCATGGACCTGACTTTGTAAATCATGCTCGTCTCCAGGATTTCTCCAGAGCCTCTCCCATCCACTGGAACTCGCTACCTCCACCTGTCCGGCTATCCCCTACTCTTGCTACCTTCAGGCAATCCCCGAAAACTCATCTCTTCAGGAAAGCCTATCACGTCTCTAACTAATCGGTTACCACTTCCATCAGCTCATTCCCCACAGTTACAACCTTTTGTACCACCTGCCCCACCCTATTAGATTGTAAGCTCTTCTGAGCAGGGCCCTCTAATCCTCTTGTATTTTATTGTATTATAACTGTATTGTCTCCCTTTTATATTGAAAAGCGCTGCGTAAACTGTTGGCGCTATATAAATCCTGCATAATAATATAATAATAATAATAAGAATAATAAGAATAAATCTTCTCGGGATTACAGTGGCAAAATCACACTGGCATGGTTTCCATTTTTATCCCCTCCCTCCCAGAACTGAACTGACTATATAAAATACAATTTGATTGAATCTGAATGGGTTGTTTAGGTTTTTACAGTTTTGGTAAATTTAAAGGAGATTGTACAATCTGACCGTAGTGCGTTTGGTTACCCTTAAGCCTATCGAAGTTTAGGGTTTTTGTTTTTTTAGCAGCCACCACCAACATGCCATGACTGATGTCAGAGCTCAGAAACACCAGTAGTACCACCCCCTCTGTTGTATGGCAATGCTCGGGCCTAGGGGCATCGCTGAGAAGAGTAACCCCATACCAGTTTGAAGTGGAGGCCATTAAAGGAGCAGTAATGTAGGGCTGGAGGGAGAGTATAAAGTTGTTGGGGGTGGACCCCTGATGGGCAAGTTGAAAGTGTGTCTTTAGAGTGAACCTGAACTCAAAAAATGAAGATCTGTTAAAAAAATTTTAATGATTAAAATATGAAGATCTGCTATGTTATAGGGAACATCTAGAAATGTACCTTTTTTATGAAATTCCTTTTGAAAAACTGTGGTGCACTCCCTGATATGAGAGTGCCAAGGTTGTCAAATGCCTACAGCCTCATGGCTGTATATCTGCAACAAGAGATCCAAGGCTCTGCTGCCTCTGTCTATGGCTAGTAGGAGATTTGGAATGAGATTTAGTGATGTCACTACTGTGCTGCTCACTATTCTCCTTGCTGGAGGCTTTGACATGGGGAAGCAAAGCCCTGTCTTTAACAGTGTTAATTTAGTCAACGAAACTGTTTTCGTCAAAGATTCCATCAGCGGTAATTTTGCAGTGACGAAAACAAAACGAAAAATACAGCACATTTTCGTCCACTGACGAAAATGTGAGGCAGGGACATTTAATCTTGTGAACTAACTTCTGTTTTTTTACGGAGCTACCACTACTTCTGCAATCTGTTCCCAGCAAACAAGCGCACCGTGAGGAGACAACTGCCAGTGCCAGAGGCCTGGGAGAACAGCACAGCAGTGTGCATTACAGGCCAGCCAAGCTGAGGCCTCCCGAGTCCTGACTCCTGACGAAATGACCGTTCCGCCAGGCACCCAGAGCAGAGCAGACTGAGTGTACAGTAATTGTGCTTACAATTACAGCAGAGCACACTGTGCAACTGTGCATTACAGGCCTCCTCTGAACACTGGCAGTGGTATCCAGGGTACTGTGGATTACAGGCCATCCCTCAGACCACCATCCAGCACTGTGCAGTATTACAGGCCTCCTCTGACCACTGGCAGTGGCATCCAGAGCACTGTGCATTACAGGCCATCCCTCAAACATCCGTCCAGAGCACTGTGCAGCATTACTGGCCTCCTCAGACCACCTGTCCAGAGCACTATGCAGCATTACTGGCCTCCTCAGACCACCATCCAGAGCACTGTGCAGCATTACAGGCCTCCTCCTCAGCCCACCATCCAGAGCACTATGCAGCATTACAGGCCTCCTCAGACCACCATCCAGAGCACTGTGCAGCATTACTGGCCTCCTCAGACCACCATCCAGAGCACTGTGCAGTATTACAGGAGTCCTCAGACCGTCCAGAGCGGCTAAATCTGTATCCGTGAGTTTGTTCAAACCTTAAATAATAACATGATATTAGATTTTTTTACTCCAGGAGTATATAATGAGTTTGGAAATTCTGGAGAAATGCTTAAAAAATGCATTGCAATTTAACTAAACACATTCAATTTTAGTTGACTAAAATGATTTTATTAGACTAAAATGTACTGGAGATTTTAGTCGACTAAAATACAATGACTAAAATGGGACTAAATCTAAAATGGCATTTTAGTCAAAGACTAGGACTAAAACTAAAACACTTGCAGAAGACTAAAATGGGACTAAAATTAAAATGCCATTTTAGTCCTAAGACTAAAACTAAATTGCAATTTGCTGCCAAAATTAACACTGGTCTTTACCAAGATGGTCACCGCCTTACAGAGTTATGCCTCGTACACACGATCGCACATTCCGACAACAAAATCCATGTTTTTTTTCCGACGGATGTTGGTTCAAACTTGTCTTGCATACACACGGTCACACAAAGTTGGTTGGAAATTCCAAACGTCAAGAACGCGATGACGTACAACACGTACGACGAGCCGAGAAAAATGAAGTTCAATAGCCAGTGCTGCTCTTCTGCTTGATTCCGACCATGCATGGTACTTTGTGCGTCTGAATAATTGTGTACACACGATCGCAATTTCTGACAACGGATTTTGTTGTTGGAAAATTTGAGAACCAGATCTCAAATTTTGTGCGACGGAAATTTCAATGGAAAATGTCCGATGGAGCCCACACACGGTTGGAATTTCCGACAAAAGGCTCCCATCAAACATTTTCCATCGGAAAAGCCGACCGTGTGTATGCGACATTACAGTGCAGAAGAAAGATTGGTAAAGCTGGATAAATGGTGCTCGAATTTTTGTCTGATTTCTGTTGAATCAGCCAAAATTTGAGCTGTAGATGGCGTTTTTATAATTTTGGTGAAAAAAACTGTCAGCTGAACAGTGACTGTATCACAAGCAGACACTGTTTGGATATTCAAGCAACCATGAGTGTGGTAGCTGCTTTATTACAATAGCTGCAGCTGAGATTCCGCCATCCATGTTGGTTAGCGTAAATGGAAGAATCTATTAACTATTAGATTTCCTATTAGAAATGAGTGTATGGCTAGCCTAAGGCTGAATGAAAACAATCAGAATCATCCATCTACGCTACACAGTTCAGATGGACAAATCTCTCACTGAGGCTATTGTATTGGACCTGTTTGAACATCACTGCTGTTCGGCTGGCAGTTTGCTACCCAGTTCTATTGATATTTCAATCAAGGGATGTCAGGCAGGACAGGGTCAACTGAGCCACATATTAAGCAACTTTTCTCAGACACCAGCTGAACTTCAAATAGCGTATCGCCAGTGTATGAGTGATAGGGGAGAGATCAGCTGCAGGGAGCCCACAGGTAATACTGGTGACTAGTACATTGCCCTCTGGTGACTAGTACATTGCCCTCTGGTGACTAGTACATTGCCCTCTGGTGTAGTACATTGCCCTCTGGTGACTGGTACGTTGCCCTCTGGTGACTGGTACATTGCCCTCTGGTGACTGGTACGTTGCCCTCTGGTGACTGGTACGTTGCCCTCTGGTGACTAGTACGTTGCCCTTTGGTGACTAGTACATTGCCCTCTGATGATTAGTATGTTGCCCTCTGGTGACTAGTACGTTGCCCTCTGGTGTAGTACATTGCCCTCTGGTGACTAGTACGTTGCCCTCTGGTGACTAGTACATTGCCCTCTGGTGACTAGTACGTTGCCCTCTGGTGACTAGTACGTTGCCCTCTGGTGACTAGTACATTGCCCTCTGGTGACTAGTACGTTGCCCTCTGGTGACTAGTACGTTGCCCTCTGGTGACTAGTACGTTGCCCTCTGGTGACTAGTACATTGCCCTCTGGTGACTAGTACATTGCCCTCTGGTGTAGTACATTGCCCTCTGGTGACTAGTACATTGCCCTCTGGTGACTAGTACATTGTCCTCTGGTGACTAGTAGATTGCCTTCTGGTGACTAGTACATTGTCCTCAGGTGACTAATACATTGCCCTCTGGTGACTAGTACATTGCCCTCTGGTGACTAGTACATTGCCCTCTGGTGTAGTACATTGCCCTCTGGTGACTTGTATATTGCCCTCTGGTGTAGTACATTGCCGTCTGGTGACTAGTACATTGCCCTCTGGTGACTAGTACATTGCCATCTGGTGACTAGTACATTGCCCTCTGGTGACTAGTACTTTGCCCTCTGGTGACTAGTACATTGCCCTCTGGTGACTAGTACATTGCCCTCTGGTGACTAGTAGATTGCCTTCTGGTGACTAGTACATTGTCCTCAGGTGACTAATACATTGCCCTCTGGTGACTAGTACATTGCCCTCTGGTGACTAGTACATTGCCCTCTGGTGTAGTACATTGCCGTCTGGTGACTAGTACATTGCCCTCTGGTGACTAGTACATTGCCATCTGGTGACTAGTACATTGCCCTCTGGTGACTAGTACTTTGCCCTCTGGTGACTAGTACATTGCCCTCTGGCGACTAGTACATTGCCCTCTGATGTAGTACATTGCCGTCTGGTGACTAGTACATTGCCCTCTGGTGTAGTACATTGCCCTCTGGTGACCAGTGCATTGCCCTCTGGTGACTAGTGCATTGCCCTCTGGTGACTAGTACATTGCCCTCTGGTGACTAGTACTTTGCCCTCTGGTGACTAGTACTTTGCCCTCTGGTGACTAGTACATTGCCCTCTGGTGACTAGTACATTGCCCTCTGGTGTAGTACATTGCCCTCTGATGTAGTACATTGCCGTCTGGTGACTAGTACATTGCCCTCTGATGTAGTACATTGCCCTCTGGTGACTAGTGCATTGCCCTCTGGTGACCAGTATATTGCCCTCTGGTGACTAGTACTTTGCCCTCTGGTGACTAGTACTTTGCCCTCTGGCGACTAGTACATTGCCCTCTGATGTAGTACGTTGCCCTCTGGTGACTAGTACATTGCCCTCTGATGTAGTACATTGCCCTCTGGTGACTAGTACTTTGCCCTCTGGCGACTAGTACATTGCCCTCTGATGTAGTACGTTGCCCTCTGGTGACTAGTACATTGCCCTCTGATGTAGTACATTGCCCTCTGGTGACTAGTACTTTGCCCTCTGGCGACTAGTACATTGCCCTCTGGTGTAGTACATTGCCCTCTGGTGACTAGTACATTGCCCTCTGGTGACTAGTACATTGCCCTCTGGTGACTAGTACATTGCCCTCTGATGTAGTACTTTGCCCTCTGGTGTAGTACATTGCCCTCTGGTGACTAGTACATTGCCCTCTGGTGACTAGTACATTGCCCTCTGGTGACTAGTACATTGCTTGCTGGTAACCAGCACATTGACCCCCGCTTGCCCATTTTTTTGGGCATAGCTTCCAGAGTTTATCTTCTCATTAACACAAAGGCATTTGTCAAAACCAAAAAAATAAAATTATAATATTAATCAGCAGGAAAATTGCATACTTAGTAGCCACATAGATGCCAAAAAATCTATGTGACCACATGCTGTTGAAGCCTCAATAAAGGAAGCAGGAAACATTTTTCTCCATAAACAATATGTTTAATTGCATTTGGCATGTCTGCATGTATAAGGCTGGAGAGAAAATTGCTGCATTCCCATCTTCATGAATTGATTAAATGATCCTGCAGTCTGGGCTTCCCCCATTTCCCATGCTACACACTACAGCATCATTCTGACATTGCTCTTACTATACATCGCGTCATGTCTTTTATTTATTTTATTTATTTATTTCAGGTACTTATATAGCGCCGTCAATTTACGCAGCACTTTTACATATACATTTTACATTCACATCAGTCCCTACCCTCAAGGAGCTTACAATCTAAGGTCCCTAACTCACATTCATACATACTAGGGACAATTTAGACAGGATCCAATTAACCTACCAGCATGTCTTTGGAGTGTGGGAGGAAACCGGAGTACCCGGAGGAAACCCACGCAGGCACAGGGAGAACATGCAAACTCCAGGCAGGTAGTGTTGTGGTTGGGATTCGAACCAGCGACCCTTCTTACTGCTAGGCGAGAGTGCTACCCACTACACCACTGTGCCGCCCATTTTGGACTGGGTTCTATGATTAAGTCACTAAAGTGAACATGTCACTCCCAAAAATAAAGGGGTTCAACGCACAAAATACTGAAAAGGTTGTGTGACAGCTCCAAGTAACCTGAGAGACTGTCAGGGGTTCAGTAAACTATATGGATGGTGCCTCTATACAGAATTAAAGCCCAACTCCAAACATTTTCCCATGCAGTGCAGGCAAAGGCTCATTTTTGTTTAGGGGATAAAAAACTGAGATATACTTACCTAAAGCTTTGATCCTCATAGCACAAGACCGGTCCCTGTGGCTCCTGCACTCTGGGGTCTAGTGGTCTGGTGGGAGGTGCTGTGATGAGCGCGGCTTGCTCTCACTGCCCTCCCACCTCCAACATCTTCCCAGTTTGACAGTTGGGGTCTAAGAAGTATGATTCTACAATTTTAAAAAATTCTCTTTTAATAGAAGAGATGATCAGAAACTGTTGACATGATACAAGACACGGGCAGAGACTGAAGACATGATACTAGAGATGGTCAGAGAAAGCAGAGATGATACTGGAGATGGTCAGAGACTGCAGACATGATACTAGAGATGGTCAGAGACTGCAGACATGATACAAGAGATGGTCAGAGACTACAGACATGATACAAGAGATAGTCAGAGACTGCAGACATGATACAAGAGATGGTCAGAGACTGGAGACATGATACAAGACATGGTCAGAGACTGTAGACATGATACAAGAGATGGTCAGAGACTGCAGACATGATACAAGAGATGGTCAGAGACTGCAGACATGAAACAAGAGATGGTCAGAGACTGCAGACATGTTACAAGAGATGGTCAGAGACTGGAGACATGATACAAGACATGGTCAGAGACTGCAGACATGAAACAAGAGATGGTCAGAGACTGCAGACATGTTACAAGAGATGGCCAGAGACTGCAGACATGATACTGGAGAGGGTCAGAGACTGCAGACATGCTATAGGAATTGTTGGAGACTGGGGACATGCTTCAAGAGACAGTCATTGACTGGAGACATATTATATGAGACTGCTAGAAATTACTGCTATAACAGGGCATCTGGGAAACAAAGATTAGTGTCTGCAGGAGCCCTGAGGGACACACAAAAAGTGGCAAAGGGCTGCACGTAGGGAACCAGGGCTTTATAGTCTAGGGTGCTGGTATCTTCTTCATGCCGTTGCAGTGCCTTTGGTTATAACGGCACAGCGTTCCTCCTGCATTTTGTGTGCGGTTTTGCATGTATTTGACTGTAACAAAAATGCACAAATGTGAATGGAGCATCACATCTCAGCAACAGTCCAGGCAAGATGTAATTGATTACCATAATGTAGCACGGGGTATACAGTATACGCTTCAAGCACAGCTCGAGCAAGTCCTGTGCTTCACTGCTATAGCACTACAGAGATTGTGTCTGTGCCGTGTGCTCCCATTTGGCACTGTGATTACTGAGCCTGCAAGACTCAATATGCGGCAGACCAGCTCCACGGCTCAGGAGGAATCCATCAGATTAATAATGAATACAGAGAAAGCAGGCAAGTGAAGAGGAAAAATTACACAGAAAATACAGCGAATTGACAGGCAGAAGGTTCGGGGGATCTTTGGACCAGTGAGAGTGGCTTTATAAAATATTGCTGAAGGATAATGACCCCCATTCCCACCATCAATAAAAAATAACATGTCACCGGCAGCTTAAAGTGAACCTGTACTTTGCCCATGCTGTCTATATTTAACATTGTGAAGTCTTCCAATGTCGGGTGTGCCCGTCTCTGATGTGTACATTGTGTGATCCAAGCAGGTTAAAGAGACCCTGTCACTGTTTTTAAGACCCAAAGCCAGACCTGTAAGGACAACGATTAATAACCCCCCCTCCCACTCTTTAGGCCGGGTTCACATATGTGCGAATTGGATGTGGCTTTTTACTGCATCCAATTCGGATGACATGTGAGTGTGATCAGCTCTCAATGGAGCCGGTGTTTCGTCACATATGGCGACCCATCACATTTGGCTACCCGCTGGAGTGCGCATGCGCGACAACGCCATATGCGTTCCAACATTTTTAAAACTTTACGTGTTAAAAGTGACAAAAACTCTTTTTATTTTTATTTTTTATAAACACTTTTAAAAAAGTGTTAAGTGACAACATTTTTTTAAGTGTTGTAACGCATATGGCGGCATAGCACATGCGCACTCCAACGGGTAGCCAAATGTGATGGGTTCGCCATATGTGACGAAACACCGGTTCTCACAGGTCCGGGGCGGCCGCGGTCTACATTCCAAAAGGGCCCTGTGCGTGTTTGGGTCCGGTTCAGGTGCGGATTTAGGCAAAAATTTGGACTTCGCCCCTGACTCGGTGAACAGGAACGCACCGGACGTCATGCTGGGAACCGCGGCTGCACATATGTGAACCCCGCCTTAAGATTTTGTACATTTCAACCTAAAAGTAGTAGATTTTACCATCAAATTGTACCATGTGTGCATAGGCGTGCACAGGGGGTGTGCCAGGTGTGCCTGGGCACACCCTAATTCACTATGTGCGGTGCCTCTCAGGATGGAGAGTGGGAGAAGGGGCTAGTAAATATGTAATTTACCAGCCTCTTCCTTTATCTAAATGAACACATTTGCTCACTGTGTTCATTCATAACTGAAGCATAGTAAAAAAAAAAAAACAGTTTTATTAACCACTTCAGCCCCGGAAGGTTTACCCCCCACCATGACCAGGCCATTTTTTGTGATACGGCACTGCGTTACTTTAACTGACAAGTAAAATTATGTCCTTTTACCCACAAATAGAGCTGGTATTTGATCACCTTTGCGTTTTTTAAAATTTTTTGTTTTGCCCTATAAACAAAAAAGACAGAGAATTTTGAAAAAAAAACAAACTTTTTTTTTTTTTTTTTACTTTCTGCTATAAAATACATACAATAAAAAAAAAAAAATGTAAAAAAATAAAATTTCTTCATCAATTTCAGCCAATATGTATTCTGCTACATATTTTTGGTAAAATAAATCCCAACAAGCGTATATTGATTGCTTTGCGCAAAAAGTTATAGCGTCTACAAACTGAAGTTTTTTAAAAAATTTTTGTTACTAGTAATGGCGGCGATCAGCAACTTATAGCAGGACTGCGACATTGCGGTGGACAAATTGGACACTAAAGCCGCGTACACACGGGCGGACTTTTCGACCGGACTTTTGACGGACTTCCGACGGACTTTTGAACGAACGGACTTGCCTACAGACGATCACACCCAAGTCCGACGGATTCGTACGTGATGACGTACACCGGACTAAAATAAGGAAGTTCATAGCCAGTAGCCAATAGCTGCCCTAGCGTCGGTTTTCGTCCATCAGACTAGCATACAGACGAGCGGATTTTTTGACCGGACTCGAGTCCGTCGGAAAGATTTGAAACATGTTTCAAATCTAAAGTCTGTCAGATTTTTGACCGAAAAAGTCAGCTGCAGGTCCGATGAAGCCCACACACGGTCGGATTGTCTGCCAGATTCGGTCCGTCGGACCAGTCCGGTCGAAAAGTCCGCCTGTGTGTACACGGCATAACTGACACTTTTTTGGGGACCAGTGACACCAATACAGTGATCAGTGCTAAAAATATGCACTGTCACTGTACTAATGACGCTGGCAGGGAAGGGGGTTAACATCAGGGGTGATGAAAGGGTTAAATGTGTCCCTAAGGAGTGCTTTCTAACTGTGTGGGGGAAGTGCTAGTACTGTAGGAAGAAAGAGATCCGTGTTCCTGATTAGCAGAAACACAAGAGATCTCTATCATCCCTTGTCACGGAACGGTGATCTGCCTTGTCTACATAGACCGCCGTTCTGCCTCTCTCGGGGACGGTCGCCCCATTGCAGTACATGTACGTGGGGCAGTCATTAAACCCAAAACTAAGAATTGTATATATTGCAGCTTGCCAATCAATAGATGTGGTGTAACACATCTCCTGGGGCTGGGCGATTTTCTAAAAAAAAAAAAAAACTTGATTCACGATTCGAATTGAGTTTTGTTTTTTTTTGGACACCGCGCCGGTCCTGAGGAGCTGCGGGCAGGAGTTTTTAGGCGAGGCCGCGGCTTCGGCCTAGTCTGCGGCGTCCGGCCTCGCTGACTAGGCCGAAGCCGCGGCCTCGCCTAAAACCTCCTGCCCGCAGCTCCTCAGGACCGGCGCGATGAAGAAAAAAACAAAAATCAGAAAAAATCGATTCGCTTAAATTTTGAATCGATTTGACCTCTCGACTCAATTCACGATTTAAATTGATTTTTTCCCCAGCCCTGTTTTAAAGTGCCCCAACACCTCCTGTTTTAAAGTGCCCCCACTCTGGATGTAGGAGCAACAGAGACACCTTTGGACAACAGCACTGTCAGTCTTGGGGGGGAGCGAAAGTGTAAGATGTACTAGCAGATTTAAATACACTAACAAACTGAAGCAGGATAACTTGTTCTGTTGAAAAACAACAGACTGAGCACCCTGTTCACACCTCTGCGACTTGTTATGCAATTTGACAGTTCAAAATTTCACGTCAAGTCGCACCCTATCAGTGCCTATGGAACCGTTCAAATCGGTGCAACTCCGACTTTTATCACCAATGTGAAAAAGGTTCCTGCACTATTTTCTGCGATTTCCTGTGCAAGTTGCAATGACACCTGTGCATGAAATCGCACAGATGTCGGCAAGCCTCACATGAAATCGCACATATGTTGGCAAGCCGCACATGAAATCGTACAGAATTCGGCAAGCCGCACATGAGATCGCAAAGATGTCATCAAGCCTCACATGAAATCGCACAGATGACGTCAAGCCTCACATGAAATCGCACAGATGACGGCAAGCCGCACATGAAATCGCACAGATGACGGCAAGCCGCACATGAAATCGCACAGATGACAGCAAGCCGCACATGAAATTGCACAGATGACGGCAAGCCTCACATGAAATCGCACAGATGACGGCAAGCCGCACATGAAATCGCACAGATGACGGCAAGCCTCACATGAAATCGCACATATGTTGGCAAGCCTCACATGAAATCGTACAGAATTCGGCAAGCCTCACATGAAATCGCACATATGTTGGCAAGCCGCACATGAAATCGCACATATGTTGGCAAACTGCACATGAAATCCTACAGAATTCGGCAAGCCACACATGAAATCGCACAGATGTCGGCGAGCCGCACATGAGATCGCAAAGATGTCATCAAGCCTCACATGAAATCGCACAGATGACGTCAAGCCTCACATGAAATTGCACAGATGACGGCAAGCCGCACATGAAATCGCACAGATGACGGCAAGCCTCACATGAAATCGCACAGATAACGGCAAGCCGCACATGAAATCGCACAGATGACGGCAAGCCGCACATGAAATCGCACAGAATTCGGCAAGCCGCACATGAAATCGCACAGATGACGGCAAGCCGCACATGAAATCGCACAGATGACGGCAAGCCGCACATGAAATCGCACAGAATTCGGCAAGCCGCACATGAAATCGCACAGATGACGGCAAGCCGCACATGAAATCGCACAGATGACGGCAAGCCGCACATGAAATCGCACAGAATTCGGCAAGCCGCACATGAAATCGCACAGATGACGGCAAGCCGCACATGAAATCGCACAGATGACGGCAAGCCGCACATGAGATCGTACAGAAGACGGCAAGCCGCACATGAAATCGTACAGAAGACGGCAAGCCGCACATGAAATCGCACAGAAGACGGCAAGCCACACATGAGATCGTACAGATGACGGCAAGCCGCACATGAGATCGTACAGAAGACGGCAAGCCGCACATGAAATCGCACAGAAGACGGCAAGCCGCACATGAGATCATACAGAAGACGGCAAGCCGCACATGAGATCATACAGAAGACGGCAAGCCGCACATGAGATCGTACAGAAGACGGCAAGCCGCACATGAAATCGCACAGAAGACGGCAAGCCGCACATGAGATCGTACAGAAGACGGCAAGCCGCACATGAAATCGCACAGAAGACGGCAAGCCGCACATGAAATCGCACAGATGACGGCAAGCCGCACATGAAATCGCACAGAAGACGGCAAGCCGCACATGAAATCGCACCAACTGGCCGGCACTGACTGCACTCAGTGTGAACAGGGGTCTTATTGGCCAGGTGAAAATAAAAAAAAGAAAGCCCAAAAGAGAAAACGAATGCAGACACCACATCTAAGAATTGGTCTGCTATATAATAAATGTTTGCTTTTGGGTGGAATAACTGCGTATTGATTACCGATCTTCATTTATTGGTGTCTTTATCTGCCCAGAGTTCAGCTCTGTACATCTTCCCAATGTTCACAGACTCACCATCCTATAGAACGACGATACCGCCAAACCAGCCCAGGCCTGTCACAAATATATTCAGGCCTGTATCCAAATCCTAGGCCTTTTCTTACAACAGGTTGTCATTTCCATCACTGCCATCTTTGTTGCTGCTGTTTGGAAGCGATTTCAGAAGTCTTTTATTGCAAGTTATCTTTGGAAGGCAATCAAATTTAATTTAAATACTTGTTATGAAAATGAAAGCTTTGTTTGAACACACAAGCCATTTTTAATTAAATGCACAACTGATCATTTATGGTGTTTACGTGCGTTCTCCTCGGGTTTTGTTTATAGGAGGTCTGCTGGCGGCACCAACCTTCTGCTACGTGTTTGCAGTGATGCCCATACACACACACACAGGATCTGTACCCAAGACTGGCTTTGGATAAGACCCCGATATTGTTCAGGTGGGAAGGAGGAAATGTTTTTTGTTTTTTTTCTTGATTTTTAGACCGAGAGGAGAAGAGTTAAAGTGTTACTAAACCCAGGACCCTGCATATACTATATCTGGCCTCCCACAGAACATGGAAATGCAATTATTTTAGTAAATATAAACTGCTAAATGCCTTTTCTCATCAGCAGTATATAGCAGTCTTGTGACTTCTATTAGTGTCTGGTTAAAGCTTGTAGGAGATTGAGGATGCAGGACCCCTGACCGTCTGTCTGGACAGTGCTGATTGGCCCTGTGCTGATCACATGCACCCTCCCAAGAAAAAAAAAACTCTAGCAATACACACCAAACTGAGCATGTGCAGCGGGTCCCCTACCCTCAGTACGATTAGGAGATGGATTGGGGACGATGGAAGAATCAGAGAAGACAGGATCAAACAGCCTTTTTACACAATGCAGAGGATTAACCCCTTAGGTTCCACAGCGAGTATAACAAGCATGCTTTACTGCATATACACACTGATTTTACTGTTGTGGGTTTAGTAACTGTGCACACGGAGCGAATGCCGAATGCAACATCGACCGGTTCAATAAAAATCAACAGACATTCGCATAGCTCCCAACTGTCCCTGATTTCGAGGGACTGTCCCTAAATTTGGGGCAATGTCCCTCTGTCCCTCATTCCTCCTTATTTGTCCCTCATTTGGGTCTGATCTATAGAGATGTATATAAAATGCACTTTTTAATCTTTAAAACAGTGTTTCCCAGTGCTAAACCTTTCATCTAAATTCAAAATCGCTGCATTTGTAAATGTTAAAAGCTAATATAAAGAAATAGTGGAGGTAAAAAAAAGTCCTTGTGGCTTTAATTAACCTTTTCTTTTTGGTTAATTCTCCTTTAAGGGGGTGTGTCAGGGGGTGTGTCCTATGCCTACATACGTTTGCAAGTAGGTGTCCCTCATTCCCATCTCAAAATGTTGGGAGGTATGCATTCGTGTGTATGGTAGCTTGAAATCCAGCAGCCAACGGGCTCACAATCAGCACTCCCAGCCATTGAGCGTTCTGGTGGAAGGGGGCATCCCCCTGTCAGAACACAACAGCTCAGCGGGGGAGATCGCTGTACTAACGTTGGATCATTATTACAGCGGCTCCGACTGGAGCTGACAGGTTTGTGTACCAGACTTAAGAATATGTAAGGCATAGGCAATAAAAACCTGGCAGAGGTTTTAACCCTAAAGCTGAGTTCACACTTATACTTTTTTCCCCCGTTTTGTAGAACCCCTGTCAGGTGTTATTGCTGTCTGTGTCCCCATTAGGGAGATTCACCCTCTCTATTTGTCCTTGTTAGAAATTCTGTATTTAGCCCTACAGAACAAACAGACAGTGCATGGTCCACATGGGCTTAGCTGCTTAACTGCAGACAGGAAACAGGAACTTTTTATTACAGAGAAAAGAGTTTCTGCATAGGATGCATTAAGGTGAAATAACTGTTCAATGTTTTGTATCATTGCTGACAGCTGAAATGTAAACAAGAAAGTTAGGTAGGTATCGGTAATTGGTATCGGCGAGTACTAAAAAAAAAAAAAGAAGACCCTAATATAACTAATGGTCATTTTATTTCTTTGCACATTACAGTATTTTTCATTACATTTCTATAAATTTGATTGAAGCAAAGAGTATTATGTCTTACTTTATTGCCATCTTGTTTGATAACCTAATTTTCAGGGGTTGTAAATCTTTAAATTCAATAAGTTCTTCAGAACCGAGAAAAAATCGTGATCTTTATTCTAAGCAAAAAAAAAAAAATGGTGCTTCTCATTTTATCCAGAAGTGGCTGGCAGGTGTTCAGGAAGCAACATTGCCTCCTCCTGAATGTTTGTTTTTTTCCAGCTAAAGGGGATTTTGAATGGGAATACTGAACCCCAACTGCAAGCCAAGCTCTCGGGTCATGGGTGCAGTGCAGCCCTATGCACTTGTATTCAGAAGTAGTACCGCCAGCCAAATACAACATGCATACTGCCCTGCAACCTTGGTGATGTGTACTAACATGGCCATGTTAACTTGTAGCTGGGGGGGGGGTTTTAATACTGTATACAGTGTAAAAAAAAAAAAAAAAAAAAGAGAAGAAAAAACGCAAATTGCGGCAAAAACGCGGTACTTGCGTTTTGGATGCGGGTCCATTGAATTCTATTACATGCAAAGCGCTGCATCTTGCATGAAAAAAGACCCCGACCCTTTCCAAAAATGCAGAGGCACAAAAATGCATTGATGTGAACATATTCCATAAGAACCCATGTTAAAAAATTCCCATGCATTTCTGCAAAATGCATCAAAAAATGCATTAGTGTGAATAGAGCCTAAAACCCCATCTCAATCACTTATTTTTACTGCCCCCTGTCTGCTTATCTAAACAGGGTGTTTCATCACATATGGTGACCCATCACATTTGGATACCTGCTGGAGTGTGTATGCGCGATGCCGCCATATGCGTTCCAAAAGTTTTAGGACAAAAGGGCACACGAAAACCGTCATGGAAGTGACGTTCCGTCGCCGCTATCTTGCTACACCCAAAGTAAGGATACACCGAGAAGGGGGAAAGCGGACATCTTCTTACACCCACCGGAGTTTTGCATTTTACACTTATTTTTAGCAGTAAAGTGAATTTATCTAGAGAAATACAGTACTTAGAACTCCGTCGTTAGATGTTGAATTTTATTCAAGCCTGCCTATGTCATAGGTTTGCTAATCTGACAGAAGTTTGCTACTTTCAAAATTCAACATCTAACGAGTCAGACGGAGTTCTAAGTACTGTATTTCTCTAGATAAACTCACTTTACTGTTACAAATAAGTGTAAAATGCAAAACTCTGGTGGGTGTAACAAGATGTCCGCTTTCCCTCTTCTCAGTGTATCCTAACTATGGAGGAGTGCGGGGTGTAGCAAGATGGCGGCGACGGAACGCCACTTCCGTTACAGATTCTGACGGGTCGCCTAATCTGACAAAACAACAGTGTTGGAACGCATACGGCGGCGGCGTGCATGCGCACTCCAGCGGGTAGCCAAATGTGATGGGTCGCCATATGTGACGAAACAAGGGCCTTAATGATGTATTAATGATTACAGAGTTCCATCACTTTCTTTTTTCTTATCTGCCTGGAGATCAACGTTAAACCAAATAATTAACAGGTTGCGCTGCGTCAAGTATCAGTTTTCTTAAAAACATAAAAGTAACCTCAGCTAGCAGGTGTAATTTTGAAAACGAATAATTAAAGTGCAACATAACTAATAATTAAACTGTATCAGTGTATCTGAACAAACATTTATCATACCCGTCCTTAGACGTGGCAGCTGCATTCGTTTTAGGCGTTTTTTTTTTCAACTGGTGATTGTGCCAGTAAAACATTTCCTGTCCTTTTTTTTTTTTTTTTTACAAACTATTCTTATTGGGTACAAAAAGGTGGTACAAAACTTCCTGTCCTTTTTATAGGAGCAGCGATGTCCCCCTAGGACAGGACTACAGATCACCTCCCCCTTTAATTTTCTTCATAATATATGATGGAGGTGTTCAGTCTCACATATGAGAACTTAGCAGAGCTGATGAAACTATTTGAGATAAGACTGCAGAGGGCACAGGAACTTACAATCTCATTGAATTTCTAGCAGGATCAACACTTCCACTTATCAAATAGATATAACTAGGGGTGCGCTGCTAATGAAGCGACGCAACCACCTGGTGGGGGTCAATACAGGACACGCCATCATCAGTGCAGCTCTGCATTGCCTTGTACACACAGACAGGCTTACTGAGCTCGTTGCTAGGATGCTGCTACCACCTGCTCCATAGCAACCAATGACACTGTGTTTCGTCACATTCGGCGACCCATCACATTTTGCTACCCGCTGGAGTGCGCATGTGAGACGCCGCCATATGCGTTCCAACACTGTTGTAAGACCACTTTGCCACATGGGCTCGCCATTCTTCAGGCACGGCCTCGGCATAATTATAACCTAACTCTATGTCCACTTGGATGGTGGGGCTGTAACCTAGACTCAGGGGTGTGGCCACAAAATTTTGCACAAGCGCAGATCGCCACAGTTTTGGAACGCATATGGCGTCATCGCGCATGCGCAGTCCAGCGGGTAGCCAAATGTGATGGGTCGCCATATGTGACGAAACAACTGCAGTCCAGCCGTCTACATCCTAGCAACCAACGATGCTGTGCAGTCCCAGCAGCAAGGGTCTTAGCAACCAATGACATAGCAGCATAGTGTCATTGGTGGCTAGTGGCCAGGTCACAGTGTCATTGGTCCTGTGACATTGTTAAACCAGAATTAAATCTAAAAAATCAAAAATGCTGACAGGTAAGCCTTTCATGACAGAAAAGACCCTGTTGGTCTCTCTTGTCATAGATCCTTCTCCCTACCGTCAGTGTTTATGTACACTGAGCAACAAATGCACTAAGATAACGTAACTCCTATGCGCATGCGCGGGAGTGACATCATCACATCCGGCCAAATTAAACAGCCAAAGAGTCTAAGGAAGTCAAAGGAAGATCAGGAGAAGATGGCAGCGACTGTGACAGCGGACACGGCATTGCTGGAGGGATCGATTGGCAGGTAAGTCGGCCACTATGTGCTGACATGCTGTACATGTACTCATAGTAAATTATCGCATAAAGCTCCTGGGGGCCAGTTTTTTCATTTTTATTATGTAAAGGTTTTATTCCACTTAAAGGGATAGTTTACACAACTCCTCTGAAAAGAGATCCACAGTCCTGCCCTCCTGTTTTAGCTTCTAAAAACCCGCACCACCACGCCGCAACTGCATGAATTGCATGTGGTTGTGGCAGCCCCATTCAGGTGAATGGGTCACGTTGGGTGGGCAGTAGGGATCATTTTTTGCTGCACCGGGATGCAAAGCGCCCCAACACGTGTACATTCACATCCGCTGTATTTGCAGGTTAAGGGGCAGGGAGGGTGGTAAAAATACAGCTCAACCGCATATTTTTTACTGCCCCCCAACTGCAAGTGTAAACAAGGTTTAAAGAGGAGAAAAAAAAAATATTAATTAAAAGTCAGCAGCTACAAAGACTGTAGCTGCTGACTTTTACTATTAGCACTCACCTGTTCAGGCATCCAGCGGTGTCCTCACCAGAGCCAATTCTTGAATCGGCTCTGGGATGCTGCCCCCATCTTGGCTAAGGGAAACCAGCAGTAAAGCTTTTGCGGCTTCAAAGTCGGTTTCCTACTGCGCATATCACACTGTGCTTTGTCAATAGGCTGGCTACGGGGGAAAGGGGGGGTGGGCCGAACTTCCAAACTTTGCCGCGGTGAAGTGATCAGGAAGTAGGAGCGGGTACCTGTCAAAACCAGGTACCCGCTCCCCCTTCCCCCTAAAAGGTGCCAAATGTGGCAGCAGAGAGTGGGAGGAGGCAGACAAGCGGAGTTTCCCCTTTTGGGTAGAGATCCGCTTTAATAGCGACAGTGGAACTAAACCCATCAAATTAAAGAGAAGTTCTAGCCTGGGGAAAAAATAAAGCATAAGTCAGCAGCTACAAATACTGTAGCTGCTGACTTTTAATATAAGGACACTTACCTGTCCAGGGGAGCCCACGATGTCGGCACGCCAAGCCGATCTGTCATTGCAAGTAAGGGAAACCGGCAGTGAAGCCTTCCTACTGTGCATGCGTGAGTTGCGCGGCGCTTTCTGAATGGTCTCGTTGTCTTCTGGGACGTACACTGGTCCCAGAAGGCAGCGGGGGGAAGGAGGAGGGCCGGATGCAACCGTGGAAGTGGCGTACCTCGTCGCGGCGACATAGGATGGAAAAAAAATGCAAAAAAGGGGAACAAAAAAAAAAATACCCAAAAACGAGGGGGGTCAATTATTTGGGACCGAGTTGTCTTTTTTTTCCTGGAACTCTGCTTTAAAAGTTGCCCTCAACCAAACAGTCAAACCTTTAAATGGCTGGTACATACAAAAGGAACAGGGGGGCGCACCGACCTTGTGCATTACCAAAGATAAAATTTATTCCTAAAATTACAAGAAATATACTCACAAACGAGCTTTAAAACAAGGTTTGTGAATACTCCAGCAATAGCGAGCAGTATCTCTAGATGCCTACAGCCTGGACCAGATATATGGAGGAACCAGACGGCATTGCAAGAGGCTTACGCGTTGCGAGGGCAAACCCTCTTCCTCAGGGCTCTTTTTGTATGTTTCAGTTCTAAAGGATACCCATTATTCTGAGGAGGGCAGCAAGACCTGCGACATTCCACTGACTTTTAGACATCAAAGAAATTCTGGACAGCCGCACTCCAAAGATATTTGCCTTTATTCAATAAGGTGTCATCGAAAATACAGGTCACAGCAAAGTGGAACAAAGCTTACGCGTTTCGCACTACAAGGAGTGCTTAGTCATAGCTATGCGGCTGTCCAGAATTTCTTTGATGTCTAACTGCCTTAGCATTGCCAGCACCTGGACTTCTAGACTGAAGGAGATGCTTTTTACCTTGACCTGGAGCGGTGATACTCTCATTCCACTGACTTTGCTAAGGGGGTTGGCTGCGCCACTAATTTAGCTGACCGTGCACCCGAGCGCAGGAGAGTGCTTTGTGTTGATCAAATGGCTGGTGTCACAGCTGGTCACATGTGCAGCTCCATGGCAGTTGCACATCAAAACAAAAACTAAGATGGCAGCTTCCTTGGCTGAAAGGGATAGAAGGGTTTAGTTCCGTTTGAAGAAGTCATTGTTCTTGCTGCCCAGCAACCACACTCTTCCATTCTGCAAAAAAATTGATTCCAATTGGTTGCTATGAGTGACCAAACCAATCACAAGACTCGGAACTCAGCGTCACAAGATACGCTCGGTATACGCCTATAAAATGTAATTAGAGAAGTCGCGTTGTGCTGTCCAGTCATGTGTCGGCCCGCAGAGATGAAATCAGGCAGATTAACACATTTCCCACCGTAGGAAGTGAAAACGCCAGGACGGCCGGATGAACGCGGTGAAATGAATTTCTCCCTGGATGTGTGGGGCTCCTCATGTGCTGATCATCACAGGATTATTGAACGTTCACAGGAGGGGTCAGCCAGCTGTACAGGGACGGTGTGTCATGGCTCCCGTGACACAGACAATTACCATTATGCCTCAATGAACTCTTTTAAGCCCTGAAGTTGTTTTTTTTTTTCTTTTTTTTTATCCAACTTTTACTGTTCAGTATAAAAGCCAGGACACAAAGCCCAGCGGGTCTTACATAACGATAAAGTCCTAATTATAAAACAGACAAGGTTCTCGGCACTAATAAAAACATTGGCCAGATAAAGGCAGAGAACTGCCACCGATTATAATGGTACAGATACGGCCTGCTTTCACACTTTGTGGCCGTTCCCCAATGTCATCATCTCCTGGGATCTCAGCTCAAAAGGAAGCATGATCTCAATACAGTCTAATATAACAAAAACTGAAGTGCCACACTACTGCTAAGAGGTTCAGGTACAACTTTATTCCAATAAAAGCTTCCAACGCGTTTCGGGGGTCAAAGAGCGCCCCCTTCAGAGGGAAAGCGAACTGGACCTTGTCCGGCTGCCAAATAGGCTCTTCTGCAAATACATCTTGCTTGCTCACGGTTTCTTTAAAGCGGAGCTCCAGGCTCCTGCAGAAAAAAAAATTTAAATCAGCAGCTACAAATACTGTAGCTGCTGACTTTTAATATTTGGACACTTACCTGTCCAGGAATTCAGCGGCAGTATTTTTTTTTTTGGGGGGGGGGGGCGGCAAATGGTGCACAGCCAGCCTATCCCCCTCTGGTTGGGTCACCCGTATCTCCCCCAGGCCGGTCATCCTGCTGCAACACTTACCCCGGGCTTCCCTCCGGGCGGCCAGCTGGCTTCCCATGCATCTCCCCTCCTTGCGTCTCCTCTCTCATCCTCCTGGCGGCCAGCGTGGCTTCATCTTTCAGCCATTCGGGAAATGGGTCTCAGACTGGCTTCCTGATTGGCCGGGAGGAGAATTAATCTGACAACAGCGAATATTCATTCGCAAGTATCATACAACTGGGTGGGCTTGGAGTGCAGTGCTCTGTGCTCCACCCTATTTTGAAGCCTATTAGAGCCTCTGTCTCTAATCAAATGCTTATAAAAAAAACAAACCCCCCCCCCCCCTATTGGAATCCATACATCTGGCGCCCTGTATGTAGATTAGGGGGCCGGGCGCATGGATGGGGGGGTGGCACCCATAAACCTCTTATGAAGGGGGCCGCACTGTTCCGCGGTGTCTTCACCCAGCCAATTTTTCAATCAGCTATCAGGTGCGGCCACTGCCATCTCTACTAAGGGGAACCAGCAGTGAACTGTGCATGCGTGAAGCTCGCTGCGCTCTCTGATTGGGCCATCTGCAGGGGAAGGAGGAGGGGGCCGCGGCAAACTCAGCCGAATGTGGCAGCGGGTACCTGTCAAAACCAGGTATCCTTTCCCCCCAAAAGGTGCCAAATGCACCGGGGGGGGGGGGGGGATGTAGGAGTGGAGCTTCCCCTTTTTGGGTGGAGCTCCGCTTTAAGCACAGCATAGAATCTTGGCATTTTGGCACCTGGGAGACACAGGTGCAGCATACAGCCTATCAGCAGTACTTGCGTTTAGGGTTATATGCGTTCAGGGATGCAATACAATACGCTGTTTGGCCTTAATAAGTATTTACATATTCTCAACATGCAGTAAATCACTTTAAAACAAGCCTTCATTCATCTCTGTATTAATAGACAATGTGGAGGAATTCATCTTTAAACTTCACTACAGAGGTATTGAAATCTCAGCTCGGCCCCGCTCTCTGCTCTCTCCTCATTGGCTCACTGGCTGTGATTGACAGCAGCGGGAGGCAATGGCACAGAAGCACTTTTAGTAGAATTTCAGCTTACACCTAACTAGCCTTAAAACTGTCCCCTCCCCCTCCTAACAGCTATGTTAATTAACCTGTGTAAGAAAGATGTATATACTTACCTATTTTCAGGATGCTCTGGTCCGTTCAGGTGATCTCCCCTGTGTCAGCCAACAGTGACTGCAGAGAAGAAGAGGGAGCGCTGACAATGGATGGCCCATTGAAACCTATGAGTGACATCATGGATCCAGGCTTTACTAGCCGTTGTTGGGGTGCTCTCTCCTCTCCCCTGTAACCACCACTGGATGACACAGGGTAGATCACATGACTGGACTGTAGTGGGCTGAAAATAGGTAAGTATGTACAGCTTTCTTACACAGATTGGTTAGTATAGGTGTTGGAAGGGAAGAGGGAACGGGTAATAAGGCTTACTTGTAGGTACCGTGAATAACTCCTGAACTTGCACAGTTCAGGAGATATTCAGTGCACGAATCTGATGAGTACATTGGCGCATGCGCTGTGAAGGTTCGGCTTACCGTGCCAGACCTTCAGAGCCCGTTCCGTAAATGGCGGCTTCCGTACGCATGCCATGCCACTCAAAGCGCCAGAGCCCGCAAACCCAGAAGAAACACTGGGGAAGATGGCAGCCGTCCCAGCGGTGTGCGGGCACCGCTGGAGGGCTTCATTCTAGGGTAAGTATTTTATAATGAGCTAGTATGCGGTGCATACTAGCTCATTATGCCTTTGTCTTACAAGTTGTTTTTTTCACCAGGGTTTACAACCTCTGTAGGGCTAGTTAGGTGTAAGCTGGAATTCCACTTGAAGCCTAGGTTTACACTGATGCGATGCTGGAAACTCAGTGAATCCTGTGCGTTTCCCACACTACATTGAGATTGCACTCCGTTCATATGATCTGTTGCGGGTGTCTATGTTAAATTAACGACACCCCGACACAGCTTGCAAAGCTCAGTGCGATTGCCAGAATTTAGGTACGGCTAAATAAAAGGGTCCTGCACCATTTTGGTGAGGATGTTGGTGCGCTTTGGGCCATACAAAATGAATGACTCAAATCGCACCGTACAGACATCATATGTGATTTGCAAAGGAATGCACTGCGATTCCTGTGCGAATCGCAATCAGTATCCCGCGCCGCACAAGTGTGAACCCAGGCTCAAGGCAGACTATTCACTTTGATTGGGCTGCCAAAGCACCACAAATAACAACAAACTTGTAGATTTTTTTTACTCTGTTCCCATCCCAGGACAGCTGAAAATTATAGTTGGCTGGCTGGCATATTGTTAAAATGTGGTCAATACCTTCTGACCCGGAACAAGTATGCCGATCAGGATGTCCACAGTCGCTGGCTACATGCTTATTGGTAGAGGAGCGGCGGGCAGTCACGTGAGCGCTGAGCAGTGCTATCAGCATGAGACAGACAGAAACCTAGCAGTTCCTTAAGGCTGGATTTACACCTATGCAGTTTTAGTGCTTTTTGCATTTTGCAAATTTGCTCTACAGAACGTGTTCCATAGGAAACCATGTTAAATGGACTGTAGTGCAAATCTGCAAAATACAAAAAGCACTAAAACTGCATAGGTGTGAATCCAGCCTTATGCCGTGTACACACGAGCGGACTTTTCGAGCGGACTGGTCCGGCGGGACGAATCCGTCGGACAATCTGACCGTGTGTGGGCTTCATCGGACCTGCAGCGGACTTTTTCGGTCGAAAATCAGACGGACTCGAGTCCGGTCGAAAAATCCGCTCGTCTGTATGCTAGTCCGATGGACAAAAATCGACGCTAGGGCAGCTATTGGCTACTAGCTATCAACTTGCTTATTTTAGTCTGGTCGTACATCATCACGTACGAATCCGTCGGACTTTGGTGTGATCGCGTGTAGGCAAGTCCGTTCGTTTGAAAGTCCGTCGGAAAGACTGTCGGACCTTTGATGCCGAAAAGTCCGCCCGTGTGTACACGGCATTAGGGACATCAGCAATGGCAGCCTTTAGATTTATTTCAGTATATGATATTTTTTTGAGAAATGGTTAGAACTGAAGGGAACCTGGAGCAGCATTTCCCCCTCCTGTCTTTTTAAAGCAACAAGTCCTCTTCAGAGCAGACAGAAGGCAGCCATTGTGTGGTGTATGTAGGAGAATCCCTGGAGCTAGGACATTGGAAGGTGTGACTGTTAGTGTTGCAACTCATCTCGTTACACAAGCATAACAAATTTTCCATATGAACTCTATTACAGGTGTATTTCTATCCTCTCCAGGGACCAAACCCATGACACCACAAATCTGACACCTGCACTCATCTCTCTGGAACAAATCGGACTTCACTGCATTATAAGGGGATTATACGAGTTCCTGTACGATTACAGAGGGCTTTCCAAATATATCATATTTGCATAATAAAAAGTAACTGTATAGGATTATTATTTAAGACCCAATCACCTCTTTGTATTTTAACGCACATCAGCACATGTACACAGGTAAGCTATTATTTAAAATGGTGCTAATTCACATCTGTACGTCCATGCATTGTCTATTCTTTGCAGCATCAACAGATGTTATAGGGCCTACTAAAGGCATACCTTCCAACATTTTGAGATGGGAATGAGGGACACCTATTACCAAAAGTATTTAGGCATAGGACACACCCCCTGCCACGCCACTTTAAAGGAGAATTATACATAAAAAAAGATTACCGTATATACTCGAGTATAAGCCGAGTTTTTCAGCACATTTTTTGTGCTGAAAATGCCCCCCTCGGCTTATACTCGAGTCAAGCACTTTTCTGCAGCAGAGAATGATATTTTCCGAACCGACTTTGGGGCCCTGTATCTCGGGGCCACTTGGTGCTAGGAACCCCAAAGTTTGTGTGCAAACCCAGTGGAACTAGCACTACAATATATCCAAAGCTGGGGTTCCTAGTACGGAGATACAGGGCTCCAAAGTCGGTTCAGAAAATGTCATTCTCTGCTGCAGAAAAGTGCTTGACATTTTCTGAACCGACTTTGGGGCCCCGTATCTTGGGGCCACTTGGTGCTAGGAACCCCAGCTTTGGATATGTTATAGTGCTAGTTGCACAGGGTTTACACACTAAATTTGGGGTTCCTAGCACCAAGTGGCCCTGCGATACGGGGCCCCAAATTCGGGCAACTGTGTCCATCTGCAGCAACATCATTTTGGGACCCTTTGGGTCCAGAGACCCCAAATTTTGGGGCCCCATATCTCGGGGAGGAACCCCAGCTTTGGATATGTTGTAGTGCTAGTTCCACTGGGTTTGCACACCAAATTTGGGGTTCCTAGCACCAAGTGGCCCTGCGATACGGGGCCCCAAAATCAGTCAACTGTGTCCATCTGCAGCAACGTCCTTTTGGGACCCTTTGGGTCAAGAGACCCCAAATTTTGGGGCCCCATATCTCCGGGAGGAACCCCAGCTTTGGATATGTTGTAGTGCTAGTTCCACTGGGTTTGCACACCAAATTTGGGGTTCCTAGCACCAAGTGACCCTGCGATACCGGGCCCCAAAATCGGTCAACTATGTCCATCTGCAGCAATGCCATTTTGGGACCCTTTGGGTCCAGAGACCCCAAATTTTGGGGCCCCATATCTCCAGGAGGAACCCCAGCTTTGGATATGTTGTAGTGCTAGTTCCACTGGGTTTGCACACCAAATTTAGGGTTCCTAGCACCAAGTGGCCCCGCGATACGGGGCCCCAAAGTCGGTCAACTGTGTCCATCTGCAGCAATGTCATTTCGGGACCCTTTGGGTCCAGAGACCCCAAATTTTGGCTGCAGCTAGGGGGCATCTAGTAACCCTTAACTACTGAATTTGAAGTTCAGGGGACCTATCGCTGCAAATTGGGACAGTGAGGCTGCAAATGAGCATTGTTGACCCTCTTTTCCACTTACAGTAGCTGCGCATTTCTCACCCTAGGCTTATACTCGAGTCAATACATTTTCCCAGTTTTTTTGTGGTAAAATTAGGTGCCTCGGCTTATATTCGGGTTGGCTTATCCTCGAGTATATATGGTAACAAAAAGCGTAGTTTCCGGCAAAAACATTTTTTTTTTTAATTGATCCTAGCATTATTACTATTTTAATAAAAAATGGAGTATACAATGATCGTTATCGATTTCGGTAAAATATAAATTTCTTACTGTAGTATTCTCTCCCTCCGTTTGTTGCCATCATGATTGTTGGCATGTGAAGCCCAATCCAGGATTGGATTAGCTTTTGAGAGGAGCATGCACCTCTCGATCTCTCGCATGTGCGATTCACCGGCGGCCGTAGTGAATTTTAATCACGGTACTGCCCACTGACGGATGTGTCATCATTTCCCAGGAGCTTAGGCGAGGGAGGAAGTCACGAAGAGCTCCGCGGACCAGGAAGTGGCAGATTACGAGGACTACATAGCAACAGGGCGTTTAGGGTAAGTATATAAAAAAAAAAATTCCTGCAAATGTTTGTTTATAGGTTAAAAGTAGTCTTTTAATGTAAAAAAATTTTTAGGGTGGAACTCCGCTTTAAACTCACAAGTGCTTTTTTTTTACCAGTACTATTCCTTTATACTGGAATTTGAAATTTACAAATGCAGCCATTTAGAAATCGGATGAAAGGTTTAGCACTGGGAAACACTTTTTGATAGATAAGCAGTGCATTTTATATACAACTATATAGATCAGACCAAAATGAAGGACAAATGAGGAGGAAAGAGGGACAAGGAACTTTGTTCCAAATCAGGGACAGTCCCTCAAAATCAGGGACAGTTGGGAGCTATGCAGAACATGAACGTGTATGATTTTTTTATAACGCACAGTAATCAATGAATTCAACTCCAGGAAACTGAAAAAAAATGGGGCATCCCCACTCATTGTTGTCTAGGGTACCAAGGTACTTCATTGCTTGCTTCCCAGCAGCCAGGGCTCCCCTCTTCCCTTCAATGCTCCGGGTTGTGGGTGGGCACTTGGTGTCATCATTTATAATAGAGGACTGCTGGTCCTTCATTGTATGTGATGTCACTGCTGTGACTGCTGGATAAAGTGCTAAAGAAAAGAGGCTTAGAGGCTTCAAGTGCAGTGGTGGCCCATGCATTGTGGGCGCACAGGTGCCGCCCCCGACACCTCCCCCGCCCTCCCTATTCATGTGCCCGGCCCCTTTCAGGAAGCTGGACACATGTAATACTATGGCGGGGATAGGCGGGGAGTGTGTATTTTGAAGCACATGATTAGAGCCAGAGGCTCTAATAGGCTTCAAAATAGGGTGGGCTTGGGGCGCAGAGCACTGCGTCCCAATCCCACACTGTTGTGTGTGTCATAGCTAATGAATTTTTGCTATTTTCACACTAACGTTCCTCCCTGTCAATCAGCAGGCAGGTCAGTGAGACCTGTCTCTCAATAGGCCAAAGCATTAGGCGATCCTTTTGGATGCCTAACGCTTTGATGGAAGAGGAGACTTGTCGGAGAAAGCCTGAGGAGCGGACACAGGAGCCACAGCCACTCCTTCCCGCCACTACAGAAGAGGAGCAGAGCCCCGCCACACGAGCGGTAAGTGACGCGCCTGGCTGCATTTGATGGGTACAAGTGGCTGCATATACTGGGCACAAGTGGCTGCATTTGACAGGCACAAATGGTTGCATAAGATGGGCATAAGTGGCTGCATAAGATGGGGCACAGTGGCTGCATATGATGGGCACAGTGGCTGCATATGATGGGCACAGTGGCTGCATATGATGGGCACAAGTGGCTGAATATGACAGGCACAAGTGGCTGTATATGATGGGGCACAGTGGCTGTGTGTGTGCATGCGTGCGTGGGGAGTTAAGCAAAAGGTAGAAATGTCATGAGCGCACCAAGAATTCCTTAGAAGTATCCAAAGCTTTATATACATGGTCACACAGTACACATACGGCAACGTTTTGGAGCCATGTAGGGCCCCTTCATCAGGCAAGTCCCTACTCTAGCTACTCGCATAAAGCACGCCAAACCTGGGAGCCGGAGTTAAATAGACTCTGCCTGACCCAAGATGGCTGCCAAAATGACCGCAGGAAATCATAGAGGAACCAAGTTTCTCATGATTTCCGCCCCCTTCTGCAATGCCGCTTCAGTCGAGCGCCATCTACAGTGAGGGATACAGACTGCACTGTCGACAAGCGGATGTGCTGCTATACATTGCGCGGGCTTAATCTGCAAATGTCATTATCAGAAAGCCAGTGCAATGTGCTGCTGGAACAAGTGCATGTAGACAGGAAGAGGGTAAAAGATGATACAGGAGATCAGATGCAAAGAAGGATGAAAAATAGGATAAAAAAGTATACTATGAAAAAATAAAAAATGGCAGTACACAGTATCTTAACAAACCAAATGTCATTCATTTAAGGCTGGGAGTCCCCAAACTTTCTAAACAAAGAGTGAGTTTACAAAGCTTCAGACCTTAGTGGGGCCGGACTGTGGCCTGCGGGAAATTACATTTTTCCAGGCATCAGTGGGGGAAAACAATGCCCTATCTTTGGTATTAGGGATGTTAGTGTCAGAAATAACACACCACTGTTGATGTCAGTGGGAGGAATAATGCCCCATTGTTGGTGTCAGTGGGCAGAATAGTGTCTCATATCAGTGGGTGGAATAATGCCCCATTGTTGGTGTTAGTGGGCAGAATAGTGTCTCATATCAGTGGGTGGAATAATGCCCCATTGTTGGTGTCAGTGGGCAGAATAGTGTCTCATATCGGTGGGATGAATAACGCCCCATTGTTGGTGTCAGTGGGCAGAATAGTGTCTCATATCGGTGGGATGAATAACGCCCCAAGGGCTAAATAAAGGCAAGCAAAGGGCCACATCTGGCCCTGGGGCCGCAGTTTGGAGACCCCCTAAATTTTAGGGTTCATATCTACTTTAAAAAAATCTGAATGCATGCATGCAATATCTGTAAAGATGTTACAGTTTTCTCCTCTTGGAATTGCAGGTTATAGTCCAACCCAAAAAAGTGACAGCAGAAAAAGACCACGCAGTCCTTCCATGCTAAGTGCTGGTAAGCGGCACAACCAAGGGCCACTATCAGTATTCTAAGGGGCGCTGGGTCCAGCCACGAATAATAACAGTAAACACCTGTGATAGTAATAGCAAAGCGCTTGCCTTTCTCGCATGGAACGCCGCTCTGCTGAACACTAAAAAAATCAATAAACTGGCCCACCGGAAGAGATGCAGGATGTGAGCGTGCATATATCACAGCCATCATCTATGTGTTCAGAATATTTTCTACAGTAAATACATAACCCTGTAATTACACATCTGAATACAATTTCTTGCACGGCTTTGCTGATGATCAGATACAACTAGCGTGTACTAGATACTGAAACCCCTTATTAAAGGCCTAGTCCACCTTTTACAAAAATGTAATTCAAGCAACCATAATAATTAAATAAAAATGCGCAATTGTTATATTTTGGCATTGAAACCTGTAAAGTATTTCATCTGTCATCAAGATAAAAAAAAACAAAAAACTGACAGGGGTATTAGGATATTAACCCTTCCCTACTCGATTACAGTTTTAAACATGGCTTTACATACTCTCCATTGTGCAAAATACAGCATGTTAATGTGTTTGCAGGAATTATACGGCAACACAGCGGACCAGTGTGAATGGACTCTTAAAGAGACAGTGTCACATCTAAAGCAAACTGATTATGTACTCTGTACATAACACCCTCCTGAACCCCGCACTCTGTACATAACGCATTCCCAAACTCTGGACTCTGTACGTAACGCACCACCGAACCCTGCACTCTGTACATAGCACATCCCTGAACCCTGCACTCTGTACGTAAAGGCACCCCTAAACCCTGCACTCTGTACGTAAAGGCACCCCTAAACCCTGCACTCTGTACATAGCGCACCCCTGAACCTTGCACTCTGTACATAGCTCATCCCTGAACCCTGCACTCTGTACGCAGCTCATCCCCGAACCCTGCACTCTGTATGTAGCTCATCCCTGAACCCTGCACTCTGTACATAGCGCACCCCTGAACCCTGCACTCTGTACATAGCTCATCCCTGAACCCTACACTCTGTACATAGCTCATCCCTGAACCCTGCACTCTGTACGGAGCTCATCCCTGAACCCTGCACTCTGTATGTAGCTCATCTCTGAACCCTGCACTCTGTACGGAGCTCATCCCTGAACCCTGCACTCTGTATGTAGCTCATCCCTGAACCCTGCACTCTGTATGTAGCTCATCCCTGAACCCTGCACTCTGTATGTAGCTCATCCCTGAACCCTGCACTCTGTATGTAGCTCATCCCTGAACCCTGCACTCTGTATGTAGCTCACCCCTGAACCCTGCACTCTGTACATAGCTCATCCCTGAACCCTGCACTCTGTATATAGCTCATACCTGATCCCTGCACTCTGTATGTAGCTCACCCCTAAACCCTGCACTCTGTACGCAGAGCACCCCAGATACAACTGGCCCTTTGAGGGCAACCATACTGCTGATGTGGCCCACAGTGAAATTGAGTTTGACACCCCTGCTTTACTGCATATACAGACTGATTTTACTGTTGTGGGTTTAGTAACAATTCAAGCTTTAAAACTATTTTTTTTCTTTACTAATATATGAAGAAATTAAAGAAAAACGGGAGCAAATAGTGGAGTGGATGAAATGTAAACAAAGGAGGTACAAAATGAGAATTAGGAGTGTGAGCGTAGTGGGGTAGGTGCGGAATTTCCGTGCCCAGCACACACTGAAACATGTGACATCCCTGGCATAATAACTCATCAATGAAAGTAGCAGTTAGCATAGGTACCCTGGGGATCCCTCCCCATCATCCTATACAATGTCCATTCCTTTATACTGCAATTATCCTAATAACAGCATTCGGCGGAGAGGTGAGAGCTGCTTGTAGCGTTACCAAACAGATTAGTCACTGCCTTCTACATAGAAAGAGTATAGAAGAAGAATGACTTCACCCCACATTTATCACATACAACATAAACAGCAATAAACCCACTACACCTAATTAAATACATAAAGGACTATACACAAAGGCTTTGGGTTGGGTTGTTCTCTGAATAATATATACACAAGTTTTATATGGATGTTGCCCTGGTCCAAATGAATACATAGGGAGCTCATTCTGAATATGAGTAATTAAAGTGCTACTAAACCCAGGAGCCTGCATTCACTATCTGGTCTTACACAGTACACAAAACATGGAAATGCAATTATTTTAGTAAATATAAAACTGCTAAATACCTTTTCTCATCAGCAGTATATAGCAGTCTTGTGACTTCTATCAGTGTCTGGTTAAAGCTTGTAGAAGTTTTCATTCTCCTCTGACTGTCCTATGAGGCTGCAGGACCCCTGACCCTCTGTCTGGATGGTGCCGATTGGTCCTGTGCTGATCACATGCACCCTCCCAAGAAAAAAAAAACTCTAGAAATGCACACTAAACTGAGCATGTGCAGAGTGCTTCCAAGGCTCTGTTCTATCAGCAGATGGATTAGGGACAGTAAAAGAAGAGGATCAGAGACGACAAGATCAAACAGCCTTTTTGTACAATGCGCAGGATTAACCCCTTAGGTTCCACAGTGAGTAGAACAAGCATGCTTTACTGCATATACAGACTGATTTTACTGTTGTGGGTTTAGTAACACTTTAACTGTAATATTCCTTTATATGAAAGCCTCACCTGAGCATCAGCTGAAATTTAAAATCAGACTGATGAGGAAACATCTTCACTGCCTGCAAAAAATGAGAAAGGAAGCAGGGAGAAGAACTAAACTACTTTACTGTCTCTATAAGAGGGTCTATGTAGAAAAAAAATTCCTCTGCCAATGTCTCAGCATTTGGACAGCAGCTGCAAATAATCCCCCCAATGTGTCTAATATGTTTATTTCCTGTGTCTAATATGTTTATTTCCTGTGTTTGTCAGCACCATCTAGTGGCCACAATGCGGTATTTGATTTTTTTCCCTTATTTAGGTATTTCAGGAAAATACCACATTGCGGCCCCTAAATGGCGCCGAGGATCATAGGAAATAAACATATCAGACACATTTCAAGGATTATTTGCAATGGCTGTGCGAATGCTGAGACATTTGCACAGCAACATTTTTTTTTTAAATATGAATGTTAAAAAACAACATTTGTTTTTAGATAAGAGTTCCTTGTCTCTATCTGCAATGGAAGCTTTCATATTCCTCTTGCTACAGGATTGCTTTAACTTGTAAATGATTGTATTGATTATTTTTGGACATTAGTCTACTGGTGGCCATACATGCTTTGATTTTATAATCCGATCAATGTGCGATTCGGTCAAAACGATCAAATTTGAAAACAATCGCATGGCCATTGCTTCCCTTCCAAATCAATTTAGACTTCACTTAGATCGGACTTGATTAACTTAGTCAGTCAGCCAGGGTGGAATAATATTGATTGTTTTGCATTGATCAGCAGCACTGAGATATTTTGACTGTGAATACGATGATATTTCGATCAATCATATTTTGAGATTACATGCTGTAAACAGAGATGGGATCAAAAATGTACGATTGTAAATTAAAATTATATCTCAACTGTTGTCGGAAATCCTCTTCCCTGTGTGTGACATATTGATCGAATGGGTTCTCCACTACTGATCAATTATTCCTATCGGGAGATATCCACTGGAAAAAAGTTGTAAATCCTTACATATACCCAGTGAAGTGACTGGCCTCAGGTGATACACAGAGATGAAACAAATCCTCCTACATAAGTTGTACATGTTTATCCTCACTTCTGTACATCCATTCAGAATGCTAAATTTATAAAACTTGTCTGAGAGTTCAGAAAAAAAGGGGACGGAGAGCTGAAATTACACTCTGCAGAGCTCAGTGAGGAGAGCTCTGAGAGCTGATTGGAGTGAAGGGACACCCCCCCCCCTTCACAGCGCACAGGAACAGAGCTGAGGCTGTCAATCAGCTGGAGCTCCCTCCCCTGTCACCATTTTCTCTTGGTGTCAGGAAAACTTGTCAGAAGTGATTCATGCTGATAGCAAAGTAACGAAGCAGCAGACAGAAATGAGTCCTTTTAATTGAGACAAGTACACACCATAGAGGGATATGCTTTGTTCATATTTCATGTCAGAGGTTTACAACCACTTTAACCCCTCCTGGCCCTTTAAGGGGTTTAGGATGCCAGGAGGCAGGTCAGGGTTTATGATTATGTAGCCGCCTTGATTGGCTGTCACTGCGGTCACATGATCGAAAAACTCCCGATCGCTGCTTGCTTTCTGTAGGCAGCTGGTAACTGCCAGGAGCACGGCGCGGCTGTTTTTGTGATATTGCAGGCAAATATGCGGCCGCTTGGCGCCAAGGCCATGAGGTTAAGGACAGGACTTTTAGAGATGTTGTCCATAGTAACTAGTCTTTTTTTTACGCAACACAATTACTTTATTTACCAAAAAAATCTGTGATTTATCTTTTCTCACTTCCACACTACTGTGAGTGCCATATGTTTTTTTTTTTCTTTTTTATTAAATATTTTTATTTTTAATGTGGGAAGATCTTTGCACCCCATTCTCTGCCCTTTTTTGAATCTGTTCCTGGGCCATCTCAGTCTTGTACAGTGGAACCTTGGATTATGAGCATAATCCGTTCCAGGAGAATGCTTGTAATCCAAAGCACTCACATATAAAAGCGAGTTTCCCCATAGACTTCTATTGCATGCAATACCGCATGTGGCCAGAGGTGGGGGGGGCGCCGGAGAGCCTCGGAAATACTCGGGGACAGCTCGGCTAAACTCGGAAACCCTCGGAAAGGCTCGGAAAGGCTCGGGAACAAAGTATTTCCGAGTGTTTCCGAGTATGTCCGAGTGATTAAGTATTTCCGAGTGATTCAGAGTATTTCCGAGTGATTCAGAATATTTCTGAACGGCTCCGAACAGTTCCGAGTGTCACCGGCGCCCCGAAACTCTGGCCAAATGCGGTACTGCACACCCCATTGGCTTGAATCCTTCTCCTTTTTGCGAGACAACACTCGCAAACCGAATCAGGATTTTAAAATAAAAGTTGCTCGTCTTTCAAAATGCTCGTTAACCGCGTTACTCGTAAACCGAGGTTCCACTGTATTAGGGCTCATTCACACAGCAGTAGCCTAATACCCTTTGCAGCCGCCATATCCATTTGCTTCCTTTTTTACTGCTGCTAAGCTGCATGCAGGCAGCCCATAGAAAGTGAATGAGTTTGCCTCGTCTGTGCGGAGTCACCGGAATAGCAGAGTGATAGGTGCTCAGGGAACGATGTACAAACCCTGATGTAGAGCCTGTGTGTCCAGGTCCATGCACCCCTCCCTGTATACCTGTCATAGTCAGCTGGTGAGTCCATACAGCCGCTGTGTAGCCTGTCACTTCCTATGGGCTGCCTGCATGCGGCTCAATGGTAGTAAAAAATTAAACAATCAATAATCAGTTGTGGCCGCTGCATAGGGCTGACTCATACAGGGGGGGGGGGAAACTACTGTACATTCAAGGATTTTATCTATTTTACAATGTAGCTTGTCCTCAACTATTCTCACGAGATCCCTAAAGGCCAAGTTAAATTGTTTCTTTTTAATCTTTCTTGATGCACATGATTTTTTTTTTGCTTGTCATTTTCTTTGTATCTAAGATGAGTGTGGTATGCCAAGGATGTTTAACAAAATACATTGGTGTTAATGGCTAAACTACATGGATGATCTCACAATGCTTCAAGTGACCCTGTCATTAAAGCTGAAGTTTAATCTGCTTATATCTGCTTCTCTGTTTACTCCATTCTGCCCTCATCAATGTGCTAATTAATTTTTTTTTAATAAACCTTTCAGTTTTTTTATTACATACCTTATTTTAAAGTGGAGTTCCACCCACTTTTACAACTCTTCAGCATCCCTCACTAAACTGTGCACTGTAAACAAATTGGATATTTTTAAATTTTTTTTCTCAACACCTACTGTATACCTGCTGTATTCATTTTTCACTTCCTCCTCCCTGGCCGCGACCCATCGCATCATTTCCTGTTTGCAATGCCTTCTGGGAAGGGGCGGCAACTTCCTCTGAAACTGCCTTTGCTATGGAAACCTGACCTGAAACCTATTACACTGCTTGTGCTGCACTGAGCATGTGCGAGATCTGCAAGAGATCCAGGAAGAAATACAGTCTGGCTTCAGATGCCCACACTTAAGATGGCCACGGCCTGCTGTAAGTTTATAAAATAACAAACTACTGCTATAAACTAACAAAACAGACCTTAATTTACAAACTAAGTTTACTAGAATACATTAAGCTTGTGTATTACAGGGGTATTTTTATTTAAAAAGTATAATTTCGGCCGGAACACCACTTTAAGACCAATGATGTCATCACTAGGTCTGCATGCTTCTCTATGCAATGCAGGTACATAATAGCCCCGAAGCCGCGCAGGACCCTGACGAAGGGCTCCTGCGCGGCCCCGAAATGTTGCACCTTCCTTGTGATGTGACAGTTTTCGATTAAAAAACCTTTTTTTGGACAATTCTGTTTGCTGATCCATGGTGTGCTGGCGAAGATGTACTTCTGCTTGTATTCTGAGCCTAGTATGAAGACACTGCCCCAGGGAGTCATGGGAGGAGTCCATCACAACCTGGGCTCTGAGGAAGTGGCTTGATGCTGGTGGTCCTGGAAGACTTGCAACCTCTAGATAAGAATGCGGGGGGGGGGGGGGGGGGCAGCTCCAGACTGAAGGTGAGTATTGCAGCAAAAGCAGTTTTATATATTTTTTTAATAATGCTGGTGTCTTTATTTTTAAATTAAAATTTAAAAAACTGGAGTTCTACTTATAGTCAATACTTTATGTATTACTAAGAAGAGCATTAGGAGAAGAGCTTAGAGCATTCGTCTCCACTGTTTTACACCATTTTTTTTTTATTTGTGAAGAGTCATATAAATATCTCTTGTTATGTTCTGTTGTGCCAAAGAAGGATGATTATATTTATTTCTCTCTGGAAAAAGAGAGTGAAGATGCCAGCAGACCAATTTTGGTGATGTTCAAGTGATTGAAGATAAACTCTTAACTTTTTCTTTGGCTGGATGTGCGGTTTCATTAATTACGATGACTTCTAACAGCAATGTCTGCTGTGCTGAGTAGCAAAGATCAGACCAGCCCAGGTGGGAAGGAAAGACAGAAAACCACTGGGGTACATCAGTCATCACAGGGGGGCCGTTATCAGGCCAGGCACTAGATCAGCCTTCCTCTACATTTTAACCACAGAGAAATCTTTAGCCACTTAAGGACCGGAAGGATTTACTCCCTTAATGACCAGGCCATTTTTTTGCGATACGGCACTGCGTCATTTTAACTGACAATTGCGCGGTCGCGTGACACTGTACCCAAACAAAATTGATGTCCTTTATTTTGGTGGTATTTGATCACCTCTGCGATTTTTATTTTTTGCACTATAAACAAAAAAACACCGACAATTTTGAAAAAAAAAATATATTTTTTACTTTTTGCTTTAATAAATATCCAAAAACAAGAAATATATATATATATATATATATATATACACACACTTCTACATATTTTTGGTAAAACAAAATTGCAAGAAGCGTATATTGATTGGTTTGCGCAAAAGTTATAGCATCCACAAAATAGGGGATAGATTTATGCCATTTTTATTATTATTTTTTTTTTACTAGTAATGGCGGTGATCAGTGATTTTTAGCGGGACTGCGACATTGCGGCGGACAGATCCGACACTTTTGACATTTTTCTGGGACCTGTGACATTTATACAGCGATCGGTGCTACAAAAATGCACTGATTACTGTATAAATGACACTGGCAGGGAAGGGGTTATCACTAGGGGTGATTAAGGGGTTAAATGTGTTCCCTGGGAGGTGTTTCTAACTGTGGGAGGAGGGGACTGAGAGTACAGAGAGATCGCTGTTCCTAATAACTAGTTCAGACGATCTCTCTCTACTCCCCTGACAGAATGGGAATCTATCTGTTTACATTGACAGATCCCCGTTCTGTCTCTCTGTGGAGGGATGGCGGCTGGCCGGCAGACATCGTGGCCGCCGGCCACGTGCAACAGCTCTCCCGCCATGCAGCGGGCACGTGCCAGTGCCTCCGGCCTGCTATAGCTGTTCAAGGGACCGGCGTACAGCTATGGCGATTCACGTGAACGAGCCAACCTGCTGTAGTATAAGGACGAGGCCAGAGAGGGTCAAAGAAGTTGAGCAGACTGAGGACATGGATTACTGGAACCATGTCCTGTGGTCTGATGAGACCAAGATAAAATTATTTGGCTTAGACGGTGTCAATTGTGTGTGGCGGCAACCAGGTGAGGAGTACAAAGACAAGTGTGTCTTGCCTACAGTCAAGCATGGTGGTGGGAGTGTCATGGTCTGGGGCTGCATAAATGCTGCTGGCACTGGGGAGCTACAGTTCATTGAGGGAACCATGAATGCCAACATGTACTGTGACATACTGAAGCAGAGCATGATCCCCTCCCTTCGGAGACTGGGCCACAGGGCAGTATTCCAACATAACGACCCCAAACACACCTCCAAGATGACCACTGCCTTGCTAAAGAAGCTGAGGGTAAAGGTGATGGACTGGCCAAGCATCTCTCCAGACCTAAACCCTATTGAGCATCTGTGGGGCATCCTTAAACGGAAGGTTGAGGAGCCCGAGGTCTCTAACATCCACCAGCTCCGTGATGTTGTCATGGAGGAGTGGAAGAGGACTCCAGTGGCAACCTGTGAAGCTCTGGTGACCTCCATGCCCAAGAAGGTTAAGACAGTGCTGGAAAATAATGGTGGCCACACAAAATATTGACACTTTGGGCCCAATTTGGACATTTTCACTTAGGGGTGTACTCACTTTTGTTGCCAGCGGTTTAGACATTAATGGCCGTGTGTTGAGTTATTTTGAGAGGACAGCAAATTTACACTGTTATACAAGCTGTACACTCACTACTTTACATTGTAGCAAAGTGTCATTTCTTCAGTGTTGTCCCATGAAAAGATATAATAAAATATTTACAAAAATGTGAGGGGTGTACTCACTTTTGGGAGATACTGTATATATGCACACATATATACTTTTTCCAGAGCTTTTAAGTTTTGGTTCTGGAAAACAATTATGTTTGGAGACAAATTTGACCTTCGATAGAGCAGGGCAGCTATGGGAAGCTATATCTACACCAATGCCTTCAGGGACATGATAGAAAAAAGTACATTTATACTAATGATGGTTTTCAGGAACATTGCTATCTTTGGCAAAGATTTATAGACGACATTTTTGCGGTGTGGGTGGGCGACATGGCTTCCCTACATGAATTTCAAAATACATTAAACAGCTGTTCATCAAGATTAGAATTCAATATGGAATGCAGTGCATTTAATGTTAACTTCTTAGGCGAACAAAGGTAAAGAAAGTCCAGAGTGATCCACGCGTAAAACCTATGGATATTAAACAAGTTACTTTACTACAGGTTTTCTCCCAGAAATAATGTTCAGGTGGATTCAGCCAAGTAAAAACAGTAGCCAGACATCCAGGACGGAGCCTCTCGCTCACCATGCCTTGGCTGGTACCCTGTTTCCCCGAAAATAAGTCCTAGCATGATTGTCAGTGATGGCTGCAATATAAGCCCTACCCCCCAAATAAGCCCTACCCTGTTTCCCCGAAAATAAGCCCTACCCTGGAAATAAGACCTATAAGGACTTTAACTAGGGCTTATTTGGGGGGTAGGGCTTATATTGCAGCCATCACCGACAATCACGCTAGGTCTTATTTTCGGGGAAACAGGGTAGTAACAGGGGTGGAAAACTGGTGGCAAGAAGCAGCCAACCCACCTCCACGATCAGGAACCAAGCCATGGTCATGGTAGGCTCTCTCCTGCTCTATGACAGTACTTGTCAAAAGATTTACAATTTTAAATCTGTCAGACTGCACAGCCAGGTTGGTGACCACACTTTTCTCTAAAGCAGTTCAGCAAAACCGCTTGGTCGCCTCCCCATCTCAGGCTGTGATTGGACACTGAAGGAACAGAACTATATCAATGAGTCATCCTTTTGTTCTAACCTCCTGTCAGCAAGTCATCTGTCAACACATGTGCATGCAGAATTTCTCGTACCTCCCAGTCTGTACAGGAGATAAAAAAAGGTAAGTCTCAAGACAGGTTGAGTTACACTCACCGGGCACTTTATAACGTACCCCTTGCTAGTACCGGGTTGGTCCCCATTTTGCCTTCAGAACTGCCTTAATTCTAGATTCAACAAGGTGTTGGAAACATTCCTCAGAGATTTTGATCCATATTGACATGATAGCATCACGCAGTTGCAGCAGATTTGTTGGCTGCACATTCATGATGCGAATCTCCCATTCCATCACATCGCAAAGGTGCTCTATTGGGTTGAGATCTGGTGACGTCATGTTCAGGAAACCAGTGGTGAGATGATTTGAGTTTTGTGACATGGTTCCTTATCCTGCTGGAAGGAGCCATCAGAAGATGGGTACACTGTAGTCATAAAGGGATGGACATGGTCAGCAACAATACTCAGGTAGGCCGTGGCATTTAAACAATGCTCAATTGGTAGTAAGGGGCCCAAAGTGTGCTAAGAAAATATCCCCCACATCATTACATCACCACCACCAGCCTGAACCATTGATACAAGGCAGGATGGATCCATGCTTTCATGATGTTTACACCAAATTCTGACCCCACCATCTGAATGTCGCAGCTGAAATCGAGACTCATCAGAGAAGGCAACGTTTTTCCATTCTTCTATTGTCCAAATTTGGTGAGCCTGTGCAAATTGTAGCCTCAGTTTCCTGTTCTTAGCTGACAGGAGTGTCTCTCGGTGTGGTCTTCTACTGCTTTAGCCCATCTACTTCAAGGTTCAATGTGTTGTGCGTTCAGAGATGGTATTCTGCATACGTTGGTTGTAACAAGTGGTTATTTGGGTTACTGTTGCCTTTCTATCATTTCCAACCAGTCTGTCCATTCTCCTCTGACTGCTGACATCAACAAGGCATTTTCCACCACACAACTACCTGGATATTTTCTCTTTTTCGGACCATTCTCTGTAAACCCGAGAGATAGTTGTGCATGAAAATCCCAGTAGATCAGCAGTTTTTGAAATACTATGAGCACCCCACCTGGCGCCAACAACCATGCCACATTCAAAGTCACTTAAATCCCCTTTCTTTCCCATTCTGATGCTCCGTTTGAACTTCAGCAAGTCGTCTTCACCATGTCTAGATGCCTGAATGCATTGAGTTTCTGCCATGCGATTGGCTGGTTAGCAATTTGTGTTACCAAGCAATTGAACAGGTGTACCTAACAAACGTGGCCGGTGAATGTATATATACAAATTGTGCAATATAAGTTTATATACCCTGGTGAGTGTATATATACAGTTGTGCAATATAAGTTTATATACCCTGGTGAGTGTATATATACAGTTGTGCAATATAAGTTTATATACCCTGGTGAGTATATATATACAGTTGTGCAATATAAGTTTACATACCCTGGTGAGTGTATATATACAGTTGTGCAATATAAGTTTACATACCCTGGTGAGTGTATATATACAGTTGTGCAATATAAGTTTACATACCCTGGTGAGTGTATATATACAGTTGTGCAATATAAGTTTATATACCCTGGTGAGTGTATATATACAGTTGTGAAATATAAGTTTACATACCCTGGTGAGTATATATATACAGTTGTGCAATATAAGTTTATATACCCTGGTGAGTATATATATACAGTTGTGCAATATAAGTTTATATACCCTGGCAGAATTTATGATTTCTTGGCTATTTTTCAGAGAATATGAATAACACAAAAACTTTTCTTTTACTCATGGATAATGTTTGGCTGAAGCCATTTACTATCAATGACAACACAAACTACCCAAATGACCCTGATCAAAAGTTTATATACCCTGGTGGTTTTGGCCTGATAACAAGCACACAAGTTGACAAAAAGGGGTTTGAATGGCTATTAACCACTTGCCACCCAGGCCAATTCTGACATTTCTCTCCTACATGTAAAAATCATATTTTTTTTTGCTAGAAAATTACCGAAATTTTTCCCCCTTAAACTCAGGGGAAAATCGCGTGTGCGTGTTATACACGGATCCCCCCCGTTGTTTGTGAGCGGAGCGAGCCGGCCGCTGATATACATACATACCCGAGTGTACTCGGCTAGGCTCAGCTAGCTCCGCTCACAGTCACGCCCAGTCCCACCCTATAATGGACATAATACAGGGACTGGGCGTGACTGTGAGCGGAGCTAGCCAAGTACACTCGGCTATGTATGTCGGCTCTTCTCGGCTCCGCTCTCAGTCACGCCCAGTGGCGCCATTGGATAGGTGTTATGTCCATCACAGAGCGGGACTGGGCGGAACTACGAGCGGAGCCGAGAAGAGCTGAGACCGGCTCTGTGTATCTCGGCAGCGGTGCCCTATTTGAACCGCAAATGATCTGACAAAGCTGCAAATAACACTGACAAGGCTGCAAATAACACTGACAAGGCTGCAAATAACACTGACAAGGCTGCAAATGACACTGATAAGGCTGCAAACAACACTGACAAGGATGCAAATGACACTGACAAGGCTGCAAATGACACTGACAAGGATGCAAATGACACTGACAAGGATGCAAATGACACTGACAAGGATGCAAATGACACTGACAAGGCTGCAAATGACACTGACAAGGATGCAAATGCACTGACAAGGCTGCAAATGACACTGACAAGGATGCAAATGACACTGACAAGGCTGCAAATGACACTGACAAGGATGCAAATGACACTGACAAGGCTGCAAATGACACTGACAAGGATGCAAATGACACTGACAATGATGCAAATGACACTGACAAGGCTTCAAATGACACTGATAAGGCTTCAAATGACACTGACAAGGATGCAAATGACACTGACAAGGATGCAAATAACACTGACAAGGATGCAAATGACACTGATAAGGCTGCATTGATGGGCATTTAAATGTAAGTTTTTTTCCTTAAGGCCCCTTTACACGGACGGATAGAATGGTGCTTTTAGCTGCGGATTTTCTAATTTTCTACCGCAGCTAAAAGCACACAACGCTTTCCTATGGCCCCATTCACACAGTGCGTTTAGCTGCGAATTAGATACATGCGGTTCTGTGCGGATAGAAAAAATAGAATTGACTGCGTCCAGGAGCGATTTGGCGCAGCTATCCGCACATAACCGCAGGTAATCGCAGTGCACTGTGTCAGCTGCGGATAACAGCGCCGAGCTGCTCATCGGGAAAGGAAAAATTATTTTTCCTTTCCCGATGAGCGGGGATCCGATTCGGATCCCCGCCAATGCCCGGCACTGTTTGGTATGAATGTTGAGGGGGAACTCCACGCCAATTTGAAATGAAAAAACAGCGTGGGTTCCCCCCGAGGGGCATACCAGGCCCTTAGGTCTGGTACGGATTTTAAGAAGAACCCCTACGCCGAAAAAACGGCGTGGGGCCCCCCCCAAATCCATACCAGACTCTTATCCGAGCACGCAGCCCAGTAGGTCAGTAAAGGGCGTGGGGACGGGCGAGCGCCCCCCCCTCCTGAGCCGTACCAGGCCGCATGCCCTCAACATGGGGGGTGGGTGCTTTGAGGGGGGGGGCGCCCTGCAGCCCCCCCACCCCAAAGCACCTTGTCCCCATGTTGATGAGGACAAGGGCCTCTTCCCGTCAAGTATTTTATTAGACAGCTCCGGGGGTTTTCTTTCTGCTTCGGTAGTCCTCTTCCGGCTTCGGGGGTCTCTCTGGTCCTTCTCCGTGCTCTCTTCTGCCGGGCTCCTCCGCTATCTTCTGCTCTTTTGCTGCTCTTTTGCCAGCGGAGGAGCCCGGACTGCTGCCTGCTGCCTTCTTCCCTCTTCTCTTCTTCCGATGTTGACACGACGGTCTCTCCGGCTGGAATGGTCTCTGAGCGCTCCGCTCTGACTTATATAGGCGGTGACCCCGCCCCCTTATGCCGTCAAGAGTCCCTGGGCATGCTGGGAGTTTGACGTTTTAGGGGGCATGGTCAACATCACCCGGTGACCACGCCCCCTAAAACGTCACACTCCCAGCATGCCTAGGGACTGTGACAGCATAAGGGGGCGGGGTCACCGCCTATATAAGTCAGAGCGGAGCGCTCAGAGACCATTCCAGCCGGAGAGACCGTCGTGTCAACATCGGAAGAAGAGAAGAGGGAAGAAGATGATCCAGAGGTCCAGGCCACCGCTAGCAAAACAGCGGGAGAAGATAGCGGTGGAGCTGGCAGAAGATCCGGACACCGGGAGAAGACGCCGGAGAGACCCCCGAAGTCAGAAGAAGAACCCCAAAGTCGGAAGAAGACCCCTGGAGCTGCCTAATAAATTACTTTAAAAACCTGTGTACTGTGTTTTTTTATTGACACTTTTTCCCTAGGTGAATGGGTAGGGGTACGATGTACCCCATACTCATTCACAAAGGGTGGGGGGCCGGGATCTGGGGGCCCGCTTATTAAAGGGGGCTCCCGGATTCCGATAAGCCCCTCGCCCGCAGAGCCCGACAACCAACGGCCAGGGTTGTCGGGAAGAGGCCCTTGTCCTCATCAACATGGGGACAAGGTGCTTTGGGGTGGGGGGGCCGCAGGGCGCCCCTTCCCCCAAAGCACCCACCCGCTATGTTAAGGGCATGCGGCCTGGTACGGCTCAGGAGGGGGGGGCCACTCGCCCGTCCCCACCCCCTTTCCTGACCTACCGGGCTGCGTGCTCGGATAAGGGTCTGGTATGGATTGTGGGGGGGACCCCACGCCGTTTTTTTCGGCGCAGGGGTTCCTCTTAAAATCCGTACCAGACCTAAGGGCCTGGTATGCCCCTGGGGGGGGAACACATGCCGTTTTTTTATTTAAAATTTTAGTGGAGTTCCCCCTCAAGATTCATACCAAATACCAGTGCGAGTCGGTACCCTGTCGGGTTGCCATGGAGATGGCAAACCGCAGCTAAACGCAACCGCAGCTAATCGCAACCGCAGCTAATCGCACTGTGCAATTGCAGCTGATCGCAGTGCCTGGAGTCTAAATTTTACAGGAAAAAAAACATGCTTTTAACTGCGGCAGAATAGCCGTCCATGTGAAAGGCGCCTAAAAAGTTTTTTTCCTTAAAATTCCCTCCTAAATTTGGGGTGCGTGTTATACGCCGGCGCATGTTATACGCCGATAAATACGGTACATAGAACCCCCAAACATTATATATGGTTTTTTTTTAGCAAAGACCCTAGAGAATAAAATGGCGGTAGGTAAGTGGCCGGTGAGTGTATATAAGCTGCATTCAAAATAAATGTCATCATAATTGAATGAATATATAACAATAAATACTTGGTGTATTTTTAAATCTGCCTGGGATTCAGCATGGGGTTAGCAATAGCAAAAAGGTATTGGCAAGAATAGCACTTTTTCTTTTTTATTGTTTGAGCTGCGATGTGAATTTACACCTAAACGTTTGCTAGAACAGAGTCTCCATACAGGTTAGATTAAGCCTCTACTACGCAGAAAACACAGCCCAGGAGACGGTTTATCACAAATAGCAGAATATCTTTCCATTACGGCTGGTGAGCCTGTGCGCTGTGCTGGGGTTCTGCAGACGGAAGCTGGCGTATTGTGCCAGAGATGTTTATACCTCCCAGGTGATAGATGCTATATATTCTTTCTGTTACCTTATTACCCCAGAGCTGCACTTTCGCACGGCTCTTACAACGGGCAAATTATGGATCATACAAATTACCTCCACGGTATTATAGAGTGCCTGAAAGCTGCTGGAGACTTCACCGCCTTACTGGACTGCCATTTACAACCATGATAAGTGGGCCCCTGGAGGAAGCACATTAGGGGCCAGCATGTGAATGGCTCTTAGTCCCCTTAAGAGTAAATATATACTGCCATGAATACTTGTCAGTTCAGATGACTGGAGAAGTTAAATGGCAAAGCATTGTGTTTGAAACAATAAATCAAAAAACGCACAAAGGAGGCCTAGTGATGACAATAAAGGAAATTAACCGCTTCGGCCCCGGAAGAATTTACCCCCTTCCTGACCAGAGCACTTTTTGCGATTCGGCGCTGCGTCGCTTTAACTGACAATTGCGCGGTCGTGCGACGTTGCACCCAAACAAAATTGACGTCCTTTTTTTCCCACAAATAGAGCATTCTTTTGGTGGTATTCGATCACCTTTGCGGTTTTTATTTTTTGCGCTATAAACAAAAAAAGAGCGACAATTTTGAAAAAAAAAAAAAACGCATTATTTTTTACTTTTTGCTATAATAAATATCCCCCAAAAATATATAAAAAAACAATTTTTTCCTCAGTTTAGGCTGAAATGTATTCTTCTACACATTTTTGGTTAAAAAAAAAAAAATCACAGTAAGCGTATATTGATTGGTTTGCGCAAAAGTTATTGCGTCTACAAAATAGGGGATAGATTTATGGCATTTTTATTTTTTTATTAGTAATGGCGGCGATCTGAGATTTTTATCGGGACTGCGACATTATGGTGGACAGATCGGACACTTTTGACACTATTTTGGGACCATTGTCATTTATACAGCGACCAGTGCTATAAAAATGCACTGATTACTGCGTAAATGACACTGGCAGTGAAGGGGCTAACCACTAGGGGGCGATTAAGGGGTTAAGTGTGTCCTAGGGAGTGATTCTAACATGGGAGGGTGGGCTTCAAGTCACATGACAGCGATCACTGCTCCTGATGACAGGGAGCGGTGATCTCTGTCATGACACAAGCCAGAACAGGGAAATGCCTTGTTTACATAAGCACTTCCCCGTTCTGAGGCTCCGTGACACGATCGCCGGGAGACCGGCGGACATTGAGTCCGCCGGTCCTGCGGGCACGGTCACGCTGTACGTGGCGGGCACGCACCTTCTATCCCTGCTTTTTAAAGGGGACGTACAGGTACGCCCTTTTGCCTACTGCTGCCATTGTGCCAACGTATATCGGCGTGCAGCGGTCGGCAAGTGGTTAAAATGGATGATATCTACATACGGTGGAGTCAGCAGAAAGGACTGTTCTGGTCAGTAATAGCAACCAATCTGACATCTTCTTTCATTCTTCCATTGCAGAAATCTGACTCTGACTCAGAGAATATGAATGATAACACAAAAACTTTTCTTTTACTCATGGATAGTATTTGGCTGAAGCCATTTATTATCAATGACAACACAAACTACCCAAAGGACCCCGATCAAAAGTTTACATACCCTGGTGGAGTGTCCCTAACAAAAACCCTCCTCCTAGCACAACCCCCCCCCCCCCCCCAATCCCCTTTCCTAGCACCCCCCCCCCCCCCTCCTAGCACAGCCCCTCTCACCTGCTCTAAAATCCCCCTCCTAGAACAACCCACCCACCTCTACCCATATTCCCCCTTCTAGCACATGGTTGTAGATGGTTTGGGAAGAGCGCAAGGTCCCCCCTCCTAGCACAAACCCTCCCAAATCACCTCCCTAGCACAGCCCACCCTATTTTTCCTCCTAGCACAAATCCCCTAATCCCTCCTAGCACAACCCCTTATCTTCTCCCAAATCCCCTAAACACACACAGGGGCTTTGCTAGGTCTACAAAAGATCTGGGGCTAGAGCCCATAGCAACATAGTAAAAAAAGTCATACGCTTGGGCAGGCATATACATGTATATAATATACGTGTGTGTATAAATCCCCAGAGAGCCCCCCCTTACATCAGGGTTCCCAGAGAGCCCCCCCTTACATCAGGGTTCCCAGAGAGCCTCCCCCTTGCATCAGGGTTCCCAGAGAGCCTCCCTCTTGCATCAGGATTCCCAGAGAGCCTCCCCCTTGCATCAGGGTTCCCAGAGAGCCTCCCTCTTGCATCAGGGTTCCCAGAGAGCCTCCCCCTTGCATCAGGGTTCCCAGAGAGCCTCCCTCTTGCATCAGGGTTCCCAGAGAGCCTCCCCCTTGCATGAGGGTTCCCAGAGAGCCTCCCTCTTGCATCAGGATTCCCAGAGAGCCTCCCCCTTGCATCAGGGTCCCCAGAAAGCCTACCCTCTAAATCAGGGTCCCCAGAGAGCCCCTCACTTACATCAGGGTCCCCAGAGAGCCTCCCCCTTGCATCAGGGTTCCCAGAGAGCCTCCCCCTTGCATCAGGGTTCCCAGAGAGCCTCCCCCTTGCATCAGGGTTCCCAGAGAGCCTCCCCCTTGCATCAGGGTTCCCAGAGAGCCTCCCTCTTGCATCAGGATTCCCAGAGAGCCTCCCCCTTGCATCAGGGTCCCCAGAAAGCCTACCCTCTAAATCAGGGTCCCCAGAGAGCCCCTCACTTACATCAGGGTCCCCAGAGAGCCTCCCCTCCCCTTGGGGACCCCTGCAAAGACTCGGGGCTATGGGCCCGAGATTCGGGGCTATAGCCCCAAAAGCCACCCCCTAGCGATGCCACTGCACACACCTATGTGGGGTGCACACCATAATACAATACACTGCACACATCTCTGCACTCTGCTCAACTTCACTGAAACTTTAAATGGCCCCCCCACAACACTTGGTGAGGAGGAGATGATGGGATGATGGTCGGTCCTGTGACTGTATATGGGGGGGGGGGGGTCAGTGGAGAACAGAACACGTGCAGTCCCTCATCAGTGCCACTTATCAGTGCTGCCTCGTTAGTGCCCATCAGTGCAGCCTATTAATGCCCATCAGTGAAGCCTCATCAGCGCACATCAGTGAGGGAGAAAAATTACCCGTTTGCAAAATTTTATAACAAACTATTAAAAAAAAAATGTTTTTTCTTTCCAAATTTTCGGTCTTTTTCGTTTTGTTTAGCAAAAAATATCAAATAAAACAGTAGTATATTATTGTGACAATGTCAATCTGTATTGTTAAGAAAATCCCTTCAATAAAAATCTATTGTTAAAAAAAAATAAAACAGTAGTGAATAAATGCCATTAAATGCCACCAAAAGAAAGCTCTATTTGTGTGAAAATAAAAATGATTAAAATTTCATTTGGGTACAGTGTTGCATGACTGCGCAATTGTCATTCAAAGTGTGACAGCACTGAAAGCTGAAAATTGGCCTGGGCAGGAAGGGAGTAAAAGTACCCAATAGGCAAGAGGTTAAGGGGGCATGGCGGGGGGGGGGGGTCCTATGCCTACATACTTTTGCTATTAGTGTGCCTCATTCCCATGTCAAAAAGTTGGGAGGTATGGAATAGGCACAGGAGACACAGTAGCCAAGAAGGGGGGGGGGGGGGTGTTAAATGTATTAGCGTATTTAGATACAATAACACATTGTGTTAGTTGTTCAGTTTACTTTTGTTAAGCCGGATGGTGCCCACAAGGGGCACCCATGGCTTTGATTTTGTCCTATTCAGCATGAATTGGTGGAATTCAAAGCCATGTATCATAGTCTTTAGCAGCTTAGCTCTCCCTGCTCCCTCACTAGCAGTGACTCAGCAGCCTCCCAGCCTTCTAATCTCTAATGTAAATACATAGTGAGAGCACTGGGAGGGGGAGCTGAGCTATTGAGAGAATAACTTGAAAGACTTTCCTTTTCCTGCTGTAAGAATGAATCACTCCACAGTGCCTACAGCTATACATCTCAGTTGGTGGTCATTTTTGAAGCTCAATTGATGTTTGTTAAAAAAAATATGTAAACACTTGAATTTCCACAGCCTGACCACAGGTTCCCGTTAAAGCAAAGGTGGGCATAAACAGCAAAGTATTCTGGGTGTGTGGTTTACAAAACCTGGTAAATTGCCTATCAGCAGTTAAGGTTAATTTGCTCCTGTCTAAATTGATCCTAGGATACAAATGAATGTGAATTACGTACCTTAGCTTGTAAGCTCAGGGACTGATGTGAATGTACAATATATATGTAAAGAGCTGCGTAAATTGACAGCGCTATATATAGTAAGTACCTATAATAAATGAATATATAAAATTATACATACCGTATATACTCGAGTATAAGCCGAGTTTTTCAGCGCATTTTTTCGTGCTGAAAATGCCCCCCTCGGCTTATACTCGAGTCAAGCACTTTTCTGCAGCAGAGAATGACATTTTCCGAATCGACTTTGGGGCCCCGTATCTCGGGGCCACTTGGTGCTAGGAACCCCAAATTTGGTGTGTAAACCCAGTGGAACTAGCACTACAACATATCCAAAGCTGAGGTTTCTAGCACCAACATACGGGGCCCCCAAATTCGGTTCGGAAAATGTCATTCTCTGCTGCAGAAAAGTGCTTGGCATTTTCTGAACCGACTTTGGGGCCCCATATCTTGGGGAGGAACCCCAGCTTTGGATATGTTATAGTGCTAGTTCCACTGGGTTTGCACACCAAATTTGGGGTTTCTAGCACCAAGTGGCCCCGAGATACGGGGCCCCAAATTTGGTCAACTGTGTCCATCTGCAGCAACGTCATTTCGGGACCCTTTGGGTCCAGAGACCCTAAATTTTGGCTGCAGCTAGGGGGCATCTAGTAACCCTTAACTACCGAGTTTGAAGTTCGGGGGACCTATGGCTGCAAATGGGCTCAGTGAGGCTGCAAATGGGCATTGTTGACCCTCTTTTCCACTTTCAGTAGCTGCACATTTCTCACCCTAGGCTTATACTCGAGTCAATAAATTTTCCCAGTTTTTTGTGGTAAAATTAGGTGCCTCTGCTTATAATCGGGTCGGCTTATACTCGAGTATATACGGCACATATTCCAGGTACACTGACCATGCACTTGTTTGTGTTGCTTTTCTCCAACCGTCCTAATTAGAGTAGCAGGCTAAGTGGCCTCAAACCAAACTGGCATTAGAATGTGTGTGTTTGAGTGAGAAGGGGAGTTAGATCGCAAGCTCCTTCGAGGCAAGGAGTGATACAAATGGTTTGTGACACTCTACTCTTGTCCCATTATATAAATGATTTAAAAACAAATATACATTAAAAAAATTAAGGAGGAAAAAGAAAAATGTGAAATTGGTGACACTCACGTGCTGCTATGCTATCTTGGTAACAGGTCCACTTTAAGATTACACAGAGAGAAGAGGAGGATATATTACGAGCTCGCTAATACCTTTTACATAAGAGGAGAATATATTAGCCGCACGCTAATAAATTTTGCTTCCTCTAGAACAAGGTGAGCTGATCAGCAGCTTTTCCTGGCAGACACTGCGAGGCAGCTGCTGCTGTGGTTGCATTAATCATGTCATCGCCATCTATCAGAGCTCCCCACAGTCTCCATCCTCAGACAGGTAGAGAAGAGGAGAGTGTTCAATACATTTATCAGAAGCTCCAACTCCAGGCCAAACTGCAGCAGCTTACCAACAGCCAGAGCTTAACGGGTTGTGTGCCGTAGAGGAGGAATGCCTTTGATTTCGAGATGCCTGGTGGATGAGATGTGTTCTTGTTACCCACAGGGACCAATCAGATTCCTCATTCCCTTTTCAAACCTGCTGTGCCATGAAACATGACAGCTGGGGGCTGAATGGTTGCTATTAGCAACAAGAGCACTAGTTAAACATGAAGTGCATGAATGAAAGCAGGGCAGTTGTTTCTACACCAGGATCATCAGTGTAAATGATTTTCGCCACATAAACCAATAGCACCAAAAAACTGTTCCTGAATATATTTTTGTAGTCTCCTATGCATCTGAAAAAAAAGGTGGGTATTGTAGCACTAACAAGTGAACACATATATTGGTATACAAGTAAAACAATGTAAAAGTCAAATATACAAAAGTAAGACATATGAAAAATGTGAAAAGAGTCCAATAAATATATTGAAAAAGGCCTGTGCGTCAACCAAATGATGATGAATCAAAGATGGAATAAACAAGCACTGTCTGGCATGAGAAACATCAAGGATAGTACATCTTCAACAGAGGAGAGAGGTAACTATATACTCTTACCGGAACAGGTGGACTCAAATGTCAGCGACAAAGAGTCAATAAGGCAAAGGAGCCGAAATCGGCGGATAAACGGAACTCCAAATGATCCAAGACTTCAAAAGATGAATCCAAGGATGTTAAGGATGACCACCAAAACTAACCTCCGATGGAAGGAGCTGGATCTTAGATTTAAAAAGACTGACTGGACAGCAGGGTAACTCTCATCCGGATGGTATGTAAAAAAAAAAAAATGCTTCCATATGGTGTAGGTCAAAAAATGAGGTTTTTCATTTCTAAAAACTGGCATACAACAATGAAGATAAAAAACTGTGATCACAGATTAAAATTCAGGGCAATGTGAGGAGCAGTAAGCCTAGCCCGACACGTTTCGACCAAAGAGGCCTTCAACTGGGGCATGCCAGATGAGAGTTGCCCTGCTGTCCAGTTGGTCTTTTTACATCTAAGATCCAGCTTTGGTGCTCCTGCCATCGGAGGTTTGTTTGGTGGTCATCCTTAACATCCCTGGATTCATCTTTTGAGGTCTTGGACCTTTTGGAGTTCCGTTTATCCACCCATTTCGGCACGTTTGCCTTTATGACTCTTTGTCACTGACATCTGAGTCCACCTGTTCCGGTAAGAGTATATATACCTCTCTCCTCTGTTGAAGATGTACTATCCTTGATGTTTCTCATGCCGGACAGTGCTAGCTTATTCCATCTTTGATTCATCATCATTTGGTGGTTCACGCACAGGCATTTTTCAATAGATTTCCTCATTTATTGGGCTCTTTTCACATTTTTCATATATGTTACTTTTGTATATTTGACTTTTACATTGTTTCACTTATATACCAATATATGTGTTCACTTGTTAGCGCTACAATATCCACCATTTATGTTCTATATGGTTGTCACATTTTTATGTAGCTGCTTTTTCCTTGTTATTTGAGGTTAGCGTGGTAACCCCCACATTCACATCACTTCCTATGCATCTGACACTGATGTTTATATGAAAATCTGAAGTTACGTAATTATTTAAAACAAACCCCTAACCCTCCACCTAACTCTAACCCCAATATTAATCCTTAACTCATATCGTAGCCCTCTACGTAATGCAAAACCCTCCACCCCAACCTCAACCTGAGCAATAAACCCAACTCCTAACTCTCAACCAAACCTTTGCACTAATCCCCATACCTCATCCAAATTCCTTAAACTTAACTTTACAGTAATTCTTAAACCTCACTATAACCCTCTACCTTAAGTGAAACCCTCCATCCCATCTGCTCCAACCATGAGCTTCAACCCACCCTAACCTAACCAATAACACCAACACCTGCAGTACCAAACCCCATAGCCTGGCACAACTCGTCAACCCTTATCTTAAACTTCAACATAACCCTAGGACTTTATGTACACTACATTTACCACAGCCGCGGCAAAATGGCAAACGCAATTGCACCGGTTTGCATTTTCCCGCGGCCGGCGGTCAAAACATTCCTATCCTGAATGCTATTCTTTTGCGTTCAGGAGACGGAGGTTGAGGCTCACCTAACCACAGCAGCTCCTAAACTCTGTTAAAAGCCTATGTCTATCCTTATTACCAATCAATCTCCCTCACTGCAACCCTCTACCTTGAGTGACACCTTCTACCCAAAACCTACAGATCAACCTAACACTAACCTCTAATTCTCTACCTAACACCAACCCTAAGGCTGGGTTCACACTATCTTCACATGCAGCTCACAGCAGGGGTCTGGTGCGTTCCTGTTCACCGTTTGAGGTCCGATTTCAGCCCCCGAATTTTTGTCTGAATTCGGACCTGAAACGGACCAAAAGACGCACAGGGTTCCTGTACAAATTCGCACCGGAGCTACAGCAGAGATATGTGAACCAACTCCATAGAGAGACAGTCAAAATCTCCTACTGTTGCGATATTTCGCAATAGTGTGAACCCAGCCTTAACCACCTAGATTTTCCCCCTTAATGACCAGGCCACTTTTTGCAATACGGCACTGCGTTGCTTTAACTGACAATTGCGCAGTCGTTCGACGCTGTACCCAAACAAAATAGAGCTTTGGTATATATTCTTCTACATATTTTTGGTAAAAAAAAAAAAAAAAAGTTCCCTGGGAGGTGTTTCTAACTGTTGGGAGAGTGTACTGAGTACTGACTGGAGGAGGGGAGAGATCGCCGTTCACTAGGAACAGAAGATCACTCTTTTCTCCCCTGTCAGAACGGGGATCTGTTTGTTTACACTGACAGATCCCCGTTCTGGTTCTCGCAGGTGGCTGGCAGACCTCGCTATAGCGCTTATAAGACTTGACGTACACCTACGGGGATTTGCAGGAACGAGCCCACCTGCCGCTGTACAATGACGGCGGCTGGTCGGCAAGTGGTTAAAGAGGAACTGCAGTCTGCTCACATAATTTTAATTTGTAATAAAAACATCTTTGCCATTCTGAAACTTCCCTCCAACCAGTTTTCATATTATTTTATATATACTGTGATTCTGTACTTGCCAAATATGCTGCAGAAATTTCCCTCCACTAAGTCTGGCTGCATCCATTTTAACTGTGGGCAGCTGAAGCTGCTGCCTGTTTGCTCCCTGGATTTACACAGACACACAGAGGCACACCTCCAGCGCTACAGCTCTCATTGGCTCTCTTATGACTCATCCCCCTTCCCTTCCTGGTAAACTCTCACAGGAGAGAGAGAGAGAGAGCTGTGCATGATGTCATAAGCCTAGGCTTTTTACCATAAAAGAAACAGGAAGTGGGCTACATAAGGTATTTACTGGCAGAAAATAAATATTTGACTATCCAAAGTTAAAACAACAAGGGCAGAAGATTGAATAGATGGAAAGATGAAAAAAATTACTGAAGTTCCCCTTTAAACTTCTCCAAAACTTTATCCCTGACCTGTCTGGTGTGGTCCTTGGCCTTCACGATGCTGTTTGTTCACTAAAGGTTCTCTAACAAACCTGAGGGCTTCACAGAACAGCTGTAATTATACTGAGCTTAAATTACACACAGGTGGATCATATTTACTATTTAGGTGACTTCTGAAGGCAATTGGTTCCATTAGATTTTAGTTAGGGGTATCAGAGTAAAAGGGGTTGAATACAAATACACGCCACAATTTTCACATATTTATTTGTAAAGAAGTTTAAAAACCATTTATCAATTTCCTTCAACTTCTTAATTATGTGCTACTTTGTGTTGGTCTATTATATAAAATCCCAATAAAATACATTTACATTTTTGGTTGTAACGTGACAAAATGTGAAACATTTCAAGGGGTATGAATACTTTTTCAAGGCACTGTATATGGCCCCGGCACATTGATCTCTCTGTCGGCACAGTGAAAGAGAGGTGCATAAGCACGTCTCTTATGGCGGAGCTGGTAAGAGGGAGATCTTTACCATCTCCCCGCCTGCACACAGTGTGATTATGCTAATGCACACAAGGTGATTAGGGTGTGCCCAGGCACACCCTGCAAACCCTGTGCACACACCTATGCATATAGCTGGGCAAAAAAAAAAAAAAAGCTGGCAGAGTTTGAATTGTTCCCTATTCTATCTTAAAAATGTAATATTTCTACTTCAGTACATTTTCTTTCTACAATTCATTTAATATCTTTTTTATTTTATTTTGGAGCATAAAGCACAGACTACATTGTTTCTGAAGTTGCTTCATTGAAACTATTGTTCACATCGTCAAACCGGGAGCTCATGATTGCTTCAAAAAAAAAAAAAAAGGCTAAAGCTTTAGGAAATAATGTGGATGTTGCCTGCAAACCCTGAACAATGCTGCATTCCATTCGGCCAGAGCGGAGAATAAGAGGGCATTGTTAGAGCGTGATCTATTCGCATAATCCTCATAAACCTCAAGGACATGGAATAGTTCTGTTATCACAATGCGGGGGAGAACACCCGGTGCTGCAGGAAAGCCACAGAGCATTATGGGAAAAAGGCCGCAGGTGACGAGCGTGAGCCACATAGACCTGGCTCCCGAGCAATGCTGACAAACTGACCTCATCCATAGAAACATTTTATGGCACTGGCGATGCGCAAAGTGCAGCAACATCACGCAACCAATTATATTTCCTTTTATTGAAGTCAGGTCAGTGAATGATGCATTCTGATTGGATGCTATGGTTGATGTTCAGACGGGTGACCCTACCGCTAGTGATCCTGCCACTGGTGATTGGTCGCAGCTGTAGGATCGTAAAGAGGCGGCTTGTCTGTCCTTATAGGAATGGAACCTCGCTGGATGTTGCTCCCATCGATAGTGATCAGGATTTGGCAGCATTCGAGGGAGAAATTCAGCTGGCAAGGAAGCGAAAGACAGGCGGCCTCTTAGCTATCCTGCCGTTGAGATTTGGTCACTAGCGGCAGAGTCACCCATCTGATGTTAGCCCAAAGGTGATGCATATTATTCAGCACTTGTCAGGATAGAAGGAAAAATGGATGGGGCAAAAAAAAAAACGTCAAATTCTTGTGGAAAATCTGCTGCCCTCTGCCAGAAAGTTGTCAATGGGAAGAAGGTTTACCTTCCAACATGACAATGACCCAAAGCACACAGCAAAAATGACCACACAGTGGTTAAAGGAGAAAAAGGTGAATGTCCTTGTATGGCTTAGTCAGAGCCCAGACTTAAACCCCATTGAAAATCTGTGGAATGACTTGAAGACTGCAGTCCATAAACGGTCACTATGAAATTTGAGAACTAAAGCAGCTCTGCAAAGGAGAGTGAGCAAAGTCTAGATGTGCAAAGTTAGTGGAGACATATCCCAACAGACTAAAGGCTGGAATTAAAGCAAAAGGTGGTTCAACAGAAAATGGATTTCTATTTTTATTTTTCTGACATGTTGGTGTTATATCTATCTTTCACTTGGGTCTCATAAGTTGCCCTAGTGAATACAGCAGGATAAAACAAAAACTGTGCCGGTCTTCATTTCAGGCTGCAAAGCAACTAAATGTGATTATTTTAAAGGGGGTGATTCTTTTCTATACCCACTGTATATACAGTATATATATATATATATATATATATATATATATATACACATATACACACACACACACACACACATACATAAACACACACAGTATCTCACAAAAGTGAGTACACCCCTCACATTTTTGTAAATATTTTATTCTATCTTTTCATGTGACAACACTGAAGAAATGACACTTTGCTACATTGTAAAGTAGTGAGTCTACAGCTTGTATAACAGTGTAAATTTGCTGTCCCCTCAAAATAACTCAACACACAGCCATTAATGTCTAAACCGCTGGCAACAAAAGTGAGTACACCCCTAAGTGAAAATGTCCGCATTGGGCCCAATTAGCCATTTTCCCTCCCCGGTGTCATGTGACTCAATAGTGTTACAAGGTCTCAGATGTGAATGGTGAGCAGGTGTGTTACATTTGGTGTAATCGCTCTCACTCTCTCATACTGGTCACTGGAAGTTCAACATGGCACCTCATGGCAAAGAACTCTGAGGATCTGAAAAAAAAGAATTGTTGCTCTACATAAAGATGGCCTAGGTCTGACAGGCCGGGCAAAGAGAGCATTAATCAGAGAAGCAACCAAGAGACCCATGGTAACTCTGGAGGAGCTGCAGAGATCCACAGCTCAGGTTGGAGAGTCTGTCCACAGGACAACTATTAGTTGTGTTCTCCACAAAGCTGACCTTTATTGAAGAGTGGCAAGAAAGCCATTGTTGCATTGGTGCTCTGGTCAGATGAGACCAAAATTGAAATTTTTGGCCTAAAAGCAAAACGCTGTATGTGGCGGAAAACTAACACTGCACATCCCCCTGAACACACCATCCCCACCGTGAAACATGGTGGTGGCAGCATCATGTTGTGGGGATGCTTTTTTTTCAGCAGGGACAGGGAAGCTGATCAGAGTTAATGGGAAGATGGATGGAGCTAAATACAGGGCAATCTTAGAAGAAAACCTGTTAGAGTCTGCAAAACACTAGAGACTGGGGTGGAGGTTCACCTTCCAGCAGGACAACGACCCTAAACATACAGCCAGAGCTACAATAGAATGGTTTCGATCAAAGTATATTCATGTGTTAGAATGGCCCAGTCAAAGTCCAGACCTAAATCCAATTGAGAATCTGTGGCAAGACTTGAAAATTGCTGTTCACAAACGCTCTCCATCCAATCTGACAGAGCATGAGCTATTTTGCAAAAAAGAATGGGCAAAAATGTCACTCTCTAGATGTGCAAAGCTGGTAGAGACATCCCCAAAAAGACGTGCAGCTATAATTGCAGAGGCGTGCTTAGCAGAGGCATTCTTTAATGCAGCTAATAATATCAAACACACAGGGCAGGGAGAAGTGGTACTATGCCGCCGTGGGCGCACTGCCAGGGACTGTCCATGCAGAACAAAGAAACATGACAACGGCGATGTTAAAGATTAACAGACCTGTTTTCCTGCAACCTCCGAAGTGGAACAAAGACATCTTCATCCATTTAGCACTAACAGCACAAGCCACAAGGATCAATCCTGACTTTTTGGAGCCCACAAGTCTGTATAAAATCTGTCTAAGATCAATGGAGAGGGACTTAGAGAGAAGCTGTCAACAAATTCACCTAATGCATATTTTGGGCCTGTTGATACCTATGAGCATTGTGCTCTGCCATGCGTTTCACTACATAAGCGCACAAGACACGGTAACGGATGTTTTAAAGGAAGCCGGTGATGAGATGAATACATATACACGTACATGAATTTTAATGGCATCTCAGCTTTAGTCCGTAGGGTTCAATATTTAGGTGGCCCACCCTTTGCCGCTTTAACAGCTTCAACTCTTCTGGGAAGGCTGTCCAAAAGGTTTAGGAGTGTCTCTATGGGAATGTTTGATCATGTTTGACCATTCTTCCAGAAAGGCATTTGTGAGGCAAGGGCTCGCAGTCTCCGCTCTAACTCATCTGAAAGGTATTCTATTGGGTTGAGATCAGGCCAGTCAAGTTCCTCCACCCCAAACTCGCACATCCATGTCTTTATGGACCTTTCTTTGTGCACTGGTGCGCAGTCATGTTGGAACAGGAAGGGGCCATCCCCAAACTGTTCCCACAAACTTGGGAGTGTGAAATTGTCCAAAATGTCTTGGTATGCTGGCGCTATAAGAGTTCCCTTCACTGGAACTAAGGGGCCAAGCCCAACCCCTGAAAAGCCACCCTACACCATAATCCTCCCTCCACCAAATGATTTGGACCAGTACACAAAGCAAGGTCCATAAAGACATGGATGAGCGAGTTTGGGGTGGAGGAACTTGACTAGCCTCCCTGAGTCCTGACCTCAACCCCATAGAACACCTTTGGGATGAATTAGAGTGGAGAATGCAAGCCAAGCCTTCCAACCTCACAAAATGCGCTTCTGGAAGAATGGTCAAAAATGTCTATAGACCATAGCCCTTGTAGACAGCCTTCCCGGGAAAGAGTTGAAGCTGTTATAGCTGCAAAGGGTGGGCCAATTCAATATTAAACCCTACGGACTAAGACTGGGATGCCATTAAAGTTCATGTGCGTGTAAAGGCAGGTATCCCAATACTTTGGTGATATAGTGTATGTACACTCAGGTTGTTCAAAGGGAACTCCTGGTCTCCATAACATTTATAACATGGCCCAAAGACATTAGATGACACTTTCCATGATCTGGCCAAAAACAATCTACTATCCAATAAGCAATGCACTACAGCTCACAAATGATCATTCTTTGGTAACTAAGTGGCCAAGCATGCCCGATTGCTACAGTTACTATCACCGGGACTCCCTGGGTAAACCCACCTGCCTCCTCCATTGCCCTAAACATGGCCCATAGACCAATGAAAACTCTACTGCAGGTATGTGAATATGCCTAAATATTTCTCCATTTTTAAATCTTCCCCTAACCCCTTTCCTTTGCCTCCTGCAGGCCCTTTGAATGGACCTTAACTTCAAGAGGTAGAGCGGAGTTCTTGATGACGTGATAGTTAAAGTGGTTTTAAACCCTTACATTTACCCAGTGAAGTGACTGGCCTCAGGTGCTACACCGAGATAAAACATACGTAATCTGTACCTGTTTATCTGCAGTCTTCTCTTTTCTACATCCATTCAAAGTCCAGAATATATAAGCTTGTCCGAGCACTTAAGAAAAATGGGGGTGGAGAGCACAAGTTACACTCTGCATAGCACAGTAAAGAGAGCTCTGAGAGCAGATTGGAGGGAAGAGACACACCCCACTTCACACTGCACATAGGAACAGAGCTGAGGCTGTCAATCAGCTGGAGCTCCCTCCCTGTCACCATTTTTCTCTTGGTGTCAGGAAAACTTGTCAGAAGTGATTTCTGCAGATAACAGAGGAATGAAGCAGCAGACAGAAATGACACTTAGTGCTCTTAATTGAGACAAGTACACACTATAGAGGGGTATGCTTTGCTCATATTTCATGTTTGAGGTTTGCAACCACTTCAATGTGGCTGTCACAGCAGTCGCATGATTGGGAGCCAGTCCTACCATCTCCCAATCGAAAACCATAAGCAGAAGCTGTCTGTGACAGCTCGACCAGTGTGCTGGAAGAGCTCAGAGAGCTAGATATGTGTCAGCCTGCCATGCATATGTGTTACGCTAATGGGATCAGTTTAAATGATTATATCAACTGGTGGATCTTCTACACGTTTAAAAGACAGTCGGGAAATCTGGATAGTCATCCCTTATTGAATTAATCCTTTTAAATGTTTTGCGCGCACACACGCTGCACTGATCTTTTCCCATCCTCATTCGGAGGAAACTTTCAGACAATTAAATTAATTTCTCAGGATAGAGAATAATTAATTTTTTCCCCCTCTCCTCTGTTCCTGGGCCCTGGGTTTTGAAAATTAACATATTTTTTGTACTGCAGTCTAATTACTCGTCCCACGTTTCCATGGAAACGGGGACCGAGGGGGGATTGTGGGGTTAATATACGATATACAAAGATCACTGTGGAAAGGAATCTATCGCAAATAAACAGGATGAAGTTCTCTTTGAGGGACAGGGAATCTAAATTAATTAAAGGAGAGTTTTAGCCCAGGTTCACACTGAGCTGCGTGAATGAAGCCGCGCGAGTTCATCATCACTCCCGCACGTCAGTCACAATTTCGGCCGCTATTTCAGGGACGTCTCTGCAGATTTCTGCACAGATGTCAATGTAAATCGCAGCCCGAAATCGCAAAATGTAGTGCCAAAACAATTTTCTTAAATCGGTGCGGCGCCGCAAATGCAGCGTCGCACCGATTTGGACGGTGTTATTGACATATCAAATCGCATTTCAAATCGTACCAATGTGAACCAGGGCTCAATCTGAGAAAAATGCCAGTATATGTATATTAATCTGTTCCCAGGAGGTGAACGGAGATCTGCAGCATGTGTGGCTGTAGGGAGGTTCACTATCAATGTGAGCTGCATTGTATGCAATAGCTAGACATGTCCACAGAGCCCACAGGGAGGATGGTATCACAGGTAGGCATGGGCGTCCGCAGGTAGGGGCAAGGGGGGTCAAGTGCCCCCCCCCCCAGGAATCAGGGATCGGAGCGGTACATTCAGCACAGTGGCGTCGCTATGGGGGTGTGGGCAGCCGGTGGGGTGACACCATCAAGGTGCTGTCAAGCCCCCATCAGTGTAGTGTAAAAGCAGGCTCTTTTCCCTGTTCAGTCCAGCAGAGAACTCGGTGGAGAGCTGCGGGCTGTCAGAGGTTTTCCCCGCTCGCCCCCCCCCCCCCCTTCTCCTGTCAGTGGCTCTCACCAGGTTCCCCGCCCAGCTTCCTGCCTGCTCCGTTCCTTCCCCATTGGCCATAACTGAGGGCCAATCAAAGGAGACTAGGAGAGGAGAGCATCATGGGACATGTAGTCCCAAAGATTAGGGGCCCCATTTTCCAAAGGAAGGAGGCTACAGCTCGATCAAGAGAGTGAATTGAGAGACTGCACCCTGGAAAAAAGCTGAGGGAGTGAGTGCTACAGGACAAACACGAGGAGTGTGCTGGGCGGAAGTCAAAGAGAGCCATGCTACCCAGCGCCACCAGAGAGAGCCACGCTACCCAGAGCCATCAGAGAGAGTGCCACGATACCCAGCTCCACCAGAGAGAGAGAGCCACGCTACCCAGCGCCAGAGAGGGAGACGCGCTACCCAGTGCCAGAGAGAGAGCCACGCTACCCAGCGCCAGAGAGACACGCTACCCAGTGCCAGCGAAAGAGCCACGCTTCCCAGTGCTAGAGAGACACGCTACCCAGTGCTAGAGAGAGAGCCACGCTACCCAGTGCCAGAGAGAGAGCCACGCTACCCAGCGCCAGAGAAAGAGACACGCTACCCAGTGCCAGAAAGAGAGCCACGCTACCCAGCGCCAGAGAAAGAGCCACGCTGCCCAGGACCACCAGAGAGAGAAAGAATGAGCCACTGCCAGGGTACAGACATGCTACATTATTGACCAGAATCACCCCCGGGGAAGCCAGAGTGAGCGATCATCCAGCCAGAGGGATCACTGCTGTGATTTTGTGGGGTCTGGAAAGAGGGCCTGTCGGCCATTATCCATTACGTGTCCTAGGGACTGTACTATGCCTGCTGTCTCTGACCATGATAATGTGATAATGACATTTGACACAATGTCAAAAGGGGCGGCGCATGGGTGACCATAAAATGATGCCCCCCCCCCCACCCTGAAAAAAGTTCTGCGGACACCCATGCAGGCAGGCTTCTGTTTCTGTAGCAATCCTCAATTGCTTCTGGCATTGGGTTTATTTACTAAAGCAAAATCAGGCTCACTTCTGCATAGAAACAAATCAGCTTCTAAACCTCAGCTTGTTCAATTAAGCTTTGGCAATAAAACCTGGAAGCCGATTGGTTTTTATGCAGAAGTGAGCCTGATTATGCACTCTCTAGCCTTAGTAAATAACCCCCATTATGTTCAAAAAGGAAATCCTATTAATCACTGAATTCTGTGTTTTAATTGACGTTCTCTTATTAAAGCGGGGTTCCACCCAAATTTTGAACATTATCTCTATGCATTCTCTTCCTTGCCTAGATGCTGACATGCTGTGTAAAAAAATTTAAATTGCCGTAATTACCTTTTTTTTTCTATTCTTCTTTGCACTTCCTGGTTTTCCTCCCATGGGAGTAGGCGTGTCTCTAGCCTCTCCCAGACCTCCCACAGTCCCCTGGGAGCTAGTCTCAGGCTTCCCAGCATGCATTGTGCAACAGCATCATCACAACATCTCGGTGAATGCTGGGAGCACAGCATTCACCGCATCCAGGAAATACATGCTTGTGGGCTTCAAATGCCCACAATGAAGATGGAAACCGCCTTCAGTGAATTTTATAAGTTATTCTTTACAACAAAATCGGACACAGGCGGACTTATTACACAGAACATGTGAGTAGATAATCATGAGAAGAAAAGTTTGTGAATGAACTCCAAAAAAAAAAAAACGATAGATAGGTGGACCCCCGCTTTAAGTAAATCTCCTGGTCATGTTAAACTTTTAAAAGTGCAAGCTACCACAAGGTACCGGCTACGGATTCAAGCACACAGACACATTTGGGCAACACTGCAAAACCTCAGCGAATTTCAAAGTCACGGGTGAACAGCCATGGCCAGCAGCCTGTATAAATGAATGACAGGCTGACAGAGTCCTGGACACAATCAGTTCATGTCCAAAGACCACTCATTTGTCCATACACACTTGTAGCCAATTGGATGTGCGGTTACAAGTGTACAGCCAAGGCATCTGTCAGCCTGTCATTGACTTGTACAGGCTGCTGGCCACAGCTATACACCAACACTTGTGACTCCCAGGCACAGAAATATGCTGAATTTTTTGGGTCTCTATGTGCATGAACCCTATTACTTCTGTTAGCTAGAAAACCTTCTTGTGGGCCTCTCTGAAATTGGTTTCCTTTTGGCATTCAGGCTAGTCATTAGGGTTAGGCTCTGTCATCTGCCATTCTACTGTCCATTGAAAGTGTCTCAGTGGACAACATGGAGGCTCTCACAAGCAGGAGAAGATTAGCAGGAGGGACTTAGGCCTTAAAATCGGTGAAGTCTGGCCTCCTCGTAGTATAGTGAAACCTGTTTCAGAGATGTTTTTTTTTAACCTACAACCAGCATAAGAGAAAACTGTAGAAACCTGTAAAAATAAAATCATAAAATGAACCAAAACATTAAAAAAAACTGGGCTACACCAAACTCCAAGCTAAATACACAGATGGAATCCAAAAATGTGAGCTGTATTACCTGTCAAATGGTTTGTATTTCTGTCCCCCAGTTTTTTGCTTTTTTGGCTCAAAGCAAATGAGTCCTTTTTAAAGCTGAACACCAACAAGAAGAAAAGAAAAGAAAAAGTCGGATGGAGCCTGGGAATACGGGGGGTTGGAATGCTAATATGCCGTATCGGAGCCTGGAGGACCAGAGAATTGCGGAAATCAGAGTTAAACCCACTATGGACTCATCCAATTATGGATCTGAGCAGGTATGCTGGGGCAGTAGCAAGCCTGAGGTAGGGAACGAGAATGTTAGGAACATGTTTGCACTCATTTTTTGGACTGTCGTTGTCATTATGTTAATTTATTCAGTAAAGCTTTGAAACTTCTTGGTCTTAAAAAGGGATTAATGCAAGTAACTGGCACGCAAATAGTCTACATTGTGGGACAGATAAAGCACATTGGGGTATGAAGACAGCTTCCTAAGAGTTAAACACAAAGGTAATCCAAGCAGGTGGTTACCAAGGATATTGGTGGTTTGGCAAGCGGCCTGTCATTAAGCGTGCACATGTGCAGCAAGGGAGATGTTTTCAGCACTCCTTCAACAGGGATCCATCTCCCATAGCAATGGGAGCAGATCTGCACTGCCGGGGCCCTCAACCTGTACACAGGCATGGAAGAGCTAAGTGAGGTGCACACATGGAGTCCATGCTGGGTGCCCAGTGGGACCCTATACTGTTACTGGGATTGAGGTAGCAGTGGTACACTGGGGAAGGCATTGGCTCTGCATGTCCCTCCTAAATGCAGCCGTGACAGTGTCCATTGACATGGGATGGGAGCGATAACTAAACTACAGTCATATGCTCAAATGTACACGGCGCTCAGCACAAAGGTCAAGGTACTCCATGTGCAAGGCAAGCAGCCCTGTTAAGGTGCCTAGAGTAGCCCGGAAGAACCCAACCCAGGGGTATGCCTTTCATGTGACTTTTGCTGGGAGCCCAACAAGAAGGGAAACATGGAGGAAGGGTCACCCGCCTACCCTATTAATCCCCCCACCTTACAGACAGGTCCTCGAAGCAGCTTCCCTTAAGCACTCCATCTGTCGGATGTCCTCTGACATCATCACATACAATGCAGGAGCAGTTGCCCTGCATTGTAAGTCAGGATGTTGAGGGCCAGTAGTCCACAACCTGGAGCATAAGAAAGAAGAAAGATGGTTGCTGGGGGAGCAAGGGGGGAGTGCCTATTCACAATAAAGTGATCCACTGCAGTGCATTAGGGCATGTGTTGACATGTGGTGCGTTAAAGCTACTTTCACACTAGGGCGGTGAGGGTGTCGGCAGTAAAGCACCGTTATTTTACTGGTGCTTTTTGCCCGCTAACGGCCGAAGAAGGGGTTAATAGCGCACTTATGGCACTTTTTTCCAAACACGGTGTGGTGTGCTGTGCATGCGCTCTCCTCTTGCCATTCACAATGAAGAGTAGGTGCCATGGGTTGCATGCTACTTTAACATTAGTACCCATTGCCACAATGCACAGGTGTGGACAAGCTGTAAAGTAGAGCTGCACGATTCTGGTCAAAACGAGAATCACGATTTTTTTGCTTAGGATAAAAAGATCACGATTCTCGCGGCGTAAAATCTTTCACATTATACAAAAAAAATTGGGCTAACTTTACTGGTTAGTTTTGTTTTTTTTTTTTTTTATTTCATTAAAGTGTAATTTTTCCCCAAAAATTGCATTTGAACGACTGCTGTGCAAATACAGCGTGACATAAAATATTGCAACAACCACCACTTTATTCTCTAGGGTCTCTACTAAAAAGAAAAAGAAAAAAATTATATATATATATATATATATATATATATATATATATATATATATATATATATATATATATATATATAATATATAATTTTTGGGGGTTCTAAATAATTTTCTAGCAAAAAAAAAAAAAGATTTTAAACTTGAAACCAATAAATGTCAATGCTTCACTGCCAGTTTCCTACTGCACACGCGCGAGCGGCGCGGCGCTCTGTGAATGGCCCCGTGGTTTTCTGGGAACACACACAGTTCCCAGAAGGCAACGGGGCCGATCACCGAGGAGCAGGACACGCCGCAGAATAGGAAGAGGAAGATTACGAAGACTGCCTAGCAACAAGGGTTTAGGTAAGTTTAAAAAATTTTTCTTTTCAAATTTTTTTTTTATATTTTTTTAGGATTTTTCATGCAATCTTTTTTTTTAGGGTGGTCCTCCGCTTTAAGTTCCACTGCTAAAGAATGTTGTGATTCTTGGCAGACTGCCCGTTTTTTTTTTTCCTTTCTTTTTTATTGACAGCTGTTGGCTTTAGCAGAGCAGAGAGAATTCTCTGCATATACAGAATCGGGAAATACTTTGTCAAGATCACAATGGGGAAAAATCGCGATAACGATTCTTAACGATTATTCGTGCAGCTTTACTGTCAGTGTTAATTTAGTTGACTAAAACGACTAAAACATTTTAGTCGACTAAATGAATACCATTTTAGTCGACTAAAATACGATTAAAACTAAAACAATTGCAGACTAAAATGGGACTAAAACTAAAATGCCATTTTAGTCCTAAGACTAAAATTAACACTGTTTACTGTAAAGTAAAATTTCTTTTTGATGTTGGAACATTTAACCCTCGCAGTGAGGGGGCATCCCACTGTAAAGCTGTCCATACATTGAGCTTCATAGGTGGCACTGTCAGCACTCTCCCACCCAATATCTGTCTATTGAAGAATCAAATTAAAGACCGAACAGCATCTGCATCCAATCAGACGTGGGCACTGTTTGAATATTCTGCGGACATCAGAATACAATTGCAGACACTGCAGATTTGTAATTCCGTGCTGTATCTGTTATATTTTTTGTTTCAGACTTCCGCTGTGTCCAGCTTTAGGGCAGTTTTTAAATTTCCAGCTCAGCTTTAACTCAAAACTTTGTTCCCACGAAGCAGATCTTTCTATGACCATAAAAATTCCATCGTTTGAAATTCTTTGAAAGTGCCTGGCATTACTGTCATTGTGCGGAGATCAGGTTGCTGTGGGGTGGCGTGCGCCCAGGCTGACTTCGCTGAGGTGACAGCCTCATCTTTATCTGCAAACACCAGCTGCAGACATGAGCCAGTTTACACAGCAATACAGGCGGCTTCTCCCAGCCCTTCCGATAGTGCTGAGCAAATAGTCATTTATTTTTCTACATATAAATCAGACAGCCAGGAAGACAAGAGGGTCTACACCGTGTTTGGGGAGAGGCCTCAGGCTACACCGGCAAACATGTGCTGAGAAACGTCATAAGATAAAGAATTCCTTTCTAAAAGCCTAATAAGTCCTATCTAGAATGTGGTCCAGAGGGCCGTGGACACGTCAGAAGTGGAGAAATCTGTGGTGGCCTTGTACACATGGGCTTCAGCTTTTAGAAGAGCATCGAGCACAGCAAGCTTTTGAGTGGCTTTCGTGAAGCCTTTAACCACTTCAGCCCCGGAAGATTTGGCTGCTGAATGACCAGGCCATTTTTTGCGATTCGGCACAGCATCACTTTAACTGACAATTGCGCGGTCGTGCGATGTTGCACCCAAACAAAATTGACATCCTTTTTTTCCCCCACAAATAGAGCTTTCTTTTTGGTGGTATTTGATCATCTCTGCTGTTTTTATTTTTAGCGCTATAAACAAAAAAAGAGCGACAATTTAAAAAAAAACCACAATATTTTGTACTTTTTGCTATAATATCCCTTTTTTTTTTTTTAAAAAGCAAATTTTTTCTCAGTTTAGGCCGATATGTATTCTTCTACATATTTTTGGTAATAAAAATCGCAATAAGTGTATATTGATTGGTTTGCGCAAAAGTTATAGCGTCTACAAAATAGGGGATAGATTTATAGCATTTTTATTATTATTATTTATAGTAATGGCGGCGAGCTGCGATTTTCATCGGGACTGCGACATTATGGCGGACACATCGGACACTTTTGACACATTTTTGGGACCATTCACATTCATGACAATTTGGGTTATGACTAAGGCCTTATAGGCTGAAACGCGTCAATGGTTCTCATTAGAGTTTAAATATTACACTTTTTAAGAGCAATCACCGGAGTGTAGATCATCTTTTCCTCATTTCCATTGTCATTTATACAGCAATCAGTGCTATAAAAATGCACCGATTACTGTAAAAATGTCACTGGCAGGGAAGGGGTTAACACTAGGGGGCGATCAAGGGGTCACTTGTGTTCCCTGTGTGTGTTTCTAACTGTAGGGGGAGGGAACTGACCTAGAGGAGATGACAGATCGTGGTTCCCAGCTATTAGGAACTCACGATCTGTCTCTCCTCACAAAACAGAACAGGGATTTGTGTGTTTACACACGTCCCTGTTCTGCCTGTCGTGCCCGCGACCGCTCGTGGCCGGCAGTCAAACCGACCATCGGCCACAAATATCGGCATTCTCACAGTGCAGCGGGCACCGGCGGCGCGCATGCGCCTGTTATCCCGCTTAAAGGAGCCGACATATAGCTACGATGGCTCACGAAAGTGTGCCAACCTGCCACAGTATAATGAGGGCGGCTGGTCGTAAAGCGGTTAAAGCACCAACCAACTTCTGTTTTGAAAAAATCAAGGCCAGGTTCACACTAGTGTGGGTTTCCCCACATCCAATTCACATGACAGGAGACTGTGACTGGCTCTCAATGGAGCCAGTTCACACATCTCTGGGTCGGCCACGGAGCGCACAGCAGAAGAGTCCAGTGCGTCTTTGGCTCCGTTTCAGGTCTGAATTCAGCCACAAATTCAGACCTAATTCGGACTTAAAATGCTAAACGGGGAAGCACCGGACCCCTTGTTGTGCCCTGCGGCCAGATATAGTGTGAACCCAGCTTTAAGTGAAAGAAAAGCCTAATTATACTTTTTCTTAAAAAAGTCATGTGATCCTGCAGCTCTGACCCCTGCTGCTGCAGGGGAGAGAAGGAAGCAGCAACAAGGGCTGGACTAATTCAATTTTAGTTTCATATGACCACCTTAAAACACACCTTGAAGATTCTGAGGCCATGTGGAAAAAAGTTTTATGGTCAGATGGGACTGAAATTGAGTTATTTGGCCTCAACACCAAACGATATGTCTGGCGGAAATCCAATACAGCTCACTATTCAAATAACACCATTCCTACAGTAAAGCATGCAGGCTATGGGGGTGTTTCTCTGAAGCAGGGACTGGAGCACTTGTCAGGATGGAAGGAAAAATGGATGGGGCAAAATATCATCAAATTCTTGAGGAAAATCTGCTGCCCTCTGCCAGAAAGTTGTCAATGGGAAGAAGGTTTACCTTCCAACATGACAATGACCCAAAGCACACAGAAAAAATGACCAATCAGTGGTCGAAGGAGAAAAAGGTGAATGTCTTTGCATAACTTAAGCCTCATACGCACGATCGGATTGTTGGCCAACAAAGCGTCAGACTTTTGTCTGAAGGGCATGTGCCAGGAACTTGTCTTGCATACAAACGGTACACAATTATCGGCCAACAAACACAAACATAGTGACGTACTACGTTGGAATTTCAGCTCTTGAGCGCCACCTTTTGGGCACCTTCTGCTAATGTTGTGTTTGGTGAGCATTTATTCTGAGCATGCGTGTTTGTACTTTGGACTTTAGTGTGAAGGACTTGTGTACACGCGATAGGAAAATCTGACAACAGACTGTTGTCCGCCGAAAATTTACTAGCCTGCCATCCAACATTTGTTGGCGGAAAGTTGGACAACAATTGTCTGATGGAGCATAAAACGGTCGGATTTTAGGCAAACAGTCTGTCATCACACAATTCCCTGCCGAAAATCCGACCGTGTGTATGAGGCTTAAGTCAGAGCCCAGACTTAAACCCCATTAAAAATCTGTGGAATGACTTGAAGACTGCAGTCCACAAATGGTCACCATCAAATTTAACTGAACTCAAGCGGTTCTGCAAAGAAGAGTGGGCAAATACTGAAAAGTATAGATGTGCAATGTTAGTAGAGACATACCCTAATAAAACAGAGTAAAGGTTGGAATTAAAGCAAAAAGGTGGTTCAACAAAATACTGATATAAGGGGGTGATCCTTTTTCCAACTCATCGATTCTGTTTTTTCTGCTGTATTTTTTTCTGACATGTTGGTTTTATAAGTTGCACTAGTAAATACAGCTGGATAAAACAAAAACTTTGGCTGTGTTCATTTCAGACTGCAAAGCAACAAAATATTATTTTAACCCCTTCAATACTGGGCACTTTTACCCCTTTCCTTCCCAGGCCAATTTCCAGCTTTCAGCAGTCTTTCACTTTCAATGAGAATTGCGCGGTCATGCAACACTGTACCAAAATTAAATTTTTTATAATTTTGTTCACACAAATAGAGCTTTATTTTGGTGGTATTTATTCACTACTACTTTCATTTTTTGCGATATAAGCGAAAAAAAGAGCGGAAATTTTGAAAAAAAAAAACAATATTTTCTACTTTCTATTTTAAAAGAGATCCAATAAAATCTAATTTTGTCATAAATTTAAGCCAAAATGTATTCTGCTACATGTCTTTGGTAAAAAAAATACTGATATGTGTATAATAATTGATTTGTGTGATCATGGACAGATGTACGCAGATGATCACGGACAGATGTGTGCAAATGATCATTGGGACATATGATTTTACTGGGATATATGTGGGGGACAGGGGTTTTTACTGTGTGGGGACATGTGTGGGGTGACACTGTTGTGGGACACTATTTTGGGGACATTGTGTGGGGAAACTGTATGGGGACACTGGGCCGGTGATCAGTGTATAAAAAACAGCCTATATTATTATTATTATTATACAGGATTTATATAGCGCCAACAGTTTACGCAGCGCTTTACAATATAAAAGGGAGACAATACAGTTATAATACAATAAGATACAGGAGGATTAAGAGGGCCCTTCTCAGAAGAGCTTACAATCTAATAGGCCTATACTCACTTATCACCAGCCGTCGGCAACGATCCGCTCTCCTCTCCTCACTGACAACTTCCGTGTGAGGAGAAGAGAGCTGATCGCCTAGGTGGCGTCAGCACGCCGCTCTCCCAAAAAAATGTGATCAGGAGGGCCAGCCACAGAGACCTCCTGCCGAACTGAGATGCGTCATGACCGGGTGACAACGAGCGCGTCGGGATCGCGCCGCAGCGCGTGCATGATCCCTCTCCTTCTAAAGAACGTTCCTGAACGTCCAGTCAGGAGGAAGCGCCCACCCGGCCGTATATGTGCAGTGGCTGGGTAGGAGGTGGTTAAATGATTCTTTTCTATACCCACTGTAGGTAAGGGTTTACAACCACTTTAACATCTATAACTTTTGAGATAGATAGATAGATAGATAGATAGATAGATAGATAGATAGATAGATAGATAGATAGATAGATAGATAGATAGATAGATAGATAGATAGATAGATAGATAGATAGATAGATAGATAGATAGAGATTTCCTTCTATCTATCTGTATCTCACACGCTCCCCCTCCTAGACACTGCAGCTCACAGTGGTTTAGCAAATAGCAGTGCTGTCAATCCAGAAAGTAGTAGGCAGGCCTAGGTGTGTCCAGGTGATGACTGACAAGCTACAGGCTTGTGAATCAGCAGTGACAATACCTCCTGAATCATCTTGCTGTAGTGTAATCCAGCACAGCCTACATGAGAGTGGCAACTCTGCTTTGGATTCAGGAGCAGTGCAGCATTGTTGTCACACCATCACAGGAAACTACATTAGGTGGACTTCATTGGCAGGTTCATTGGGTATGTGTGGGACTTTGCAGGGGACTAAAAGAAAACTATAAATACAGATACACTTATAATAAAGTGCTGCACCACATATTTTTTAAAAGGGGACCATAGTTCCACTTAAAAGATCGATCCATATAAAATGATGATAACTGTATCTGTAATACTAAAAAAAAAAAAGAGATTTATATTCTAGGAACCAGGGACATTTCTAGGAATAAAAAAATAAATCACTGACAGTTTGTTCTGACCAGTAGCTCTCAGGGGCAGCTGGCAGCATCGCACATAATATACAGACTGGATAAAAGGTGGGTGTATCAGCTCTGTCTACAGACACATCATGCATCTTTGTTTACTGACTCAGCCGGTGCACCCAGCGCTGCCCATTTCATCAGAGCCACCGCCGGACGCTTGATGAAAAATGGCTTCCACTAAGCTCCCAATGCTGACAGTTCTTCTTTTTTTAATGACTCACTAAATTCTTTTTTTAGGGCTTATTCATCTTAATTTAAGAAAGCCTCGATGCTAATTATCCAAGTACTACATATGGAGAACTTCTTTGTTCTATGATGCAGGGTTGTCCATATATTTACCTCCCAACAGCATCCAACCTGAAAACACGGGCCATTTAAAATGAACTTCCCCATCGGGGAGATTTACTCTCTCTCAAAGTTCTGATTACTATTGTCACCGAGAATGAAAGTGAGGGTAAGGCCAAAATCTTGGGTTGTCACCAGAACTGTCTGAGAGGAGATATCCTTCAGACTGTAAATATGAGTCTAAAGGACAGGAAGTGAAGGAAAATCTCCCTAATGAGATCTCCATAATATATATGTAGCGCACCCCCTAAAGATCTGCTGGTGAATATGGTCTTATTTCCCTTCTCTAGGGTTCATGCAGCCAGGCGCATGGCATTTTCTTCATCCTTCCACTGGCTCAGAAAACAATTAGGGTTCTTTTAGAGTATTTTTTTTGGATTAATGAACTTGAATAGGGGTAGGGAGCATGGGATACCCAATAAACTGCAAATGAACAATTTAAGGACTCCTTGCTGCACTTCTGGCTGTACTGCTGCACAAAGTTGCTTGCAGCATTGCACACACTGAATGTCCCACAGGGTTCCTAATGCTCCTGGTGACTTGTAGTCCCTCAAGAGTCCCTCCTGGCGATATCCACCAGGCTCTTCCTAAGGACTCATGCTACCACAGAACAGCTGGACTCTTTCTCAACAATTTCCTCCTCCTGACCCAACTTGATTCCTGGACAATGGATCTTCAGGTAGGCCTTCCAGCTAAACCTAGCTGGGACCTAGAGGTCTTCTTCAAAGTTTTCTTGAGGATCCTGCACCAGGATCTCCTCCTGCAGGACTAGATCAAGGAACTCTGCATTCTGCTGCCCAGGCACCATTTATAGGCTTTCCCTCCACCTTCTGGGTACACCTCCTCATGGATTGGCTGGAGTTCCATAAATATTCAGGTTCTAGAACAATGGTCGCCAACCTTTTTTGCCCTCATGAACCACTAAACTCTGCACTCTACATCAACCTGCTGCCTTACACAGACTGATCATTGTATCTGACCTCCTTATCCAGCCACGTGCTCGAGCTCCGTGCTAGCTACCACAGTCTGTACTCGGGCCTGCCATTGAAAGTCCCCTCCTTTTTCACCTCCCACTCTCTGCACTACTCCCGGCTCCTCCCTCTGAGTTCACATGAGCTGGAACTACAGAGGAGACATTTGGTATCAATGCACGCTGACAGTATTGACTGTCAGCATGCACTGAGAACAACCCTGCAAACAACAACAATGGGTGGTATACATCCTCCACAATGTTGATTTGCACCAGAACCCCTGAGGACTAACATAATTTTCTCATGGACCATTGGTTGGCGACTGCTGCTCTAGAAGACAGGGGGAAGCAGCAGAGCAACAGCCACTGAAACACTGAGCAGCCCTAAATAATCAACCCCTGCTCCACTGAGTACAGGGGACAGAAGCTAAATTTACCTAGCAGCCTGCCCTAAACTAAGTGGGTGCCACATATAATAAATAAAAATCCAATAGGGATGATGGAAGCTTCTCATAAAGGCCACAGCAGATCTGGGATCTCACCAACAGGTATAAGAAAGTCTCCAGCATCTACCAAACGCAGAAATGTCATTTTTGTATGCACTGACCCTTTAACAGATTCATGCACAAGTATTTCAAATACGACTTTATATGAGAGGTAAGCTATACATAAAAAAAAAAAACACACCCAAACCCCACAGACTGACAAGTATCACCCACCCACCTGACAATTTCTTCTAGACACAAACTTTCATAAATACCATCTGTTCCTAATCCCAGGACATCTGCAGATACCAGATCATCAAATTCTAGTTTCTTAGCTGACCAACTTCAAAGCGCGGTTTCTCATATCCTGTGTATATGGTGCCATTCTGGCAAAGATTTAGAGAGAATATAGTGTGAGTCCAGTTTATACTTCCAATTACTGTTGCACTGTTTACTGCAAGGTAATATGTTAAAGTGGCTTTCAGATTTTAAATGCTTTCTCATCCCTATTTTGTTGTTATAATAAACAAAGAAATGTGTAGGTTTGCCACTAGGGGGATCTCTGCTTTTGGCCCCAACTAACCTACCTTAAAGAGGAGTTCCACCCAAGGGCCAGTCAAAAAAAAAAAAAAATTAAAAGTCAGCAGCTACAAATACTGCAGCTGCTGACTTTTAATTGGACACTTACCTGTCCCAGGGTCCAGCGATGCGGGGGATCGAAGCCCCACTCGTCTCCCCCTCCGTTCAGCGGCGCCGGCATTTCAACTGTGGGCGCCGGGCTGTGGCATCACAGCCTGGCACCCACTGCGCATGCGTGAGCGCCGCCGCGCGCCTGATTGGCCGCTCAATCATCTGGGACCTGTAATGGGTCCCAGATGATTGACAGGAGGGAGGGAGCAGAGCGGAGCCCTTCCTGTGCCCAGGGGGAAGTGATGTCACCAGCCCAGGCACTGGAAGGGGCAGACTACGAGGGACCCCCTAGCAACAGGCATTTAGAGGTAAGTTAAAAAAAAAAAATATCCAAATGTTTTTTTGTTTTTTTTTTTAGAATTTTTCAGGTATGTTTGTTTTTTTGGGTGGAACCCCACTTTAAAGTGATTATAAACACTTATATATAAGCTCTAACGAGCAGGGCCCTCTGATTCCTCCTGTATTGAATTGTATTGTACTTGTACTGTCTGCCCTCATGTTGTAAAGCGCTGCGTAAACTGTCGGCGCTATATAAATCCTGAATAATAATAATAATATATATACCCAATGAAGTGACTGGCCTTAGGTGATACACAGAGATGAAACACACCCTCCTACATAAGTTGTCTGCAGCCATCTCTTCTCTATAGCAATTCAAATTGCAGAATTTATACAGCTTGTCTGAGGTTTTAGAAAGGATGGGGCGGGGAGATGAAGTTACAGATCTCAGTGAGAGCTGAGTAAAGGGAAGGGAAGGGACACCACCCCCCCTTTTACACAAGAACAGAGCTGAGACTGTCAATCACAGGCTGTGTGCTGGGGCTCCCTCCCTTGTCACCTTCTTACCTCTTGGTGTCAGGAAAACTTGTCAGAAGTGATTCATGCTGATAGTAGAGGAATGAGGCAGCAGACAGAAATCATACTCAGTGCTCTGGATTGAGACAAGTACACACTATAGAGGAATATGCTTTGTTCATATTTCAAGTCTGAGGTTTACAACCACTCTAAAGTTAAAGTGGAGCTCTACCCAAAAGGGAAAGCTCCCCTTGTCTGCCTCCTCCCCCCTCTGCTGCCACACTTGGCACCTTTTTGGGGGGGGGGGGGGCGAGTACCGGGTTTTGAAAGGTACCCGCTTCCACTTCTGGCTGAGTTCGCCCCCCTCCTCCTACCCCAATCACAAAGCGCAGTAGGGAAGCGGCTGTGAAGCCACAAGGATTCACTGCCGGTTTCCCTTAGTCAAGATGGCGGCAGCAGCACCCGATAGCCAATTTAAAAAATCAGCTCGGGTGAGGACAACACTGGATCCCTGACTTTTATTTTTTTCTGAAGGAGCCTGGAGCTCCGCTTTAAATCAACATGCGAATGAAATTTTAAAATAAAACCTTTCCACTTTTATTACATGCCAAGTTTGTCATCACCTGGACTTTGTGCTTCTCTATGCACTGCAGGCAGATCATATCTAGTAGGAGAATTTGGCAGGGTGATTAGCTTCCAGAAAACATCACAGCCCCCTGCCTCAGTCCTCCTCTCAAGAGCCCTCAGCCAAGATGCAAGCATTGGGCTGGCTTTTGCCAGGAGTTATGCAAATATCAAAATGCCTTTGATGGGTGAATGTCAATTTGGAGGAGTGGGCGATCTTCGGTGGGCTGTATTTGCATAAGACTGCCCTAGATGGAAAGAACTGAAATCCAACGAATGGAAGTGGGACTGTAAGGCTGGGGAGGAAATAGCTAGATGATGCTGGACGTCCTGCAGCCAGGAGATGAGGTGGGCTGTATATGACTTAATGCAGCTTCTAATGCAAATTCTGATTAACTCAAAGTGTGCAGCAAGTAAGCAATTTTAGTACAGGATTCCGAGGAGCAACTGTGCAAGACTGAAGGTAAGGCTGGAGTGCAGCTTTATAGAGTATCTAAAGCCAACTCTTTTTTCTCTTTAGAATTAGGAAGGGTTAGCAACCCTGTTGTGTTTTATTTGCAGTCTGTGTCCCCACTAGGTAGATTCACCCTGGTCACCATTGTCACTGGGGCTGGAAGTGAGGGAAAAATCCAACATTTGGAGTTGTCAATGAGCAATTTCCTTTTACTTCCTAATGTGTCTATGTCGGGGGGTTCTTAAAGTGATACTAAACACACAATGTTTCATTTACATTATCCCTTCTATTATCGCTAATTTGGGTTGCCACCTGTCCAGGATTCACCCGGACAGTTCGGGTTTGGAATCGTGTGTCCGGGTTTCAGACTGTCTGAGACCCGGACACATTATTTAGACTGGACTATGGCTTCCCAGCAGGGTTGCTGGCTGCCGTTGTCTAAGCTGAGAATGTCTGTTACATTCTTTCACATTGCCCAAAGCCAGCACTAACGATCCCCCCCCAAAAACACACAGACAGGCGGGAGAGGAGAGAGGGCTCAATATGCACCTCTTCCCCCTACCCCTCCTTGTCTGTCCACACTCCAATCCCCCACACTGTGCTTCAGAAAAGGAAAGTTGGGCCAGAAATTTGAAGTCGAGCAGCCTCAGATACTGTATGAGAGGTGCTGACTGCCAAGGGGTGAGTGAGCTCACCATCCATCCCTGTCTGTGTCTGAAGTCTCCACATTCTCTCTCCTGTAAGTACACTAAGGCAAATCAGGATTCTCAGAGCACCCCTTACATCAGAGTTCCCCTTTACACCAGAAGCCACAGTCTTTCCCCTTACATCAGAGTCTTCTTCGTACATCAGCGTTCTCAGTGTTCCCCCTTAAATCAGGGTTTCCAGAGCATCCCTTATGTTAGAGGCCCCAGATATCTCCCTTACATCAGAGTCTGCAGAGTCCCCACCTTACAGTGAAAGGGAACTCTACGAGTTCAGATGTAAAAGGGGGAACTCTGTGGACCCTGATGTAAAGGGGGGACTATGTGGACCCTGATGTAAAGGTGGAAATCTGTGGACCCTGATGTAAAGGGGGAACTCTGTGGACCCTGATGTAAAGGGGGAACTCTGTGGACCCTGATGTAAAAGGGGAACTCGGTGGACTCTGATGTAAAAGGGGAACTCGGTGGACTCTGATGTAAAAGGGGAACTCGGTGGACTCTGATGTAAAAGGGGAACTCGGTGGACTCTGATGTAAAAGGGGAACTCGGTGGACTCTGATGTAAAAGGGGAACTCGGTGGACTCTGATGTAAAGGGGGAACTCTGTGGACCCTGATGTAAAGGGGGAACTCTGTGGACCCTGATGTAAAGGGGGAACTCTGTGGACCCTGATGTAAAGGGGGAACTCTGTGGACCCTGATGTAAAGGGGGAACTCTGTGGACTCTGATGTAAAGGGGGAACTCTGTGGACCCTGATATAAAAGGGGGAACTCTGTGGACCCTGATGTAAAGGGGGAACTCTGTGGACTCTGATGTAAAGGGGGAACTCTGTGGACCCTGATGTAAAGGGGGAACTCTGTGGACCCTGATGTAAAGGGGGAACTCTGTGGACTCTGATGTAAAGGGGGAACTCTGTGGACTCTGATGTAAAGGGGGACTCTTGTTATGAACTTTATATGATTAGAAATGTTGTTTAATAGCAAAATATATGTATAGTCTATACTATAAAAATTGCTGTGCGCCGCTAAAGTGTTTGGGTTTGGCTTGAAGAAAAGGTGGCAACCCTATCCCTAATCGATATACAGCTGTCACATGGCCCAGCTCTTTCCTAGCCTGTCTGCAAGAAAACAGTGGCAGAAGGAGCTTCAAGTCCTCTACAGCAGGGTCTCAAACTGGTGGCCCTCCAGCTGTTGCAAAACTACAAGTCCCATCATGCCTCTGCCTGTGGGAGTCATGCTTGTAACTGTCAGCCTTGCAATGCCTCATGGGACTTGTAGTTTTGCAACAGCTGGAGGGCCACCAGTTTGAGACCCCTGCAGCCTTTAGGATACAGAGTAAAAATAAATAAATAATAATATCAATAAACTTTTTTAAATTGTCCTACAATAATATTTGAAATCAAATTTGTATTATTTTTTGGCAATAACATGGTGTGGGTGGATTTCTCATGTCCCTCCAGCCTGTGTCTTAGAATAAGAGGCCACCATTAATCTACATGTAATATCCTGTCCCCATTGTGTTTAGCTGGTTAGCGGGCATGGAGGAGGAGGGAGGGAGTGGGCTGTCATTTACCACTGTGTATACACCCACATGTAGTCACATGGGCTGCTCAGATGTGATAGGGAGGAAATGCTCAGCATAGAAACTCACTCAAAACTGAGCATGTGCAGAGCTGCCACCACAGCTGCAAAAAATTGGGGACATGGACAGAAGGGGGAGACAGAGAGCAGCAGGATCAACCAGGTTGTTTTGCAGAATACAGAAAACGAATCTCATAGTGACTGAGTATGAACAGCATGTACAATATTACGGCATTTATTGATGGTTTTTCATGATGTGGGTTTAGTGACACTTTAAACATTTTAATCCACAGACCCAAAAAAGAAAATGGATTTCCTCTGGGACCCAAGAAAATAAATATTACCAAAATGTCAATACAGCCATATAAAGACAAATAACAATAGGTATATAATACAAAGAACATACACACTTATACACAAACAGTAAATGCATTTCTTTCTACTGGAATATTATTGTTCTCAATGTTTTCTCATTTGTAAAGCACAAAAGCTGAAACGCTAATGTATTATTAATAAGAAAATTCTAATTCAAAGCAGAAGAAATGATTCCTGAGCATCATTCCAATGCAAATGCTCATACAGTGCCTTGAAAAAGTATTCATACCCCTTGAAATTTTCCACATTTTGCCATGTTACAACCAAAAACGTAAATGTATTTTATTGGAATTTTATGTGATAGACCAACACAAAGTGGCACATAATTGTGAAGTGGAAGGAAAATAATAAATGGTTTTCAATTTTTTTTTACAAATAAATATGTGAAAAGTGTGGCGTGCATTTGTATTCAGCCCCCCTGAGTCAATACTTTGTAGAACCACCTTTCACTACAATTACAGCTGCAAGTCTTTTTGGGGATGTCTCTACCAGCTTTGTACATCTAGAGAGTGAATGTTTTTCCCATTCTTCTTGGCAAAATATCTCAAGCTCTGTCAGATTGGATGGAGAGCATCTGTGAACAGCAATTTTCAAGTCTTGCCACAGATTCTCAAGTAGATTTAGGTCTGGACTTTGACTGGGCCATTCTAATACATGCTTTGATCTAAACCATTCCATTGTAGCTCTGGCTGTATATTTAGGGTCGGTGAACCTCCCCCTCAGTCTCAAGTCTTTTGCAGACTCTAACAGGCTTCTTCTAAGATTGCCCTGTATTTGTCTCCATCCATCTTCCCATCAACTCTGACCAGCTTCCCTGTCCCTGCTGAAGAAAAGCATCCCCACAACATGATGCTGCCACCACCATGTTTCACGGTGGGGATGGTATGTTCAGGGTGATGTGGCGTGTTAGTTTTCCGCCACACATAGTGTTTTGCTTTTATGCCAAAAGTTAAATTTTAGAGTCCTTGCACACTGTCGGCGGTAAAACGCCGCTATTATTAGCAGCGTTTTACCGTCGGTATGCGGCCGCTAGCGGGGCGGTTTTACCCCCGCCAGCGGCCGAGAGAGGGTTAAATACCACCGCAAATCGCCTCTGCAGAGGCGCTTTGCCGGCGGTATAGCCACGCCGTCCCATTGATTTCAATGGGCAGGAGCGGTAAGGGAGCGGTATACACACCGCTCCTTCACCACTCCGAAGATGCTGCTGGCAGGACTTTTTTTACCGTCCTGCCAGCGCATCGCTCCAGTGTGAAAGCCCTCGGGGCTTGCACACTGGAATGAAAGCAGCAGCACTTTCGGGGCGGTTTGCAGGCGCTATTATTAGTGCAATAGCGCCTGCAAACCGTCCCAGTGTGCAAGGGCTCTTAGTTTCATCTGACCAAGCACCTTCTTCTACATGTTTACTGTGTCCCCTACACGGCTTCTTGCAAACAGGACTTCTTATGACTTTCTTTCAACAAAGGCTTTCTTCTTGCCACTCTTCCAGAAAGGCCAGATTTGTGGAGAACACGACTAATAGTTGTCCTGTGGACAGATTCTCCCACCTGATCTGTGGATCTCTGCAGCTCCTCCAGAGTTACCATGGGCCTCTTGGCTGCTTCTCTGATTAATGCTCTACTTGCCTGGCTTGTCAGCCCTAGGCCATATTTATGTAGAGCAACAATTCTTTTTTCAGATCCTCAGAGAGTTCTTTGCTATGAGGTGCCATGTTGAACTTCCAGTGACCAGTATAAGAGAGTGAGAGTGATAACACCAATTTTCTGGATGATGGATTGAACAGTGCTCTGTGAGATGTTCAAACCTTGGGATATTTTTTTATAACCTAACCCTGCTTTAAACTTCTTCACAACTTTATCCCTGACCTGTCTGGTGTGTTCTTTGGCTTTCATGATGCTGTTTGTTCACTAAGGTTCTTTAACAAACCTCTGGGGACTTCACAGAACAGCTGCATTTATACTGACACTAAATTACACACAGGTGTAATATTACTATTTACTATTTAGGTGACTTCTGAAGGCAATTGGTTCCACTAGATTTTAGTTAGCGGTATCAGAGTAAAGGGGGCTGAATACAAATACACGCCACACTTTTCACATATTTATTTGTAAAAAAAATTGAAAAACATTTATAATTTTCCTTCCATTTCACAATTATGTGCCACTTTGTGTTGGTCTATCACATAAAATTCCAATAAAATACATTTACGTTTTTGGTTGTAACATGACAAAATGTGGAAAATTTCAAGGGGTATGAATACTTTTTCAAGGCACTGTTAATATACATAAACTACTTAAAGCAGAACTCCGGGCAGATATAAAAAACATACATGAATGCAGCTCTCGATTCACAATACTTTAGGAATCCACTGATTTTACACTTGGAGAGACAAGGCTACACTGTGGCGCCCCATCACAATCACATCTACAAGCCAATTCTAGTGCCAACCCATAGTTTAAAGAGAAGCTCCAGTCGTTTTTGTGTTTATTAAAAGTCAGCATCTACAAAAAGTGTATCTGCTGACTTTTAATAAACACACCCTCACCTGTCCCAGGATCCAGAGATGTGCTCACCCGAGCCGTCGCTACTCTCGCTCTCCTCTACCCAGTGGCGGCAAGGGGCGGGGCTGAAGGCGGTGCAGCTCTACATTTTTCCTCGACCTTGTCCCATTGATATAGACTGTGCTATGCACTGGGCCCGCCCCATTTCTCTAGAGCAGGCTAGAGGCGCATTAGGGGCGGGACTGGAGGCGGTGCTAAAGATAATGTAATTAAGGAACCCGCCCGCTCGAGTCTAAAATTTTCCTCGACTGAAAGGAGAGTCTCCACATGCGCGGTATAGCCGCGGTGAAGCCACGCATGCGCAGTGGAGCCCCGCGATCAGCTGTGTTGTGCCGTAGCCGCACAGGAAGTGACACGGTCGAGGTTCTGCATAGGTCGAGGAATTTTTTACCACACCGGCATTTCAACTGTAGGCACCCAGCTGTGACAGTTTGTGGATTCACAGCCAGGTACTCACTGCGCACACGGGAGTCGCGCAACGCCCGCTGAATGGTCCGGCAGTCATCTGGGACCTGCAGTCTGGAAGGCTGCACACCAATGCTGATCATGACGTTGGAGCTGACTCAACTCTGAGCAGCGTCAATTTATGAGTCTTCTGGGACCAGTGACGTGTCCTAGAAGACTGCAGAGAGGGAGGGGCAGAGGAGAACTTCTACTCAGATCGCCTAGCATTCTGAGCGGAAGTGGGAGTGGGTACCTGTCAAAACTAGGTACCCGCTCCCCCCCCCAAAAAAAAAATAATGTGGCGGGGCGGAGTGCTTAGACCCCTTTCACACTGGGGCGCTTTGCAGGCGCTACAGCGCTAAAACTAGCGCCTGCAAAGCGCCCTGAAAGAGCCGCTGCTGTGTCTCCAATGTGAAAGCCCTGAGGGCTTTCACACTGGAGCGGTGCGCTGGCAGGACGGTAAAAAAAAACCTGCTAGCAGCATCTTTGGAACAGTGAAGGAGCACTGTATACACCGCTCCTTCCCATTGAAATCAATGGGGCAGCGCGGCTATACCGCCGGCATAGCGCTGGCTTTGCGGTGGTTTTAACCCTTTCTCGGCCGCTAGCAGGGGGGTAAAACTGGCTACCTGATTGTTTCAGAGCCTTCAAGTGGTTCTAAAGCTTTAAGGTTTTTCACCTTAACCTTCTGTGCTGCAGCTCCCCCCCAGTCCCCCCCCCTTTTTTCTTATCTGAGCCCGATCCAGCGATGTGCATGAGTGCAGCGTCTCCCGCCGCTATCTCCCTTCTCACTGGACTGATTGATAGCAGCGGGAGCCAATGGCTCCCACTCCTGTCAATCAAAAGCTGTGAGGCAGGTCCGAGTCCCACTGTCTGTGTCAATGGACACAGACAGCGCACGGATGCGCACACACGAGTACCCCAAGGGAAAGCGACCCATCGAAGAGGAGGGGCCTGGAGCACCAGCGGGGGACCCCAGAAGAAGAGGATTGGGGCTGCTCTATGTAAAAGCATTCCACAGAGCAGGTAAGCATAGGCATGTTTGTTATTTTAATTGAAAAAAACAAACGAAGGTTTAATACCGCTATAAAGTATTGAAGCCAGTACTGCCTCAGTAAGTATTCTTTAGTTTCCTTCAAAGGATAAGTTCACCTCTTGGGGAAAAAATAATACATGTAGAAAAAAAAATGTGCATTTATTATTCCCCCCGAGAGTCTGCAAAGCATTAGGGCCAGGATTGGGCCTCCTAGCTTGATCTTTGCAATACCAGATCAATGGGGTCCCCATGTAGCAAAAAGGTGACTGCTGTGCGTTCACTGACAGCCAACTTGTCTTACAAAAGTCACTGGTGGGGGGTTAGAGCAGAAATCTATCAGATGGCTATTTGAGCACACAGAGAACCTACTGTTCACTATTTCAGAATGATTTCATCCTTAGTAAAACCCAATGGAGTCCAATATACCACACAGATTATACGAGATTTGCAGTACAGAACATATTGATATCTGACAGCCATTGAGTTGTTCTGGAGTCTACAGCAGGGGTCTCCAAACTTTTCAATACAAGGGCCACATTGTATATTTGATAAAAATCAGAACAACACAGAAAGAACTTCAGTAAAACAAAGCAAATAATAATGTACAAATAAATTTGAGCCCAACACAGCCCCCCTTACATCAAATTTCCCCAACATCAGAGCCCCCATCACAGTCCCGCTTACATCACAGTCCCCCTTACATTACAGTCCCCCTTACATCACAGTCCCCCTTACATTACAGTCCCCCTTACATCCGAGTCCCCCTTACATCTGAGTCCCCATCACAGTCCCCCTTACATTACAGTCCCCCTTACATCACAGTCCCCATCACAACCCCCTTTACATCAGAGTCACCATCACAGTACCCCTTACATCACAGCCTCCTTTATATCACAGTCCCCATCACAGCCCCCTTTACATCACAGTCCCCATCACAGTACCCCTTACATCAAATTTCCCCAACATCAGAGCCCCCATCACAGTCCCGCTTACATCACAGTCCCCCTTACATTACAGTCCCCCTTACATCACAGTCCCCCTTACATCACAGTCCCCCTTACATCACAGTCCCCCTTACATCCGAGTCCCCCTTACATCTGAGTCCCCATCACAGCCCCCTTTACATCAGAGTCCCCATCACAGCCCCCTTTACATCAGAGTCCCCATCACAGCCCCCTTTACATCAGAGTCCCCATCACAGTCCCCCTTACATTACAGTCCCCTTTACATCAGAGTCCCCATCACAGCCCCCATTACATCAGTGTCCCCATCACAGTACCCCTTACATCACAGCCCCCTTTACATCACAGTCCCCCTTACATCACAGTACCCCTTACATCACAGTCCCCCTTACATCACAGTCCCCCTTACATCACAGTCCCCCTTACATTACAGTCCCCCTTACATCCGAGTCCCCCTTACATCTGAGTCCCCATCACAGCCCCCTTTACATCAGAGTCCCCATCACAGTCCCCCTTACATTACAGTCCCCTTTACATCAGAGTCCCCATCACAGCCCCCATTACATCAGTGTCCCCATCACAGTACCCCTTACATCACAGCCCCCTTTACATCACAGTCCCCCTTACATCACAGTCCCCCTTACATCACAGTCCCCTTTACATCACAGTCCCCTTTACATCACAGTCCCCCTTACATCACAGTCCCCCTTACATTACAGTCCCCCTTACATCTGAGTCCCCCTTACATTCGAGTCCCCATCACAGCCCCCTTTACATCAGAGTCCCCATCACAGTCCCCCTTACATTACAGTCCCCTTTACATCAGAGTCCCCATCACAGCCCCCATTACATCAGTGTCCCCATCACAGTACCCCTTACATCACAGCCCCCTTTACATCAAATTTCCCCAACATCAGAGCCCCCATCACAGTCCCGCTTACATCACAGTCCCCCTTACATCACAGTCCCCCTTACATCACAGTCCCCCTTACATTACAGTCCCCCTTACATCCGAGTCCCCCTTACATCAGAGTCCCCATCACAGCCCCCTTTACATCAGAGTCCCCATCACAGCCCCCTTTACATCAGAGTCCCCATCACAGTCCCCCTTACATTACAGTCCCCTTTACATCAGAGTCCCCATCACAGCCCCCATTACATCAGTGTCCCCATCACAGTACCCCTTACATCACAGCCCCCCTTACATCAAATTTCCCCAACATCAGAGCCCCCATCACAGTCCCGCTTACATCACAGTCCCCCTTACATCACAGTCCCCCTTACATCACAGTCCCCCTTACATCACAGTCCCCCTTACATCACAGTCCCCCTTACATCTGAGTCCCCATCACAGCCCCCTTTACATCAGAGTCCCCATCACAGCCCCCTTTACACCAGAGTCCCCATCACAGCCCCCTTTACATCAGAGTCCCCATCACAGTCCCCCTTACATTACAGTCCCCTTTACATCAGAGTCTCCATCACAGCCCCCATTACATCAGTGTCCCCATCACAGTACCCCTTACATCACAGCCCCCTTTACATCACAGTCCCCCTTACATCACAGTACCCCTTACATCACAGTCCCCCTTACATCACAGTCCCCCTTACATTACAGTCCCCCTTACATCCGAGTCCCCCTTACATCTGAGTCCCCATCACAGCCCCCTTTACATCAGAGTCCCCATCACAGTCCCCCTTACATTACAGTCCCCTTTACATCAGAGTCCCCATCACAGCCCCCATTACATCAGTGTCCCCATCACAGTACCCCTTACATCACAGCCCCCATTACATCAGTGTCCCCATCACAGTACCCCTTACATCACAGCCCCCTTTACATCACAGTCCCCCTTACATCACAGTCCCCCTTACATCACAGTCCCCCTTACATCACAGTCTCCCTTACATTACAGTCCCCCTTACATCTGAGTCCCCCTTACATTCGAGTCCCCATCACAGCCCCCTTTACATCAGAGTCCCCATCACAGTACCCCTTACATCACAGCCCCCTTTACATCACAGTCCCCATCACAGTACCCCTTACATCAGTGTCCTTTCTTACATTAGAGTCCCCATCACAGTCCCCCTTTACATCAGAGTCCCATCACAGTCCCCCTTACATCAGTGTCCTCTCTTACATCAGAGCCTCCAATAGGGTTCCCCTTAACATAAGTACCACCACCAGAGTACCCCTTATATAAGAGTCTCTATCAGAGACCCTTTTACATTAGATCTCCCACTACATCAGAGCCTCATTGTCACCCTTACATCAGGGTCCCCATCATAGTCCCTCCTACATCTAAGTTTGCCCCTTACATTAGGGTCCTCATCAGTGTCCTTCCTTACATCAGAGTTCCCCTTTTCATCAGGGTCACCACCAGAGTCCCTATCAGAGACCTCTTTACATCAGAGCCCCATCATAGTCGTTCTTACATCCGTGCCCCAACCAGAGTTCTCCCTTATCTTACACACTTACAGCATGGATGGGAACCTGGAGGGTCCAGGCTGTAGCAGTAGATATCGGTGGTAGGGGTGGAGCAGGTCTAGACAGAGTGCTATTTGCCTGTAAATTCTACCACAAACACATGATTGGTTGTTAGGATGCTGGTAGTCCTAGCAACCAATGACGGTATGATAACTTGCGCTGGAGACTGGGGTGGGGGTGGGGGGTTGGTGTTGGCGAGAAACGGAGACTTCAGGCTGACCTGAAGATCTTTGTGAAACCTTTACGAGAGGTCACTGACCCTAGCAGTAGGCTGGATAAAATCTTGCAGTGGGCCAGATTTGGCCTGCAGGCTGTAGTATGTAGATTCCTGGTCTAAAGCCACCCTGAGGTATTAGGCAAGGAACACCTAACCTCTATTTGTCCTGTCACCTCTGTCACATATTGGAAGAATCCAAAATTCTGAGTTGTCAATCTTCCAATGTACTGGTGACAACCATCTGTATGTACAAGACATGAAGGGAAATCTCAGAACTGGACCAAAGGGTGTTTTTTTAACTTCCTTCCCTTAAATTAGCACTACTGCCTCACTGGGGTCCTGGTTTCATTCACCATTGGGGATGTTGGTATCATGGAGATTGTATGTCCTTTTTGACATAGATTCTGGGTTGCAGGAGGAGAACTATTTGGTTGCTTGGCTTCCAACCCATCTAGTCCAAAAGCACGAATGCAAGTCACAGAGACAATTATGAGCTCTTCCGAAAGTTTTGACCTCCCAACTGCCTTACATATACATAATATATATATGTGTGTGTGTGTATAGTAAGATCCCAGGCCTCCTTTAGACTAATGAGAACCTCCAGAGCCAAGAGCTGACATCCTTCTGTATAGAGTAGGTTGTATAATGCATATAGATTCATAGGCGCCAGACACTTCTTGAATGCAAAGAGATTGTATTTCTCTTGAACAGAACTTTGGGAGAGAGGGTTAGGGCCAGGATACCCTTAGGTAGTTGCAATGTTAATTAGCAGACTCTGAGACTTCTACAGGTAGACAGCTATGCAGGGAAAGGCATCCAGCAAGACACCACATCTTAAAACAGTTCCTAATACAAGTTGTAACAAACTCCTTTACTTTCTCTACAGTCACTTCTTGTAGGTTCTAAACCCACTGAGCTCCAGTCTCTCTCACTAGACTTGCTGATTCACTGCCACCGAATCCCTTGAGCTCTTCCAATCTTCACTTAAGTACTGTATCTTCCTCAAGCGTCACCCCTTGCTTCTCTGCTGGGTCCCTAGCTTGGCACTCCAGATACTTCTCAAGCTTCACCCCACTGGCCTGCTCAGTCCCTGGCTTGGGACACAAGGCTGCTCTGCAAGCGTCATCTCCGCTGGCTGGGTCCCTGGCTTGACACCTGCTGAAGTTTCCCAATTCTTCACCGTCCCCAGTTGGTGAGAATACTGCTTCGGTACTTGCTTCAGCTACTCGCTGTGGTCCCTGGTAATAAGGTGGCTGGTCCCTTAGTGGCGACATCTTCCCCCTCTACCTCCGACCATGACAGGTTCTCTGGCTATCAGAACCGTAACTTCTGGTTGGACTGCAAGCCGCAATCCCAACCCTACGCTGCTCTCTTGCTTCTGGATAGGCCCTCAGACAGCCTAGCAGCCAGATTTGCTCGGGATAGGCCCAAACTTCGGCCTAGCAGCCCGAGCAGTACAACACACGTCCACCCAGACAGCCGTCCAGGTGGCACAGAACAGTGAACACCTAACTCCACCCAAATATATAGGTTCTCCCAGCAGGTCAAGGGATTTAAGAAAACCCGTGCCCATTAGCTGAGGGACCCCATATACTCCTAATCTGTCCCTGCTTTTCCCTTGTCTTATCTAATGTCACCAGGTACCTGGCCACCTAGTGGTAGAAAGAAGTGAAGCAATTCCAGACTTATGGTCAACTCAATTGATCTCTAACAATGAGCCAAGGTAACTACACCTGGCAGGTAAATTTAGGAGCAACCCTGCCTATGTTGCACATATGTTGGCACCCTCTTCATTTTGGATATCAGTAAACAATGCATTAATATTGGTTCAGGCACAAAATGGTCACCGCCAACACTTAGATACCTGTCCAGTTAGAAACACTATCCGCAGTGTTAAAACAGTGCTGGAAGGCACCATGAGGGATAAAAAGAAATTGTGTAGCTCTGACTAAAGTTGAACAATGTTCTTGCTATAGATTTAGGCCAGTTACATACCTCCTGAAGCCTGTCTGGAATACTCCCAGGATGTAGCTAAGTGAGGCCTAGCATTAGTGCTTACCTCCACCATCACAGGAGTGAGCCTTGTCTCTGATTCAAACCCTCATGCTCTTTTTTCCCCAGATGCAGAAGCTCAGCATTTGAGAGCTCACTGATGGAAGAGGTGAGCAGTAATACTAGACCTCACTTAGTAACGTCCTAGCAACTTCCTGAGAGTATTCCAGTCATGCTTCAGGATTTGTGTAAATGGCCTACACCTATAGCAGGGGCATTATTCAAGTCAAAGCTGCACAGTTTATTTTTATCTACAGACGTCTCTTACCTGCATAGATGAACTAATCCTTTAACCACTTGCCGACTGTGTCACGCAGATATACTGCGGCACAATGGCTCTCCTGAGCGAAATCCCATACGGGTACGTCCTACGCTTTTTCGGCCACCAGAGGGCGTGCGCTCGCACCCTCTGCACAGCGGGGCACCCGAAGAGCATGGCCGGCGGGCACGATAGCCACGTGAACAAGCACCAGCACGGGGATTTGTGTGTGTAAAGAGGAGAGGAGTCACATCGTTTCTTCCTATGAAGTAGGAAAAATGATATGGCTCCTCTCCTAGTCACTCACATCTCCACACAGTTATGCTGAGGGAACACACATTTAACCCCGCGATCGCCCCTAGTGTTAACCCTTTCCCTGCCAGTGACATTTACACAGTTTTCAGTGCATTTTTATAGCACTGATCGCTGTATAAATGCCAATGGTCCCAAAAAAGTGTCAAAAGTCTCCGATCTGTCCGTCGCAATACCGCTAAAAATCGCAGATCACCGGCATTACTAGTAAAAAAAATAAATAAATAATGAAAATGCCACCAAAAATGCCATAAATCTTTCCCATAGTGTGTAGACACTATAACTTTTGCGCAAACCAATCAATATACACTTTTTTGCGATTTTTTTTTTTTTTACCACAAATATGTAGAGGAATATATATCGGCCTAAACTGATGAAGAAATTTAGAAATGAGTTTTTAAAAAAAACTTTTGGGGATATTTATTATAGCAAAAAGTAAAAGAATATTGTTTTTTTCTTCAAATTTGTCAAAATTCTTCAAAAATAAAAACCGTGGGAAAAAAGGACGCAACTTTTGTTCGGGTACAGCGTCGAACGTCCGCGCAAGTGTCAGTTAAAGCGACGCAATGCCAAATTGTAAAAAGTGCTCTGGTCAGGAAGGGAGTAAAATCTTCCGGGGCTAAAGCAGTTAAAGTGCACGTCCCCTTGGCTAAGTGTTTCCATACTCGGAGGGAATGGCGCTGTTTTTGAGCCATTTTGTCAGCTACGGGCTCATTCAAACAGGGCCTGCCGCTGACTGTACTCCACAAGTGTCAGAGATCAGGGGATCTAAATACTTTTATGTAAGAGGATAAGGTGCATTTATCTATCCTACTTAAATCTCTTTCACAGCCAGCTGTGCCCCACACGTAACACACGGTTGAGTATGACTAAATATTTCTAATGGTAACCAGACAGGTGCTGCTGTAACTCACCAGTGTAAAGGGGGAGCAGCCATCATCAAAATGGCTGAGGGAAGACCAGTTTGTGTTACCCATAGCAACCTGCTATATGCTTATACCATAAGGCTCAGTTCGCACCTGTGTGATGTGCGTTAGGGCAGACAATTCAATTGAATGGGATACCTATCACAGTGCATGACTGAGTTTTTAAAATTGTACCACATCAAAATGCTTGGTAATTTGTTACATTACGTTTTGTTATGCGATTTCTCACACACTTTAGCAAGGTGCGCTGGGGTGCCATTTACAATGAAAGACACACTTTGTTTGTGCACTGTGGGGATGCGCGTGACATTGAGTGGCTTCCTGCATCGCACAAGTGTAAACGAAACCTAATTCACTATAACTCTTTAGGAATCTGACTGGAATTTCATCTGTTGCCACGGGCAACGCTTAAGCCTGGTACACACTAAGGCCCCTTTCACACGATAGACCCGCTCGGATACGCCTATCCGTTTTTCAGGTGGATCTGAGCGGGCCACCCATTGACTTGTATGGGCAGGTGGATGTTAGCGGAGATGTGTCCGCTGACACCCGCCTGCCATCCGATCCGACAAGATCCACTGAAAACAGACGGATGGCGATACGTTTGCCATCCATCCAGCGGATCAGATGGGGTGCTGTCCGTTTTCATCTGATCTTCCCATAGAGAACAGCGGGGCACTGACAGGTCCCTCCCTGCACAGTAAGCAGAGACGGACCTGTCATCCGCCTGCTCAGCGGGGATCAATGGATCAATCTCCAAATGAGCTGGCGCTGAGCTGATCCGCGCCGTGTGAAAGGGGCCTAACAGTTTTTTGTCGTACAACACAGTGGGTTGCACGAAAAAAACCTGACAGCTCTGGTCAGAGTCGCTGTACTAACCATCCAACATTAGTAAAGCCATCTCCCCCACTGAGCTGTTGTGTTCTGCCAAGGGGATGCAAACCCCCTCCGCCCCCACGTCAGACACTCTGATCATCGCTCTTCGCCATTGGCTGAAAGCGCTGATCGGGAGTCGGTCGGCTGCTGGTTTTCCAGCATGCACATCCGACAAAAGCCAGCCAAACGACATACACACGGGCCGAATGTTGGCCAGTTTTTTTTTAACCATCAAATGCCACCCAACATTCGGGCCTGTGTTTACCCGGCTTTACCCAGTGGGCATAAGTCTTCCACAGGCCTGAAGGAAAAACTCCAGTTGCTATAGAAGCCAGTCAGGCTTCCTTAGCTGCCAAAGGCAACACAGTCTGTGTGGGCAACACAGCAATAAACAAGGCCCATTTTTTACATCTTGCTCCCAATGGACTCTCCCACACTACACTAACCGAATGAAACCTGACTGGTTTCTATGGCAACTGAAGTCCTTTATTCAGGCCCTTGGAAGACTCAAGCCTAAAGTTAGCGTTGCCCGTGGCAACAGATGAAATTCCAGTCAGTTTCCTGCTGTAGGTTATAAAAACAGCTAAACTCTCCTCAAGAGGGTATCTGCGCAGTTAAATTTAATTGACATAAACTACAGTATATTACTTCCCAAACAAACTTTCATTGTTTTCAGTCAGTTTTGACTGAAGTTTTGTGATCAAGGCACTCCATTGTACTAAGGCCGTGTTTACACTTTTTCCAGATTTTTACTCACCCCCCATATGCTCCCCCTTAAAGGTTTAGTTCACCTTTACGAAAAAACTACCTATGCAGATAAGGGGCACCTGTAGATAAAAAAAGGACTAAAGTTAAACAATGCCCTTGCTAAAGGTGTGGGCCATTTACTCATTCTACCTCCCATAGCCTGGATGGAATACCCCCAGGACGTTGCTAACTGAGGCCTAGTCCTTCCTGCTCAACTCCACCATCAAAGGCTGAGCTCAGAGCTACTGCATAAGGGGAGAGAAAGAGCATGTGAGGGGGTTTGAATCAGAGAAAGAGGTTACTCCTGTCATGGAGGTGGTGAGCAGTAATGACTAGGCCTCACTTAGCAACATCCTAGCAATGACCTGCGAGTATTCCAATCAGGCTTTGGGAGGTATGCAAATGGCCTACACCTATAGCAAGAACATTACTCAACTTCAGTCAGAGCTGCACAGTTTGTCATTATATACAGGTGCTCCTTATCTGACATTTTAATAAAACAAAACTGCTTAGCACGACTGCAAAATGACCATCTCCAGGCATGATCCTCCCCCCCAGCACCAACTATTAACAGTAATAGGATGAACGTCTCCTCTACGCAACATGGAGTACACGCGCTGTTAGCTCTACTGATGAATCAGCGGATTATAATCTCCTGGTGAAGTGTGCCAGTCCGCTGGATGCTGGAAATGTAGGGAGGATAAGAGATGTGGGAGCATTGTGTGGACAAAGTATGACCATCCCGTGTCTAATATTAGCCCACGCTAATCAAAGCAACCGTAAATCACTCTAAAAATAAGGCCCGGCTGTCATTTGCCATACACTCAACAATGACATGCTGGACTAGCCGGGCCAAATACAAAGGGCGTTCCAATCTTCAGGCATGACTCGAGTGCCAAAGAGATTTTTTCGAGCTGCTCAAGGTTGTATACGATGAGTGGACTGACTCTTTAAAATAGATGAAAGCCCTAACTATGTGACGTTAAGTTTGCTAAAGCCCAGTTATGGTCAGAACTATGATTGTTTTCCTGCAAGTTTTGATTCAATTTCTTGACATGTGTTTTTATTTCTATTTCTATTTAGGAAATACAGGTTTAACTTTTTTACATTTTTTTTTTGCATTTCAGTGCTGCTGACCTTCTCCAGTCTCTTGCAGTCCCCATCCTCTGTATATACACTCGATGGATGCATTGTTCAGGGCAGATTCCCTAATGGTGATAACAGTGAACCATACCTGGACTGAAACAGCCTCCACTGGAGCTCCATATGACAAGGTGACAATGATGAGACAAGGTCATCCAGTGCCCAGGGTAAAGGTGCCAAACGACACTCCCCTCTGATGTGGGTGCCCCTGATCATCTTCTGCAGCTGGGATCTTTGCTACTATCACCTCAGTTCCATACTGCCTGTCTGACAGTTGCACAGTGAAAAAAAAAAAGTTGTGAACCCCCCCAGAGTGCCAACACCTGGTGTCGTCTGCACCACCCTAAGTATGCCACTGGTGCAGACAATGAACTTCACCACTGGAGACATCGCTGCTCATATGCTTGGGCTCTCCTCCTGCCCCCCCCCGGCAGGCCAGAGGATAGAAGGGGTGAAGGTTGGCTCTATGGGCTTCTGCACTGCAGCACCCCCCCTCCCAACACAAAAAGACACTGCACCAGGGGCAGCCATACCTCCTGCTCATGTGACGCACCAACACATAAAGACACTGCACCAGGGGTGGATACCCCTCCTTCTGATCACCCCCCAAAACACATAAAGTCATTACTCTAGGGGCACCTGCCTCTTCTGCATCCCCCCCCCCAACACATAAAGACTCTGCACTGGGGGCAGCTGCCCCTCCTGCCCCCCACGAAACCCAGCCCTGCATGGTGATGATGCAGAAGCATAAATTGGAGATGGAACAGGCTAGGGCATTGTCACCCTATAACAGGCCAATGACTAGGGTTGTAACCTCATCCCTTTAAACCCAAAAACATATGAATTACACAGGTTCTGTGGCTGATTAAGGTGATAATTAAACTCACTTGGTGCCTTATCTGCATTCAATTAGCCTCAGAACCTGTGTAATTCATATGTGTTCGGGTTTAAAGGGATGAGGTGACAACCCTACCAAGGACCTTCATGGCAGGATCGCCAGATCATTTTTTGATGGAAACAGCAAATTTGTAAAATGACTTTCGAAATCACATTACCATGAAAGATTATATACAATTTTAATGATTGTGTTTATGTCCACTTTAACGCCTCATGCACATGGATGCTCACCAGCTTCTGTGTACCATGGCATTTTCATGCGCCCAGAGGCCTGCATGCGCTACTTACAGTAAATGGCTGCAGGCGGCTGTACGCATGTAAATGCCAATGGCTTCTGCATCAGCATTTACCCATGCATGCGCATACAGCATGTCTCCCTGGACACGCCAATTGCTGTAGAGACGTTTTCATTTATTTCAGAAGTTGAATGTAGAAGAGAGGGACTGAAAAACATATTGTCTTTAGTCACGCTTTCAAACTCTTCAAAGAAACTGGATCAAAATTTGTAGGGAAATGATCAGACTTCTCATCATAATTGGGATCAGATGTGTGTCTTAAAATAATTGCAGTTACAATCAAAAGTCCAAACAAATATTAAGGCTGAACTCCAGGCAAACAAATAAACACAGAGGTGAAATATGTAAAATTTGAGAACCTAACGATTTGAATTTACGTCTATTCAGTCCTGAGATTTACACAGTTCTGCCACGCCACATAGCCATCTTTAGCAGGGGAGGGGACCAGATCTTTATCTGCTGACCTACAGGTCTTCTTCCACTCAGCCTAGCCTGTGACTGGACAGTAAAAGGAGAAGCAGTTGACTGATGAGCTCATCTCTATCACTTTGCTCTTTCCTCCTATCAGCGTGCTTTTTGCATTGTATGCTACTTCTTTTCTCTTTCCTAATCTGAACTCTGCTGAGACTGCAAGAGGCCGATACTGGGTCCAAATCAGCTACTGTTTCTAATTTAAAAAAATACATTTAATGGAATGTTAGGCTATGCTTAGATGTACAGCTGTTATTGCCGCACCTCTGAAAAGGGATCTGTGGTGGATTTTCAGAGGTCTTTGAGAGGAGGTAATAAGTCGCCTCCTCACCAATGCCGCACTACCATGCCACAACTGTGTGCACTGCACACCAAGATGTGTAACTTCCTTTGCAAACCTAGATATTACCCCGTAAAAGCAGTTGTGACATCATCACTGTGCTGTACATAGCAGGAGGGGGCGGAGACAAGACCAGTCACCCTGCACAAGGAGAGAGAGCAGCAGTGAGCGGTCTTTATTACAGGAAGCTCCTGCACACAGGTAAAGTGTCACACTGGATTACTGCACAGATCTGGAAGAAATACACAAAGCACACCAACATTCAAGTAGGAATACACAAGACTCTTGTATTTAAATAATATTTCCTTATACCGGAGTTCCGCTTTAATATAGTAAAACTGTCAGCCACCCCATGTACAGATTCAGAGATCTGTTATTAAATTATACACAGTGGTCTTATCTACCAATGTGATCAGAGTCCTCCCGACTTTACAGCAAAAAAAAGTCATTCGATGGCAGATACATTTGCACAGCTCGATCATCTTTAAATATTTACTACAATTTAAAACACAATGCAGATCAGCCGTATATAATCACACGTATTTAACCCTTCCAGCACTGACCACCAGGGGGCCTTACACAGAGCATCTGAAAGAAGGACTGTAGTACTATACATGACAACCAATCAGATCATAAAGGTACAGTCCATCCAGTGCCAGTGTGTGCAGACTAGCGATCGCATTTACCAGGGATTGGCAATTCTAGCTGCCTCTTTCAGTCTCCCTCCTCCTGCTGCGACATAACTGACAGTAATTGGTGGGTTAACTTTTTAAAAATATTAAATAATGAACTAAAAAAAAAAAAAAAAAAAAAAAAGGAGAATCTGTTTGCTATAGGCATATTATAAACCATGGGATACTTAAAGAAATGTGTCACCCATGGCTACAGCCAAGTTGCTAGGAACAACATGGACCACTCTTCTGCCGGGATATGATAAAGAAGATACCATGGGGTGTATTTATAAAAAGAGAAATCATAGAACTCTTCATCCTATGAAACTGTGTGTACATTAGTGTAAACTGGGGCAAAATCAAAAGTCATTTGGTTATTTTAAATATTTTTTTTTATTTAAAAAAAATGTGGTTTGGGAAATTACAGCATTATGGCCACTAGATGGTGCTGATGAACATAGGAAACACATATCTATTTCCTATGATCCTCAGCTCCATCTAGTGAAACTTTCCTGTTTCCGTCTCCTCTGTGTGAATACAGTAAATAACATTAGACCTGGAGAGAAAAATAACGTAATAATTAGGGATGCACCGATACAATTTTTTTTTTACGAGTACCGATACTTTTTTTTTCAGTACTCGCCGATACCAATTACCAAAACCTAGCGCAACTATTTTGTTTTCACTTCAGCTGTCCGCAATGGTACAAAGCATTGAAAAGTTATTTACAAATGAAAAAAAAAAAAAAAAGAAGATTTTTTTTAATTTTGCGCTTTTTCAATGTGAAATGTGTAAATATATGTTACTATATATATGTGTAAAATATTCACTAACAAAGCAAACAAAATAAAGTTTTAATTGTTTATCGTTTATAAAAATAGACGTGAACAAAAAAAAAGCAGGAAAAGAATTAAATGGAGGAGAATAGGGAGTTAATTAAGGGTGATTAGAGTAATTTAAGGGTTAATAAACTGGTGTTCCGGCCGAAATTATACTTTTTAAATAAAAATACCCCTATAATACACAAGCTTAATGTATTCTAGTAAAGTTAGTCTGTAAACTAGGGTCTGTTTTGTTAGTTTATAGCAGTAGTTTGTTATTTTATAAACATACAGCAGGCCGTGGTCATCTTAAGTGTGGGCATCTGAAGCCAGACTATATTTCTTCCTGGATCTCATCCTTGCAGATCTCGCACATGCTCAGTGCAGCACAAGCAGTGTAATAGGTTTCAAGTCAGGTTTCCATAGCAACGGCAGTGTCAGAGGAAATTGCCGCCCCTTCCCAGAAGGCATTGCAAACAGGAAATGATGCGATGGGCCACGGCCAGGGAGGAGGAAGTGAAAAATGAATACAGCAGATATACAGTAGGTGCTGAGAAAAAAAATAGAAAAATATCCAATTCGTTTACAGTGCACAGTTTAGTGAGGGATGCTGAAGAGTTGTAAAAGTGGGTGGAACTCCACATTAAACAGAGGAACATTTGTTCATCCTTTTGATCTGCAGAAGAAGAAACAGAAAGATACAAAAAGAAACAATGTTTCTTTTTATTTTAGTGTTTCAGCTGCTGAGCTGGCTACTTTTTTTTGACAGCTCCAATTACCGGACTTCTTTAACACTTCAGCAGTCAACAGAGGAGACCCACTGACAGCTCAAAGAACCGAGCCTGAAAGTATCGGTTTCAGGTATCAGTGCATTTGCACGAGTACCGGTACTTGTGCAAATACTTGGTATCGGAACCGATACTGATACCGGTGCAACCCTAGTAATAATATTCTACTTTGCCCCGATGCGCACAGAAGGAACATACATGCATGACTGAGCAATCACCAATTAAAGTAGCACAGTGCTGAATAGCAAAAAAAGACCCTGGTCATGAAGGGGGGGTAAAATCTTCCGGTGCTCAATGGTTAAAGAGGAATAGTCTTCTTGCGCTTTTGTCGCAATAAAAAAAGCATGGCAAAATCGCAGCAGTGTGAACAGGGGGGGGGGGCATACTCCATTGAATAGCAGCCAGCGGTATTTTCAGGGGACTCTCCGCTCCGTCAACTATAGAAATCACCAATGTTGTCAGCCTATAATCCCACTTATATGAAGGGATCCATTAAAAATAATAAAGCTTTTAAACATCAGCGCCGGAGGCGCCAAGACGCCGCTAGGTGCACCGGACCTGACATTTCATTCAGCACAAACATTGCTTTCCTTTCTCATAGCGGCACAGCGACACTAAGCCATAAATCACCGGCTTCCTCTACAGAAATAGCAATGCAGCCATCCTAATGACACTGCAATCAAGGTGGAGTTTAGCAGCAGGAAATACAAACACACGTGTCGGACATCTTTGCTCGGCCCGATGAGATTTGGCGTAATACCCAAAACAGAAAGACGTATGCCGCTGCACTTTGCCGTTTACTGGCGGCGGGCAGAAAGCCTATTACAATGGCAGCGGCTGACCCAATAAACGCGTAAGTTTTGTGGCATATTAAGAGAAAACAGTAGCAGATCCCTGTCATCGCGGCACAGCTTCTGACGCTGACGGCATGCTTTGCTCAGTCTAGCGAGCGGCTCGCTCCAGGGGGGGGGCTGGGATTGCTCACACAGCCAATAATCAAAGTGCCCGAGGAGGCTGAGATGACCCGTCACCATAGCGCTACCCAGCTGGTCACCTCTGCTGTCAGCAGAGATGCCATTTCCGTATGGATGGCGTGCAAAGCTGCGTCGTGATACGGACGCAAGGGCCCCAGCAGGACAGGGCAAGGGCAGCAAACCCTCCATTTATACATGTGTAAGAAGTGAGAATGCTGCGCTAAGCCAAAAATAAAAACAAAAAGCAGCTGACACACTAAACAAACCAAGTCCGATGAGAAATAAAAAATAAAAGTGCAGCGCTAGAAATATCTAACATGTAATAAAAAATATGGAAATATAAGACAAACGCACATTTAAGTGCAAAAAATGTGAGAATGAAAAATAATATAAAAAACGATATGTTCAAATGTCCATATGTGAAATATGAAACAGCAAAATGTGAAAGTCCATATGTGAAGGAACAGTGAAAGGATATCTCCTCAGATTTCAAAGCAGAAGTGAACACCAGAAGACGTATGGATATTCAATAGGAAAGGATGGGTACCCTTACCGGATCAGTAGGACGCACATACCGTATAGCAGTGCGTCAGAAAGGCATAGGGAGGATCTCCCGTGATGTCCAGCCAGGCAATATCTTGTAAGCCACGAGCACCGATAGGCACAGGAGGGGAGGTGATCGCAGACCGAAGTTCAGCGGTTGTCACTCACAATACCCGTTTCCAGGAAAGGATGGTCCAGAGATGGTCATCAGCATTCAAATATGGGAAAAAGAAAAAAGGGGAGCTCCACATGGTGCAGGTCAACCAAATTGGGATTTATTGGAATAAAACACCATACAAGAATAAAAAGTGATCACTGTGAAAATGGAAATGGCAATGTGGGAAGCTAAAAATGCTCTCCCTACGCGTTTCGACTGAAAAGTCTTGTGATCACTTTTTATTCTTGTATGGTGTTTTATTCCAATAAATCCCAATTTGGTTGACCTGCACCATGTGGAGCTCCCCTTTTTCTTTTTCCCATATTTGAATGCTGATGACCATCTCTGGTATGTGCGTCCTACTGATCCGGTAAGGGTACCCATCCTTTCCTATTGAATATCCATACGTCTCCTGGTGTTCACTTCTGCTTTAAAATCTGAGGAGATATCTCTTCACTGTTCCTTCGCACCCTCCATTTATACAGCCAGGATAATTAGAAGCCCCCTTCTCCCCACACCCAGTACAAATCCCCCCCCCCCAGCTCCTTCTCCTGTTCTGTAAGAGCAGCTCACTATGCTGGGACTTGTAGTGCCCTCTGTGAGGGACAGAGGATTCCTCAATCCCCCCCACAGTCTAGGGCACTACAAGTCCCAGCATGGGAGGCTGCCATATATCAGTCCCCCACAGAGGGCACCACAAGTCCCAGCATAGGAGGCTGCCATATATCAGTCCCCCACAGAGGGCACTACAAGTCCCAGCATAGGAGGCTGCCATATATCAGTCCCCTACAGAGGGCACCACAAGTCCCAGCATAGGAGGCTGCCATATATTAGTCCCCCACAGAGGGCACTACAAGTCCCAGCATAGGAGGCTGCCATATATCAGTCCCCCCACAGAGGGCACTACAAGTCCCAGCATAGGAGGCTGCCATATATCAGTCCCCCACAGAGGGCACCACAAGTCCCAGCATAGGAGGCTGCCATATATCAGTCCCCCATAGAGGGCACTACAAGTCCCAGCATAGGAGGCTGCCATATATCAGTCCCCCACAGAGGGCACTACAAGTCCCAGCATAGGAGGCTGCCATATATCAGTCCCCCACAGAGGGCACCACAAGTCCCAGCATAGGAGGCTGCCATATATCAGTCCCCCATAGAGGGCACTACAAGTCCCAGCATAGGAGGCTGCCATATATCAGTCCCCCATAGAGGGCACTACAAGTCCCAGCATAGGAGGCTGCCATATATCAGTCCCCCACAGAGGGCACCACAAGTCCCAGCATAGGAGGCTGCCATATATCAGTCCCCCATAGAGGGCACTACAAGTCCCAGCATAGGAGGCTGCCATATATCAGTCCCCCACAGAGGGCACTACAAGTCCCAGCATAGGAGGCTGCCATATATCAGTCCCCCACAGAGGGCCCCACAAGTCCAAGCATAGGAGGCTGCCATATATCAGTCCCCCACAGAGGGCACTACAAGTCCCAGCATAGGAGGCTGCCATATATCAGTCCCCCACAGAGGGCACTACAAGTCCCAGCATAGGAGGCTGCCATATATTAGTCCCCCACAGAGGGCACTACAAGTCCCAGCATAGGAGGCTGCCATATATCAGTCCCCCACAGAGGGCACTACAAGTCCCAGCATAGGAGGCTGCCATATATCAGTCCCCCACAGAGGGCACTACAAGTCCCAGCAGAGCGGGCTGCCAGCAGTCCTCCAAACACAGCATTAGGAGACCGCAGCCTTTCACCCCCATACACTCGCCCCCTGGTTGCCATACACCGCGCCCCTCCCACCTCTCTCCTTACAATAGTGTCCTCCTGGTGTCTCTCCGGGGTCTGGGTGGCATGTCTCACTGCATGGCGGGGCAGCGGGCGGGATGTCCCCATGTCAGAAGACATGTCTTTGCTCCCGGGCCACCGGCGCAGCACACAAGGCTGCAGATCACTCCGCCACCGGCCGGGCATCTCAGTGGCTGTGGGCAGCGGCGGCCAGCACCTACTCCATGTGGGCAGAGTGCGACAGGGCACAGTGGGCCCCCCTGGCATTGGGGGCCCATGTGCACCGCACACCCTGCACACATGGATGATACGCCACTGCTTAGGGCCTGTTCACACCTGGGTGTTGCGTCAACACACTTGTAAAGCCACAAGCGCACACCAACATGTTTACTGCCATACAGTGTGTCGTTGTTCGTTTTGCATACCAATCCACCTAAGGCTAAGTTCACACAGGCGCACAATTTGAAAGCAGCCTTTATTGTGCTTTATTACGCATTATTGCGCATTATTGTGCCTATAGCATTACTAAGGGCACTTACACTCAATGTGCGGTTGAGGTTGGTAAAAACACATGGCTGAGCTGTGTTTTATTCCCCCCCTTAAAGAGGAACTACACTGCATCTGAGCACCACAAACCAAGAATGCCATTTTTTTATCATTTTAAATGTGCAGAGCAAACTCCCCCGCCCCCCCCCCCATGTCGCCATGCTTTATTTTGCTGAGAAAACACTTTGAAAAACATCCCTTAAGCATTTCTGGCCGTGGCCATCTTGAGTTTTTTTTCAATGGTATATTCATACCAGTTCCATAAAATTAAAGTAGAACATGCTGCATTTTTCCTGCACTGAACTGTACTGAAACGCTGTAAAATGAATCAAAAACACACTGGAACACACAAAAAAAATGCACAGGTCCTTGCTTAGGGTTAAGAAAAAAAGGAGGGGGAAAAAATGCCGTCAGCGTGGAAAAAAACAATTACCGATCCTCTGTTTACATCAGGTGATCATCTGTCATTGGCTGACAGCTGATCACGTGGTAAGGGGCCGGGATAGGCCCCTTGCTCAGATCTGTGATCACCCGAGTCTCATTGACAGTGCGCGCCGCGTGACCCCTTCAGGGGGGCGTGGCCAGCTTTGAAAGGGGAGGACTTCAATAGACGGCCTCCCGACAAAGCAGCTGTAGCTGTCATTCGGCTATAGTGCGGATCTGAACAGGTTAAAAAAAAATCAAAAATGCTATATTTCCCTATCTATTTACTAATGCTATCAACGTTAGGATTAAAAATAGTCAATGATGATTGAGAGAGTGAAGTGAACCTCAGACATAAAATATGCACAAAACAAATCCCTCTATAATGTGCACTTGTCTCAATGAAGAGCGCTAAGGCTGGGTTCATACTTGTGTGATCACAGACATCGCACGTCATTCGCACCGCATTGCTGTGCGATGCAAATTTAGCCATACAAACTGTATCGCTGAAATCGCATTGGTGCAGGGCACTTTTTTTTGGTTGGCACTGGAATCAGATCGCACGGGCGTGAACCAATTCCTGCACCATTGGACAGTTCACACCGCGATCTGCGAACCGATCCGGGGGTGTCATTAACGTTACATTGACACCCGCAGCGGTTCGCAGAGGGCAGTGTGAGCCAGTGTGCGATTCAGGTGCGATGCGGGAACCGCAGGGTTTCCCGCATCGCACCAGTGTGAACCGGTACTAAGTGCCGGTTCAGAACCAGCGCAATTCCAGTGGCGGTTCCCGCATCGCATAGAACTCGCAGGCAGTTCACGCTGCCCTATGCGAACCGCTGCGGGTGTCAATACAAAGTTAATGACGGCCCCAATCGGTTAGCATATTGCGGTGCGAACTGTGAATTTGGACATGAATCGGATCGCATGGGTGTGATTCTGTGCAAACCAAAAAAAAAGGGTCCTGCACGATTTTGGTCTGAATACGATACGAATTCAGCCATACATTGTATATGTCTGAATTTGCATCACACACACATCGCATGTGATCTGTACAGCAGTGTGGTGCAAATCACATGCGATGTCTGACATCACACAAGTGTGAACCAGCACTAAGTGTCATTTCTGTTTGCTGCTTTCTTCCTCTGATATCAGCATGAATCACTTCTGACAAGTTTTCCTGACACCAAGAGAAAAATGGTGACAGGGGAGGAACCTCCAGCTGATTGACAGCCTCAGCTCTGTTCCTGTGTGCTGTGAGAAGAGGGAGGTGTGTCCCTTCTCTCCAATCAGCTCTCAGAGCTCTCCTCACTGAGCTCTGCAGATTGTAATTTCAGCTCTCCGCCCCCTTTTTTCTGACATCTCAGACAAGCTTTATAAATGGATGTAAAGAAGAGAAGCTGCAGACAGACAGGTACATCTTATGCAGGAGGATCTCTGTGTACCATCTGAGAATAATCCCTTCCCTGGGTGTATGTAAAGGTTTACAACCACTTTAATGGAACGCACATAAGACGCATATTCAGTGCGTGTGTTACACAGATGTGAATGGGCCTAAATGAATAATATTCAATGCTTTTTTCCCCTACAGTACTACAGGCTCTTGAATTATCCTTTTGCCCAATGAGACACGATTTCCATTTTGCTTGTTGCCCTTGAAGTCCACCAATGGTGAGGAGGGATGTTCTATAGAGGACGATCACAGACACAACATTCCATTCATAGAGATCAGGCTCACTCATTTAGCCGTGTGACGGTTATTTTCAGTCCTCATTGGTCTCCACTGAAAATAACCGTCACCTTTTGGGAAAAAGAAGGCTCCTTATCTCGGTGTGTGAGGGTCACATTACAATCAGACCAGACAATTTCTGCACAATCAACATTGGAGTGACCATCTTCAATATTTTGACTACAAACACGATAGGCGACCAAATTTATAGGCAATGCAATTATATATAAAATTGTTCTGTGTATGGCCACTATAAGGGCTCATTTATGCATGTGCCGCCTTGTGATAAGCGATTTGCAGTGGATTGCTTTTCAGAGGCGGCAAAGAGCTGATGACCAATTTTAACCCATGAAACGGCAACCAATCACGAAGCTGTGCTGCACCTGTATTCACTTGAAAGCAACATGCCGCCACATTTTTGCTGCGGTCGCATGTACTAGTTCGTGGGGGGAGGGGGTAAAGCTCAGCCACCTGAATTTGCTGCCCCCCTCCGGCTGCCTGTGTGACTTAGTCCTAAAGGAGACGGTACAATCAGATTGTATAGTGTAAGGTCACCTTACTGTAGATTGCACAATCAGATAAGTGTATGGGCATCATAAAGGAGATTGTACAGATTGCGATCGGTACAATCAATTAAAGGGGATTGCACAATCAGATTGCATAGTGTAGGGTCACCTTACAGTAGATTGCTCAGATTCGTGTATGGATATTATAAAGGAGATTGTACAGATTGTATTGTTTACAGTCACCTAAAGGGGATTGCACAATCAGATTGCATAGTGTAGGGTCACCTTACAGTAGATTGCTCAGATTAGTGTATGGATATTATAAAGGAGATTGTACAGATTGCATTGTTTACAGTCACTTAAAGGGGATTGCACAGATTGTATTGCATGTGATGAGCTTCAGATCGGTGAGCCGAGCCTCATAGGTCTGCTTCACACACGACCAACTCTAGATACTTCAAGAGCAAGTATGATCATAGGGGAGAGTACGAGTGATCCGGATCATGTCGATTCTTCTGCTGCCCCTCTTTATTGGATAGGATCCCGTATAAAAGAGCTGGGATCTGGCAGATCCGGTTGGGTTTGTCAAGGATGCTCATAAAAGAGGAAGAGGCCGATCAACTCCACATCCCGGGGGGGTCCTGTGTTTCCGAAAGACCCCGATCTGTCTCCATCCCAGCTCTGTCCCCTCCCACCCTGCATCATGCAGCAATCACAGCCACCGTGGGACGCCCCTCACCCATCCATCTCTCTACCACTGATGCAGATTAGGGCTCTTGTTTTTTTTTTTTTTACTCCTCGCCCCTTTCCCAGCCAGGAGGGACCCCACCGAGCTGTATTAACCCTGCATGGTCTGCAACCGCTCTACTAGATCACCTACTGATCTGTGCAGAATTGCAATGAGGGGGTAAAGTACATGTATGAGATAACAGGGCACCTTGTGATACCACACTGTCATCATATGTACATGTACACAGCTGGGACACTGACACCCCGTGTACTGGGTACATTACACATGTGTGCCCCCACCCCAATATATAGATCACTCTACATCCCAGTATAGATCACCCTTCATCCCAGTATAGATCACCCCCCACCCCAATATAGATAACCCTCCAATATAGATCCCCCTCCATTCCAGTATAGCTCACCCTTCATCCCAGTATAGATCACCCTTCATCCCAGTATAGATCACCCCCCACCCCAATATAGATCACCCTTCATCCCAGTATAGATCACCCTTCATCCCAGTATAGATCACCCCCCACCCCAATATAGATCACCCTTTATCCCAGTATAGATCACCCTTTATCCCAGTATAGATCACCCCCACCCCAGTATAGATCACCCCCCACCCCAGTATAGATCACCCCCCACCCCAATATAGATCACCCCCACCCCAGTATAGATCACCCTTCATCCCAGTATAGATCACCCCCCCAGTATAGATCACCCTTCATCCCAGTATAGATCACCCCCCCCCCCCAGTATAGATCACCCTTCATCCCATTATAGATCACCCCCCACCCCAATATAGATCACCCCCACCCCAGTATAGATCACCCTTCATCCCAGTATAGATCACCCCCCCCAGTATAGATCACCCTTCATCCCATTATAGATCACCCCCCACCCCAATATAGATCCCCCTCCATTCCAGTATAGATCACCCTTCATCCCAGTATAGATCACCCTCTATTCCAGTATAGATCACCCTTCATCCCAGTATAGATCACCCCCCACCCCAATATAGATCCCCCTCCATTCCAGTATAGATCACCCTTCATCCCAGTATAGATCACCCTCTATTCCAGTATAGATCGCCCTAAATCCCAGTATAGATCACCCTTCACCCCAATATAGATCACCCTCCATCCCAGTATAGATCACCCTCCATCCCAGTATAGATCACCCTCCATCCCAGTATAGGTCACCCTCCATTCCAGTATAGATCACCCTCCATTCCAGTATAGATCACCCCTATTGCATGTGTGCCCCCCTTAAATGCTGCCATTGACTGCTGCTGCATTGCTGCCCCCATCCCAATAGATCCCCCCTCAAATATAAATCACCCCCAACTCAATGAAGATCACCCACCCCAATATAGATCACCTTCACCCCAATATAGATCACCTTCACTCCAATATACCCCCCCCCCCGTATAGATCCCAGCATTATAGATCACCCTATCATCCCAGTGTAGAGGACCCCCCCCCCCAATCCCAATAAAGATTACCCCCACTCCAGTATAGAACACCCCATCAGCTCATTATAGATCACCCCCACCCAGATATAAACAAACAGCTCTGTCCCAGTATAGATCCCACATATCATAGATCACCCCCCCCACACACACACACACACACAGTATAAGCCCCCTCCCAATCCCAGCAACATAGATCCCACCACTATAGATCCCACCATTATAGATCCCCTCCACCCCAATATGGATCCCCCATTATAGAACACCCCCCCCCCCCCCCCCAATATAGATCACATGGGACCCCCCTCCATATAATCCCATTATCCAGGTAGGTGGGTGTTTGGGTGGGTATGTGAGTAGGTAGGTAGGTGGGTATGTGGGTGGGTGTGTAGTTGGGTGGGTAGGTATGTAGTTGGGTGGGTACTCACTGGCTTTGCCCGCCTTGGGTCTCTGCAGCAGCTTCTGCACCATACTCAGGTCTTCAGCCTTGACAGCCTGGAGCAGCTCCTGGTCCTTCCCCATCCTCAGCGCTGTGCCCGGGGGGGAGGACGATCCTGGGTACCGGAGAGGAAGGGCAGATCCTGGCGGAGCACGATTGGTCCTCACAGCCCCAGCATCCTTCCCTGGAGAGGAGGACGAGGACCGGGAGGCGGATGGATGGGGACACCGGGTCAGATGTACTGCTGCTGGGGGGAGAGCACACCTCCAGCCGGGAGGAGCCAGGCACACCGGGGGGCGATCACCATCCTCATCCTCGGGATCCGGGCCGGGGGAACCGGGCGGGGGGTGGGGGGGTGAGCCCGGGTGACGAGCGCTGTGTGAGCGGACTGATATGACACTGAGCGGCCAGGAGGGGGAGGGAGAGAGAGCGGAGCAATCACCCCCACCGGTCTCCTGATCCCTCCTCCCCTCCCTGACACCTACCATTGGCTACACTCACTCCGAGCTGCATCCAGGGGGCGGGGCCTCCGCACACTCCGCGAGCACACCGATAAATACATCATGTCATATACTGATCTGATCCCTATATATATCTATATAACGATGTCCTACACTGATATAGTGTGTATAATACACCGATCCCTATATATATCTATATATATATATATATATATATTGTCCTACACTGATATAGTGTGTATACTACAATTTTATATATATATATATATATATATATATATATATATATATATATATATATTGTCCTACACTGATATAGTGTGTATACTACAATGATCCCTATATATATATATATATATATATATATATATATATATATATATATATATATATATATATATAATGACCTACACTGATACATTTTATACTACACTGATCCCTATATAATATGTCCTACACTGATACATCGTATATATAATGTCATACATTGTATACTACACTGATCCCTTTATACAGTGCCTTGAAAAAGTATTCAAAACCCCTAGAAATTTTGGAAGGAAAGTGATAAATGGTTTTCAACATTTTTTTACAAATAAATATCTGAAAAGTGTGGTGTGCATTTGTATTCAGCCCACTTTACTCTGATACCCCTAACTAAAATCTAGTGGAATCGATTGCCTTCAGAAGGCACCCAATTAGTAAATAGAGTCCATTTTCATTTTCGCATGATAGATTGAACAGTGCTCTGTGAGATGTTCAAAGCTTGAGATATTTTTTATAACCTAACCCTGCTTTAAACTTCTCCACAACTTTATCCTTGACCTGTCCTGTGTGTTCCTTGGCCTTCATGATGCTGTTTGTTCACTAAGGCTGGGTTCACACTGGAACAATAAGACAGTCGTTTGGATCCGACTTTGTCCTGCGACTTGAAGTCCGACTTCAATGAACATGGGATCTGACTTTGATCCCTGACATTACCAGGCACTGTGTCTGGTATGAATCTTTAGGTGGAACTCCACGCACAAGGTACAAAAAAAACGTTATGGGTTCCCCCTTCCAAAAGCATACCAGGCCCTTCCATTTTTCGGCATGGGGGGTCCCCCCCAAATCCATACCAGACCGAAGGGCCTGGTATGCTCTTGGAGGGGGAACCCATGCCATTTTTTTTTTTTTCACATTGTGTGTGGATTTCCCCCTAAAGATTCATACCAGACACAGTGCCTGGTATTTTCGGGGATCAAAGTCAGATCCCACATTCATTGAAGTCGGACTTCAAGTCACAGGGCAAAGTCGGATCCAAAGTGGTACGACTGTCGTGTTGTAGCAGTGTGAACTCGGCCTTAGTGAACAAACGTCATCATGAAGGCCAAAGAACACACCAGACAGGTCAGAGATAAAGTTGTGGAGAAGTTTAAAGCAGCGTTAGGTTATAAAACAATATCCCAAGCTTTGAACATCTCACAGAGCACTGTTCAATCCATCGTCTGAAAATGGAAAGAGTATGGCACAACTGCAAACCTACCAAGACATGGCCGTCCACCTAAACTGACAGGCCGGGCAAGGAGAGCATTCATCAGAGAAGAAGCCAAGAGGCCCATGGTAACTCTAGAGGAGCTGCAGAGATCCACAGCTCAGGTGGGAGAATCTGTCCACAGGACAACTATTATGCACTCCACAAATCTGGCCTTTATTGAAGAGTGGCAAAAAGAAAGCCATTGTTCAAAGAAAGCCATAAAAAGTCCCATTTGCAGTTTGTGGGAAGCCATGTGGGGAACACAGCAAACATGTGGAAGAAGGTGCTCTGGTCAGATGAGACCAAAATTGAACTTTTTGGCCTAAAAGCAAAACGCTGTGTGTGGTGGAAAACTAACACTGCTCATCACCCTGAACACACCATCCCCACCGTGAAACATGGTGGTGGCAGCATCATGTTGTGGGGATACTTTTCTTCAGCAGGCAAAGGGAAGCTGGTCAGAGTTGATGAGAAGATGGATGGAACCAAATACAGGGCAATCTTAGAACAAAACCTGTTAGAGTCTGCAAAAGACTTGAGACTGTGGTTGAGGTTCACCTTCCAGCAGGACAACGACCCTAAACATACAGCCAGAGCTACAGTGGAATGGTTTAGATCAAAGCATATTCATGTGTTAGAATGGCCCAGTCAGAGTCCAGACCTAAATCTGATTAAGAATCTGTGGCAAGACTTGAAAATTGCTGTTCACAAACACTCTCCGTCCAATCTGACAGAGCTTGAGCTATTTTGCAAAGAAGAATGGGCAAAGATTTCACTCTCTAGTGCAAAGCTGGTAGAGACATCCCCAAAAAGACTCGCAGCTGTAATCACAGTGAAAGGTGGTTCAACAAAGTATTGACTCAAGGGGGCTGAATACAAATGCACACCACACTTTTCACATATTTATTTCTAAAAAATGTTGAAAACCATTGACGGTATCATTTTCCTTCCACTTCACATTTATGTGACACTTTGTGTTGGTCTATCACATAAAATATCAATAAAATATATTAAAGTTTTTGGTTGTAACATGACAAAATGTGGAAAATTTCAAGGGGTATGAATACTTTTTCAAGGCACTGTATATATACATATAATGTCATACACTGATACATTGTATACGAAATATATATATATATATATATATATATATATATATATATACGTTATCTCACAAAAGTTAGTACACCCCTCACATGTTTGTCAATATTTTATTATATCTTTTCATGTGACAACACTGAAGAAATGACACTTTGTTACAATGTAAAGTAGTGAGTGTACAGCTTGTATAACAGTGAAAATTTGCTGTCCCCTCAAAATAACTCAACACACAGCCATTAATGTCTAAACCGCTAGCAACAAAAGTGAGTACACCTCTAAGTGAAAATGTCCAAATTGGACCCAAAGTGTCAATATTTTGTGTGGCCACCATTGTTTTCCAGCACTACCTAAATCCTCTTGGGCATGGAGTTCACCAGAGCTTTACAGGTTGCCACTGAAGTCCTCTTCCACTCCTCCATGACGACATCACGGAGCTGGTGGATGTTAGAGACCTTGAGCTCCTCCACCTTCCATTTGAGGATGCCGCACAGATGCTCAATAGGGTTTAGGTCTGGAGACATGCTTGTCCAGTCCATCACCTTTACCTTCAGCTTCTTAAGCAAGGCAGTGGTCATCTTGGAGATGTGTTTGGGGTTGTTATGTTGGGATACTGCCCTGCTGCCCAGTCTCCGAAGGAAGGGGATCATGCTCTGCTTCAGTATGTCACAGTACATGTTGGCATTCATGGTTCCCTCAATGAACTGTAGCTCCCCAGTGTTGGCAGCATTCATGCAGCTCCAGACCATGACACTTCCACCACCATGCTTGACTGTAGGTAAGACGCACTTGTCTATGTACTCCTCACCTGGTTGCCACCACACACGCTTGACACCATCTGAACCAAATAAGTTTATCTTGGTCTCATCAGACCACAGGGCATGGTTCCAGTAATCCATGTCCTTAGTCTACTTGTTTTCAGCAAACTGTTTGCGGGCTTTCTTGTGCATCATCTTTAGCAGAGGCTTCCTTCTGGGACAACAGCCATGCAGCTTGCAGCGTATGGTCTGAGCACTGACTGGCTGACCCGCCACCCCTTCAACCCCTTAAATAAAATGCTACACTGTGCTATCATATCACAATGTACAACTACTACATTGTGCTATCACACCAGAAATCACATCACCACACTCTGCTGCTATATATGTAGCACCCTGGTGTTTAGGCAGGGTTGCTCCTAAATTTACCTGCCAGGTATAGTTACCGTGGCCCATTATCAGGGATCAATTGATTTAGCTCTAAGTCTGTAATTGCTGCACTTCTCTCTTTTGCCACTAGGTGGCCAGGCACTTGGTGGCATTGGATAAGACAAGGGCAATGCAAGGTCAGATTATGAGTTGTAAGAATCGATATAATTATTAATATTATATCTGTGTATTAATTTGTCTAGTCCCTATAATCAGTTAAATTAAACTCTGAGCACATGCTATTGTTAATATCACAATAATACCAGGTTAGCTATGAAACCAAACACACGGTGCTGCTAGTAAAATAAGTTACATTTATTTCCCAATAAAAATAGGAATGTATTAAAACAGCATAATTAGGAAAACTAACACAAAGATACTACCAGAAATTGCAATATTACAAGGCCTACACTCATAACACAATACAAGAGTGATACTTAGCACATCCTCCTCGGCTGGTCCTCTGGTCTTCAAGAGGTCTGGGCCTCATGGAATATAGGCCCAAGCCCTCGGTCAGAGCAAGGTCCCAAGATAGCATAGGGAGACCCTTACAGCAGGCTTCTCAGCAACCAAGAGAGAGATCAAAAGCCTGTATGTCCCTTACATTCAAACATACACGCCCACTCGTAGCCACCCCTATTTGCCTTTTATAGAGGTATCATTTCAAATGTCTGCCCATTCTCCAGGAGGCATGCTTTATTGTCCCCCAGGGCCAGCGTCTCTATCAGCCCTGTGTCAAATCTCAATAGACATCTTTGCAGCAGTGGTCTCTTTGAAGCTTGTACTGTACTCGAACATGTCACAGCAGGTGGGCTTGAGCCAAGGCATTGTTCTTCTGATCACAAAGCTTTGATGTGTTTCATTCCTACCTGGCTGTGTCAAACAGGAAGTGAAATACCAGAAGTAAGATATTAAACCATGTTGCTATCCAACATATGCCGCTTTGCGCCTAAAGGGCGCATACCACCCTTCTTCAGACACGGCTCCTATTGAACAGTCCATAACTGTTTCCTCCCCAACATGTGTTTCCAAGCCAGTACTTATAGAACAGTCTTTAACTGTCTTAACATGTTGTGTTTCCAACATGTGCAGAAACAGCCCCTATGGAACAGTCCATAAATGTCTTAACGCATGTTGCGCCTCTCAACATAGGCCTCAGAACCAGCTCCTGTGGAACAGTCCATAACGGTCCTAACGTGCTGTGTTTCCCAACACGTGCCGCTTTGCTACTGGGTGACACACCAACATCATTCTTCCGTGACAGCTCCCATGTCACCATTCTGTATCTTCTTCTTTCTAACATCTTCATGAAGGGGTATAAAACAGGCAAGGGGTGTCCATACACTCATCATTCACCAGCACACATCCAGAGCAGCATCTTAATCATCTTTCAGATATAGAGTCTCGAGGAGGGTCTTTTGCCCATATTACTAGCTTAAAATATACCTTTATCACACTATACCATGACATAAATCAACCCATTACCATAATATATATATATATACCTATGACCCATCAGATTTTGGGCATGTCAGCGGTATTGCAGGGCTCTGACTTGGCAGCAAAGTCTCTAACTTGTACGCAGAGACCCTACCGTCACTTCCTTCCCCAGCTTGCATAGATAACTTTGTGACCCTTCTATATAAATATCAAGTTTAACAACACATATAAATCTGTAACAATGACAAAACCCACACAATTCCATCCCTGTGCCTGGGTTTCAAAGACAATGCCCAGGGTATACCATGCACCTCTACCTATGGTTAGGTTCAAAGAACCATCTAGTTCCATGACTAACGTTACATCGGCATTCTTTAGGACAAGGAGACAAACTCGTCTATGTCCCAAATAATACCCAGGTGCTTCCTTCCCAGCAATGATCCTTCCATCCTGAATACAGAATGAAATATCTTCCCAACATTTTTTTTGTTCACCACCATGTATTGACCTGGCATACAAAGGACATCATGGTCATGCTTCTGACCAAGGGAAGTATCAACCTGCCTCCATCTTCCAGCTTCTTTGGCCATATGTGGGAAATTAGCCTCAAACGCAAGAAGATAGAATCCCCAGTCAGTAAGCCCATTAATGCCACCAAATATACAGACCGAGTCTGTACTTCTGTACTTGAGATCATACAGCATAACACCTTTCACAATCCAAACTGGTATGGCCCATCCAGGCATTCGACCACCACTTTGGATCAGTGTAAGCGACGTGTTTGGCAAAGTCTTACTGAGTGGTGATGCTAACTCATAAGGCCTCTGTCCCTCATATGGAGGCTGTACAATCAGCTCATTGCTGGTTGACACTTCCACCTGCCACTTCGTGCACGCAAGAGCCAATGACCGATTCCCATCCTATACCATCACATTCTCTACCAACCTCTCAACATGGTTGACAAAATCTTGAGCCACTTTAACCTGGGTACTTATGTGACTTTGTTGAATGTTATTAAGGATGCCACCAATCTCTCTGAGTAACAAAGCCCCGCCTATTCTCTGAAGCTATGGCTGCGAGTTTGTTCCTCAGGAGGCCGATGTCCACCCCATTAACAACACCCATCCCAGCTCCTATTCCCCCAATATAGTGCTGAATACATCCCTCCTCTTTCGGGTTACTCCTCAGAAACACGCGCCCTGCATGAACCTCCTTCCGTGTCTGCACATTTCTGGGAGCAAGTCACTGGTACAATGATCGCACTTGATTCAGTGTATACTCAGCACATATAGGGTAATAGGTTTTTATCAACCACTGTGAGACGTTGCAGCTCCATGTGGTGAAGGCATGTACCCTGGTAGCCAGTGTTTGTTCCCTTTATCTAACGGAGCGTGCTCCTGTGTGTATTCACTGGCCTTCCCTGTGCCAGGTTTCAACCTCTCAGGTGAGACATCAGCCAGGCGTATCTCCCCATACAAGCAAATTTTCACCCCATTGATGTGTCACCTGGCCAACCTCTAGTCTGGCCAATCGACACCTTATTATGTATAAGCGCCAGTCACCTGGGCACCTGCACCATATTACTTCCGTTATGTCAATACATGTCATACATTAAAAACCTTTCCTTCTTTCAATTCCTCCCTTCAGCAAAAAACATATATTTCACATTTCATGTTCTGACGGATTGGATGTGTATATTCCTTCCCCAACCTCCAACCCATTGCACATGTATTAATAGCATGTTTGCATTCTTCAGGAGAGACTCCGGCAAAAATGTTTCACAAGTCTCGTTGATGGGCAAAGTCCTTCAGATCCAGCATTAGCCCTAAATTGTCCATAAGCAAAAACAAGTATTAAACTGAATCTTTTTGTTTGTCCCTTCTCTCCTGGTATTTATCAGAACAAATTTGCAGTGTGATGCGGCACAGTCAAACTGCCAACCAGATGAACATCTGTCATCCCTGTTCCAGAGACCTCTCCAATCACGCTTCACCAGGACTCTGGAAGTGAAAAAAACAAGAGCAGAATCAAATTCTTATCCATAATATCTGCTCGCTTACTACGTTTACTTATAGTTCCTTCCTTGGAACCAGGAACTTAGTATTCCTGGTTTCTGCAACCCTGACCAACCTATCAAAACAACCAAGACCTCTTTAGGCTGAACCCACTCTAAAATGGATCCCCCTGGTATGATCAAAAAATTTTAAAAACCATGAACTTGAACGTTGATTTCCAAAATTAAAAATTTTCAGCATTAAAAAGACAATGCATTATCTGTACTTTCAGACCTATGCACTAACCCCCCTTTCAGGTGGACAAAGCGTACACCTTGTAACTTTTTCCACCTGAATGAACATTAAACAAAGAGAGAAAAAAAAACGAACTCTAGAAGCTAGAATGGCCTCCTACCCACAACTCTTGTCTTAAATCAACAAAATGTATTCAGCTGCAGGACATATCCCATGACCATCTATTCAGCTGCTAATTGACGGAATGGCCAATTGCCCCCCTTTCAGGTGGACTAAACAATAATTTCTCCACCTGAACAAACAAAAATAAAATGGATGACTAAACAAATACCTAAAATATTAAAAAAATTAAAAAAAACTTAACAAAAAATTAAAATTCTGGCCATTATTACACAAAAACAACATGACAAGACAACCACCATAAGACAATGACAAACACTCAACTTTTAACTAAAGACATCCAAGGATTTTCCTCCTGAGAAGAGTAAGTGCTCATTTCCATCTGAAAGACAATTAGTTAATGGGGAAAAACAAAAAAACAAAACATCTGTACCTCATCACAACATTTGTAACTTCACTTGTAACACTTGAAACCCTTAATGCCTGACTATTGTTTATCTTATTTTTTTCATTGTTTGCAAACAATTACTAATTAATGAGCTCATGGTACCATTTGATAATCGATTATGCCTTTACCATAACCTAACCCCTGTTTTGCTAAATGTGCCCACTGTTGTTCTCTCTTTGAAGAACCTGCAAACAAACACAGACATTAGTATCCAAACCAGTTTTATCTTCTTCCAAGGTCTCTGAAAAAGGAACACAAAGACAGTGATTACACACAATTATCATGACAATTGACTTTTTAAGTCTCCCAAGCCTTTTCCAATTAATTGCAATGTAGGGGAACATTTGCTATGTATGAGGTTTAGATGTGAGGGTCGTATATAAATAAAATATGGCAAGGAGCATCCATGCAGCTCACTAAGTGCTGCTAACATTGTTTTCCCCAGTGCTACATTTGAATAACCATGCAGCTACCTCCATTTTGACTCTACGTAACTGTTCCCCATATTGGCGATCTTCAGTCTGCAGTCTCCGCATTTGGGTCTTTAAAGGGAAATGGGTGTGATTACTACAGCCTCCATGCTTTGGGCTGCTACCCCATCGGGCAGAATACACTTCATAATGCCTTGGGGTCGTTTTGGGGTACTGCGATCTTCTTTTGATACCATTATTCGCCGCCCAACAATTTTTAGCGATGTGACCCCCCCTTTTACACAAAAAACATTTGAGGGCTGGTCTCTCTGTATAGGCCCTTCTTTGAGCATCCGGCAGTGGAAACTCACACTGCTGGACATTATTACTATGATTACTATGCTTGGAATAAGCAAAATTTACACTTTCATCGTCTGAGGAGTCATCAGAAGTTTCAACTCCTGAATCACTTTCAAGCACAGTTATCGCACTTTTATTTACATCTCCACCATTGATTTCTGTCATAGCAACATCACTTGCAGCAATAAGAGCGTCTGGTTTTTCTGCATGCTTGACTCCTATCTTTGCTGAGCACTGTGCATGTGCGGAGGGTACCTCCACCATTGCACATTCAGCTTTTGCATGTTTGGAGGATAACTCCATTATGGCTGCCTGTGCACCCTGTAATTCTGGAGTTTCCTGCTCCATGCTAGCAATGTTAAGGTCTTTACAAAATCTATGTCCATGCCTATTCCATTTAGAACGTCTGAACTCTCTCTGCCTTCCTGTACCTCTGCTTATTACGGATACACCTGCCTTTGACCCATATTCCCTACCACTGGACTCTTGACAGAAGTCTCGCAGGATATTGACAAAATTTTGGTAGGATCTAGCATTCCTCAGAGCCATTCTAATGGGATAGCTTACATAACACTTATTGGCCATTGAGTATATGAAACTTGTATCATCCTCCAATAAGTCAGGACAGTTAAACACTTTCGTATACAATGCAAGATACTCACTGCAGAACAAAATTGGGTCATCTCCTCTCCTAAATCTCATTCGTTGTAAATCACTCATACCATTATCACGACTGTCCACAATACGCTGCAACTCTTTCCTCCGCACCTCTGCATCTGCTAAGTTATCATTAACCTGTGCAAATAACTGGCCTGCCAAAGGTCCTGGTAGCCATGCTCTCAGAAGAGAACATGCATCCTCATTACTCAAATGAAATTTAAGGACTAGAGCCTCAAATTTATTGGACAGACTCACTGGTGATTCCAGGGCATTAAATTCACCCAGAATCTGGCACAAAGTAAGTCTCTCTTGGATTGTAATCAAACTGTTATCCTGCTTCGAAGCTATGGGTGCAATAGCAGAATGTGTTTCATCACAGCCCTTCTCCTCATTGACTGTGCAGATATTGGCCAATTGGCACGTTCCTTTGTGCTCATTGAGCGATACTATACATTGCTCTTTAGTAAGAAGCTGGGAGTGTGCATTTGCTAACTTTCTTTCTAAAGACATAACCAACTCTTCCATCTCTGACAACTTTACTCGCAATGACTCTAAAAGTTTGCTCTTCATATCACAGTCCATGCTGCACCTCTGCAGCTGTTCTTGTAGCTCGCTGTTTCTTCCTGATAAACTGCCTGCTTTTGTCCGCAATTCATCCATCTCACTACTGGAGGTTGTTGCAATCTTTAGAAGGTTTTCACTTATTTTCTCTATGTCCTCCCCGAGACGACTCCTCTCTGCTTCCCACTTCCCCTCCATTTGCTCAGATATAAATTTAATTCTGAGCAACACTGCAATTTCATTTGCCAACCTTTCTTTTTTAACTTTCTTTTTTAGCTGTTTACCCAATCTGCTATTATGTTGTTGACACTGTGACAATAGAACCTTACACTGGCTTTTAAGAGGTTCATCTGCACATGAATGATAATTGGCAGAAGCGTACTTTTTAACATATGTATACACCAGTTCCATTTCACAACCATACAATCCACACAATACACAATTCTATTTGTACTAACGTTCCAACAGTGCACTGAGTAACTAAACCAAACTCAATTATCGTTAGCTCTTACAACTCACGAAAAAAGAAAAACTGAACCGCTCTTCTAGCATTCAATATTCTTCATTCATTACCACTTTTACCTGATATCATTCAAAACCATTAAACTTTTGCATATCCATAGAAAAGACCCACCACACTTATTGTGGCATTATCGGCTGCCTTGTGTATGAGCACTTCTGTCCTGTAGGTTCTATGTGGCTTTTAGGATTACCACATGCTTACTGGGGAATATCCATTGATATGCTAATTAGCCTACCCCCCACTGAAACTCGTTTTACCTGCTTTTACCAGAGTTGCTTACCATGCAAAGATAAACAAACAAAAAAAAAACTGCTACAAAGCCATTTAAACCTAACAGTGATTTGTAGTTCTACAGCCTACCAGACGCAAGGCACATTCTAAGACACAAGGCAGATTCTCAATCAATGCCTTCCTTAGGTTGCAGGCCACATTGATCTCCTATTGGAACAAAGCTATTTCACTCTCACGTGGGTAAAAAAAAAATGTAAAAAATTAAAAAATAACAATCTATATTTCTCCCACTTTTTCCTCAAAGATGTATGGTAATTCCTGTCAATCTCTAACCAAGGGTGATTAGCCCTTTTACTCGCCAGCACCTTTGGCTGGTTACAGGCCTAAAGCATATTAATGATACAAACGTTTAACATATACTTTCAGAATTCGCAAGCCAGCGCCAATCTTGTACAGGGACTCGAGACAAAAATACATTAGGTTTTTGTGGATTCTGTGTAAAAATAACTCATCTGGGGTGCCAATTGTAAGAATCGATATAATTATTAATATTATATCTGTGTATTAATTTGTCTAGTCCCTATAATCAGTTAAATTAAACTCTGAGCACATGCTATTGTTAATATCACAATAATACCAGGTTAGCTATGAAACCAAACACACGGTGCTGCTAGTAAAATAAGTTACATTTATTTCCCAATAAAAATAGGAATGTATTAAAACAGCATAATTAGGAAAACTAACACAAAGATACTACCAGAAATTGCAATATTACAAGGCCTACACTCATAACACAATACAAGAGTGATACTTAGCACATCCTCCTCGGCTGGTCCTCTGGTCTTCAAGAGGTCTGGGCCTCATGGAATATAGGCCCAAGCCCTCGGTCAGAGCAAGGTCCCAAGATAGCATAGGGAGACCCTTACAGCAGGCTTCTCAGCAACCAAGAGAGAGATCAAAAGCCTGTATGTCCCTTACATTCAAACATACACGCCCACTCGTAGCCACCCCTATTTGCCTTTTATAGAGGTATCATTTCAAATGTCTGCCCATTCTCCAGGAGGCATGCTTTATTGTCCCCCAGGGCCAGCGTCTCTATCAGCCCTGTGTCAAATCTCAATAGACATCTTTGCAGCAGTGGTCTCTTTGAAGCTTGTACTGTACTCGAACATGTCACAGCAGGTGGGCTTGAGCCAAGGCATTGTTCTTCTGATCACAAAGCTTTGATGTGTTTCATTCCTACCTGGCTGTGTCAAACAGGAAGTGAAATACCAGAAGTAAGATATTAAACCATGTTGCTATCCAACATGAGTATATGGGGTATCTCAGCCAATGGGCAGGGGTTTTCTTAAATCCCTTGGCCTGCTGGGAGAGCTTATATAATTGGGTGGAGTCAGGTAATCAGTGTTCTGTGCCACCTGGACAGCTGTCTGGGTGGACATGTGTTGTACTGCCCGGGCTGTTAGGCCAGAGATTGGGCCTATACTGGGCACATCTGGCTGCTAGGCTGTCTGAGGGCCTATCCAGAAGCAAGAGAGCAGCGCAGGGTTGGGATTGTGGCTTGCAGTCGAACGAGAAGTGACTGTTCTGCTGGCCGGAGAACCTGTTGTGGTCGGAGGTAGAGGGGAGGCTGCCGCCACTAAGGGACCATTCATCTTATTACCAGGGACCACAGTGAGTAGCTGAAGCAAGTACCAGAGCAGAATTCTCACCAAACGGGGACAGTGAAGAATCGGGAAACTCCAGCAAGTGTCAAGCCAGGGACCCAGCCGGCCAAGGTGACGCTTGCAGGGCAGTCTTGTGAGTCAAGCCAGGGACCCAGCCAGCGGAGGTGACGCTTGCAGCCTTGTGTGTCAAGCCAGGGGCCGAGCAGGTCAGTGGGGTGAAGCTTGATAAGTTTCTGGAGTGCCAAGCTAGGGACCCAGCAGAGAGGCGGGTGAGGCTTGAGGAAGATACTACCATGAAGATTGGAGGATCTCAAGGGATTCTGTGGCAGTGAATCATCTAGTCTAGTGAGAGAGACTGGGAGCTCAGTGGGCTGAAGAACTACAAGAAGTGATTGTAGTGGAAGTAACAGAACTGTTACACCTTCTGTTAGAAACTGTTAAAGACTGTTGCCATAGGAGACAGCATTCCTACACATGTAGATGTGGTGTCTTGCTGGATGCCTTTCTCTGCATGGTTGTCCTCGTGTAGAAGTCTCAGGGTCTGCCAATTAACATTGCAACTGCTTAAGGGTGTTCTGGCCCTAACCCTCTCTTCCAAAGTTCTGTTTAAGAGAAATAAAATCTCTTTGCATTCAAGCATTGTCTGGCGCCCATGAATCTCACTTGCATTAAACCCACTATGCCTCACAACCCACTCTGTACGGAAGGATGTCAGCAGTTCTTGGCTCTAAAGGTTCTCATTAGACTAGAGGAGCCCTGGGACCTTGCTACACATATGCAGTGATACACTGATACATGTACTACACTGATTCACAGAAAGGTATCAGAAAAAAAAACTACACTCATTACAATACCACTACTACATTGTGCACTGTGCAATTACATAATTACATCACAAAGTACAGCTATTACACTTTGCAGTCACATCACATATGACAGCACCACACTGTATCTGTATGACACCATGCAATCACAGTACAATGTACAAAACTGTTCAATCACATCACACTCTGCTATCACCTGCCACTATTTACTAATGTAGCAGGTATTAGAGCCAAAGACGTACATTAACACAGATGACTGCATGTATACAGGCTTTCCAGCCTAAAAGAGGGGAGAGAGCTGGCTGTCATGTCCGCGTGGGCTTTTTCACCCCCCACCCCTCCTTCTTCCGGTTTCACTGACTGAGTAATGTAATGTGAGCTGACACACAGCTGTGCATTCAGCAGCCTCTCTTGTGCCCCTATTGACCGGAAGAAGAAAAACAATTAAAGGCACAGTTACAACAGCCAATGGGAGAGACTGTACTGAACTGCAGGGAGAGCTGCAATGGATTCTGGGACATGCAGTTCCCACACAAAACGACCCCATAGACTGGTATACAGGGAGAAATACAAATCCCAGCAGGCTTTGCTGACAGGAAGGTAAATTACTCAATTTTGTGTCCTGAGGTAAAAATCAGTGTATGAGGGAGTGAGAGAGATACGGACATCATTTTAGGGGCTGCTGTTACCCACGGAGAGGATCCAGCCCCAGTTTCAGAGGTCGATGTGTTGATCCTGCCACAGTTCCAGGAGTCGGACGGTGTCGGACATCCCACCTGAGAGGGATCCCGGTCATATCTCCAGGTGTTCCTGGGCCTATCTGGGTACAAGGTGGCCAGTCTGGCCTTACGGGGAACTTTGGTCGCAGGACGGGTGAGCGGGCGTTTGCACATCTTTAAAGACAGTTCCCTTACCAGTGCCCACATTTGTAGGAACATTTGCACCCTGCTGAACAGTCACTACATTCCACTTTGCCTATCAGGATACTGCTAGCATCCTACTTCTTATTTTTGCCTACCAGGATACTTTCATGTACCCCTTTGTTTATCCTTGTCCTCAACAGGACACCAAGTGCACCAACGCCAGGCTAGCCGAAGATCCTTGATATCTCCATTGTGAGGACCCTTTCTGTTACTCCTTCAATATCAGTAATTTAGTGATTCCAGTAAATACCTTTAAAGGGGAACTCTCAAGTTAATTATTAAAGTGATAAATTGCATTGGAAATTCCGACAGCAAATGTCCGATGGAACATACACAGGGTCGGATTTTCCAACAACAAGCTCACATCAAACATTTGTTGTCAGAAATTCCGACCGCGTGTACGTGGCATAACTCTTACCAGCCCACCCGGCTGACTCTCAGGAGATCTCCTGGGTGTGCTGACCTTCTCCTGCTGTCCTCTCACTTGCTCCCGTGCCTCCAGGAAGGGTTTCCTTCATGTGTTGTAGGGGGAATCTTCCAGTACCCCCAGGGGCCACCAACAGCCTCCTGAGCACTCTAGCTCCATCTTCCAGCCGACTGCCCCTGCTGGCATGACTCATGTTTATTTATGAGGCGGATTGCCCCTTTCATCCCGTTTTTGCTGGGGATTGGTCAAGAACCTCATAAATATGCCAAACAGCCCTCTCCTAGCTTCCACCCACTACACCTAGAACCTTCTCCAAGGTTCCAGAAAACAGGGGGAGGCACCAGAAGAGCTTTCAGATGAGTCATCCAGCTTCCATGAGTCACTAAACCCTGACCCAGATTCAACCCTGACTTGGCTTTCAGCCAAGCCAATTTGCCCACTTTAACAACTAACCTTTTTACACTAGCACACTAGCTAGAGGGTGCTACATATTTATTTATTTTTTCTAGTGACTACAAGGCCTTCTCTGATTGGATGTGGTGGAAATCGTGACATCACCTCCCCTCTTCTTAATCTTGTCCAATCTTAGAACATCTTGTGTTCATTGACAAAATGACAAGGAGTTCTGTGAATGGTACTGATTCTGAGTGACCCCTTGTGGTCACTATGCAGAAAGGCAGCCACTCGGCACAGAACTCAGAAGACAGCAGCGATTACTGTAGTAGCAGAGACTACTACGGTGATTTACAGCTTCTAAGAGGATCCCATAGGTATGAGATATACATACTCTTTTTATTTTTTTATAAAGAAAGTTTTTTTAAACAAATGTAAACAACTTCCCATGTACATACATTGCAATTGCAAAAGTTTACATTTACATACCATTGTTGTCAAATTTCCATCAAAAGTATTATACATACTCACCAAGGTCTCATAACATCAGATCTTGTTCATAACATTTATATAACCGGCGCATTGTGTCACATACATGACATAGTTATCCTGTAGGGCATTGTAGAAGCCTGGACATCACTAATTCCCTGGGGCTCAATCCTGGTGTATCCAATCATGGTGACCCAAATACGTTCAAATCTACCCGGGCTCCCCCTTTGTTGACAGATATATTTTTCCATAACAAGGGTGTTCCCCATGTGTGCTATCCATGAGGTGACAGTGGACAGTGAGGTCGGTTTCCAACCATCAGAATAAGTTTTAAGGCCTGAAACAACGCCCTGGAGAATGTGGTCCTCACCATCTCCTCCGGGACCACCTCTTCCAGAACTCACAGTATACAGTGAATAGGGCTAATGCCGCGTACACACGAGCGGACTTTTCGACTGGACTGGTCCGACGGTCTATCCGACGGACTTTGGGCGGACTTCCGACGAACTTTCCAAACAAACGGACTTGCCTACACACGATCACACCAAAGTCCGACGGATTCGTGATGACGTATGACCGGACTAAAATAAGGAAGTTGATAGCCAGTAGCCAATAGCTGCCCTAGCGTCGGTTTTTGTCCGTCGGACTAGCATACAGACGAGCGGACTTTTTCGATAGGAACTGGGTCCAGCGGAGTTCCGACGTAAAGATTTGAAACATGTTCCAAATCTAAAATCCGTCAGATTTTCGACTAAAAAAGTCAGCTGCAGTTCTGATGAAGCCCACACACAGTCGAATTGTCTGCAGGACTCGGTCCGCCGGACCAGTCCGGTCAAAAAGTCAGCTCGTGTGTATGCGGCATTAGAGGTACAGCAGTTCAGAACACCCGATTGAGTGTTCCAAGTACCTGACTTCAGTAACGGTTCAGCTTTGGACATCGCCAGAGGAGATGAATAAGGTCCCCACTGTGCTACCTACACCTGCCACACAAGGGGTCCACCAACCTGCCCATCTTGTGGAGCTTTTGAGGGGGTGTAATGCACCCTGAGTACAATGTATAATTGTGAAACTTTTTGTGCTACATTTAAAGAGCAAATAGTTATTGCTTGCAATGCTTCATCCCAAAGGTCGCCCTCAAGTTGGTCCTAGGTCCGTTTCCCACATGGATATTGCCTTAATGGGGTATGCCCTAAGATAGTGTGTCAGCAACATCTGGTAATATTGTGATAGAATACCCTTAGTTTCAGTACTAGACTGCAATAGGTGGAATATAGGGGTAGATGACATCACTCAACCCCCTGCATCTCCCTGTGCACCCACTGCGTGCCTGAGCTAAAGGTATGAGTAAAACATGGAAGGAGGTAGATTAAATTGACTTTGTAGTTCAGGGAAGGACTTCAGCTTACCATTACTGAATATGGGAGACAAAAGAGACACCCCAAAGGCTCTCCAGAGATATACATACTCACATTGTGTCCAACTGGACCAATGGACCTATGCAGTTAAGATCATACCTGGAGTCCAGCTTTAAACATACTTAGGACAAACAAAGGTTAAAAAAATTAAAAAATGGAGCCGACTCGATGGGCCACTTGGTCTTTTTCTGCCGTAACACTCCTATGTTTTATCTCACAGCAGATAATATAGCAGTCTCTGCTGACGTTAGTGCATAGTATAGACATAGGATTTTCAAGGGAGGAGGAGGTAGCGGTTCGTCTGGTGGAGGAGGCAAGACAGGTAATCATTACTCAGCATACTGAGAGGGACCTTCCACAGCTCTCTTCTCTATGGTATTGATTCTTTCCAGCTGCAGACAAGCACCTATACCACCCATAGGAGGAGGAGAAGGAAAATACATGCTCCTTATTAGTTATTGTAGAGTAATGTTGGGGGGGACTGGTGGGAGATGTGGCTCGGCACTCCCACACAAATGCTTCATCTGTTGGAAAGCAATCTGGGGTTTGTAAAGGAATGCTGGTACTCCCCCAGTACTGTATACGTACATGCGGAGGATGGGCAATTTTACTATTTTTTTTAACCAAACTTCAGAATTTTTTTATGTCAGTATAAAGAGCAGATTTACCATGGAGATGGTAGTTTTGCAATTACTGGTATTAAATGAACAATGAACTGAAAATTGTACTGATATTAAAACTAGTATGTGATACATACTTTTTACATGTTAAGTCTATGCATACAAAGTGGTGTATTCATAAAAAAATTGCATAGCAATTCCCCCAGTAAAAGTGCATATACAAATGGAAAAAAAAAAGAATAGGCTATTACCTGTGCTGGTTGAATGCCTTTCATTGATTTAAAACTGAAAACACTACATTTTGGCCACCAAATGGTGCCAAGCACCATAGAGATTTCCTATTATACTTAGCGCCATCTTGTGGCCAAATGCTGTATTTTACATTTTAAATCAATGAAAAACATTTGACCTCAGTTTTCTGTACTGTCCATCCCCTTCATATATATTTATATATATGGAAAAAAAATGCGCAGCTGTTGTCCAACAAAACGGCATGTACATTTGTTCTCTGCAAATAAGGCAAAATTAAATGTTCTCCATCTACACTATATTACCAAAAGTATTGGGGTTCAATATTGAGTTGGCCCACCCTTTGCAGCTATAACAGCTTCAACTCTTCTGGGAAGGCTGTCCACAAGGAGTGTGTCTATGGGAAGGTTTGACCATTCTTCCAGTCATGTTAAGGGACCATCCCCAAACTGTTCCCACAAGGTTGGGAGCATGAAATTGTCCAAAATGTCTTGGTATGCTGACGCCTTAAGAGTTCCCTTCACTGGAACTAATGGGCCAAGCAAGGGCTGGACTGGGACAAAATAGTGGGCAGTGTTGGTAGGGCAGGGGGGAGTGATAACAGTAGTTTTTTATTTTTCTACAATTAAATGTTTAGAATTTTTTTACAATTTAATTTTTGATATCTATTGTATTTTTTTTTATCAGCCCTGTTGGTTGGTGGGCTTTGGTGAGATATCAGGGCTCTAAACAGACCCCTGACATCTCCACTTTGAGACAGAGAAAGGGACTGAGGACAGAGATTCCCCAGTTCCTTTCTCAGCACTGAAGATGAATGGAGAGGAGACGGCGGCTCCTGTTCATTCATAAACTGAAGCAGAGTTAACACAGTTTACTCTGATCAGTTTTTACAGAACACAGGAGTGATCAGTAGCAATTGCTTACTGTGTCCAATTTAGGAAGGAATTTGGAATTTAAAGGAAGGGGCTGGTAAATGACATATTTACTGGTCCCTTCCTCCGCTCTCCATCCTGACAGTTCCCCCCCCTGCAGCCCGTGGGAGAAGAGAGGAGGGAAGCTGGCTGCGGGGGACGAGGGGGTGCAGAGGAGGAGGACAGGGGGCTGGAGTAGGACACAGGAAACAGCCGGGAATGATTGGTGTGGCGGGAGGGACAGCTGTAAACACCGATCTCCCTGTATAGCTTTTTAGCCGACACCTGCGGGAGGGAGAGGATGAGAAGTGGCTGTCGGCTAAAAAGCTACGCAGGGAGATCGGTGTGTTCACAGCTGTCCCTCCCACCGCACCGATCATTCCCCGCTGTGAACCAGGGGACCATACAGGATTGGCCTTGCAGCCGGGATATCACAAGTGTCTCGTGGGTGTCTGAGAGCCGCAGCCAAAATGCGGGAGACTCCTGCACCTCGCGGGAGACTTGGGATGTCTGGAAACCGGCCCACTGAGCCATGGGTCCACCAGGAAACTCCCGGTAGTCCAGTACATGCCTGAGCTAAGCCCAACCCCACCCCATAATTCCCCCTTCACCGTACACTTTTGACCAGTGCACAAAGCAAGGTCCATAAAGTCATGGATGAGAGAGTTTGTGGTGGAGGAACTTGACTGGCCTGCACAGAGTCCTGACCTCAACCTGATAGAACACCTTTGGGATGAATTAGAGAGGAGACTGCCAGCCAGGCCTTCTCGTCCAACATCATTGTCTGACCTCACAAATGTGCTTCTGTCAATAAGTCTATAATAAGTCTTCTATAAGGTGGACATGTTATCTACACTGGTCATGACCTGGTATAGTTTGCTGACCCTCCAATTATGGATTAAATCAGGGGTACGCTCAGTGAACATTGTTTCCACATACAGTACATATCTTCAGAACCCTGGCATGTGTTTGAATCTGCCCACTTCTCCAGTCTCCAGGGACCTCGCAGGCTGATCCTATGTAGTCTACTTGGGATTTGGACACTTCAACTGTTTACAGTAGAACTGTTTAAACTAAAGTGAGGTGTCACAATGTGTGAATATGACATGACACTGTGAAGCCAGTCAAACAGGCCTGAGGCCGACATGTCTGTATGCTGTAAAGTCAAAAATCAACTAACACTCAAGTGCTAAGTCAGGTTTGGAGGAACCGTCATCTCCCTAGCTGTGGTGGAAATCCCTGTTGTGCGAGTGTACTGAGCTACGAGATACTCCACACGTGCCTGATTGCAGAGATGAGGATATGAAATAAATGGGATGTGTGACCACAGCAAAAAAAAAAGAAGAGGTAGTCTGTTTATAAAGTGGCATGGTTTTAATTCTAATTACATTAATTAATTTAATTAAATTACATTTAATTTAAATTTAAATTAAATTAAATTAAAATTTGGTTCTAACTAAAGGCAATTTTTGTTTTTACTTTGGATAGTGTAAGTGAGGGCTATAACCCCGTCATTTCTTATATTTTTTTGCCATCCACATCCCGATGGGGAGACTTCCTTTAACGTCCTATCCTATAGCCAAACAGGAAGTGAGAGGAAATCTCTCCAAAGTGAAGGAATCCCTGGAACTGGTGTCCCCATTAGAAGACTTCACCTCTATTACTGTTCTGGTGACAATCCAAAATTTGTAGTTTTCTTTCAAATTTAGACCCCTTTTACAATGCTCTGCAGCAAAATCGCAGTAAAAAGGCATATGCGTTTCACCACAATTTTGCTGTGTTTCAGATGTATTTCCCCTGCGTTTCTGGTGCGTTTTCGGCCCACCTGCACCAGTGAAAAGTGAACATTTGACTTAAAAACGTCCCAAAAACGCAAATTGCGGGTGCCTTGTTACTGCAATTTTACCGCGATTCCCTATTTATTTCAAAGGGAAGCTGTGTTTTTGGTGCAGTTTTTCAAATTTGCACCAAAGATGTAGTATGCAAGACTTTTCAAAGCGCACCGCACTCATAGTGCAGTGGTATGAAAAGTCCCATAGGATTTAAGGGGAAACATTTTTCCTGCATTTTTTTTGCAAGATAAAAACGTATCAGTGTGAAAGGGCCCTGATGCCCCGTACACACGGATGGAATGTCCATCGGAAAAATCTTGGATGGTTTTTCCGACGGAATTCCGCTCAAGCTTGCCTTGCATACACACGGTCACACAAAAGTTCTCTGACCTTTCGGCCGTCAAGAACGCGGTGACGCACAACACTACGATGAGCCGAGAAAATGAAGTTCAATGCTTCCCAGCATGCGTTGAATTGTTTCCAAGCATTTGTGTTTTTTTTGCGCGTAGGAATTGCATACAGACGAACGTAATTTCCGTAAAGATTTATTTTGGTGGAAAAAGAGAACCAGCTCTCAATCCTTTGCTGGATGGAGCATACACACGGTCGAAATATCCGACCAAAAGTTCCCATCACACTTTTTTTGACGGAAATTCCGACCGTGTGTATGCAGCATAAGACTGGGTTCACACCATTGTGAATTGGATGCGGGATCCCCGCATTCAATTCACAATAGCAATAGCAATATTCAAATCACAATGGGGTCGGTTCACATATCTCCGCAGCGGGTCTGGTGCGTTTTGCACAAAAACACTGTGCGTCTTTTGGTCCATTTCAGATCCAAATTCAGGCCAAAATTCGGGTTGAAATTGGGCCTGAAACAGTGAACCAGGACGCACCGGACCCCTGCTGTGAGCCGAGCCTTACTCTCGATGATAATAGTAAACAGGACAAATAGAGAGGTTGAATCATCCTAATAGGGGCACAGGCAGCAATAAAAACTGACAGAGGGTCTAATTCATCTCCACTCTATCCAAAACTTATAAAAAAAAAAGTTTTCTCTTTAATTATACTTTAAAACACCTTCCTGCCCCGGCCTATAGCAGATTGACGACCAGGCGGGACTTTCCTCCTTCTGAGGGGATGTCATATGTAAGGATGAGCTCCGGCGTGTTCGCACAGCCCACGTGCAGAGCCTGCCAGGAAGTCGACGCTGTGCTAATCACAGGCAGTGAGACATTTCCCGATCTCTGCAGCCATACATCGGGACAATGTCTCACTGCTTGTGATTAGCGCAGCACCGTGCCGACGTCCTGGCGGGCTCTGCACGTGGAGTGTGCGAACACGCCGGAGCTCATCCTTATTAGTCATATGATGTCCTTTCATGCCATCCATTGTGTACTATTATGTTGCTAGCTGTGATTGGTCAGTATGATCACATGGTACAGACAGGGCCAATCACAGCCCATATATACTATGTAATTAGCTCTGGCCAATCACAGCTAACCACAACAAAACAAACTGAATGAATCAGTTTCATTAAGTAAGACGCTTGCTTATAGCAATGAAATTCACTGCTATAAGCAATCATAATGTGTAAAAAAAAATCCTGATCACTTCCCCAGAGTAGTACAATATTACTATAATAACATTATATTGCTCTGGTCACAGTGTGTTAAAGAAAAATCATATATATTTTTTTAAAATAATTAAAAAAATATAAAAAAAATAATTACATTTTTTTTCAATCTGTCAGCAGTCAGTGTAACTGATCACAGTTATATGATGACGCTGTACTGTACTGGTGACAGTATGTAAAGCCAGCCTAACTCCAGCCAATATATTTTTGTATAATATGGGAAAGGATCAAAGAAGAGTTCCACGTATGGATATTTTTACATAGTTACGTTGTTCCAGCTTGGACCGATGTAACCATGCATATATTAAACCTTTGGAATCCCTCTAGAACAGTTTTCAAACTTTTTAAACAAACAGCCGGTTTACTGTCCTTCAGACTGTAGTACCCCATCATTGGTGTCAGTGGGAGGAATAGTACCCCATCATTGGTGTCAGTGAATAGTACCCCATCATTGGTGTCAGTGGAAGGAATAGTACCCTATCGTTGGTGACAGTGGGAGGAATTGTACCCCATCGTTGAGGACGGTGGGAGAAATAGCACCCCATCGTTGATGTCAGTGGGAGGAATAGTACCCCATCGCTGATGTCAGTGGGAGGAATAGTACCCCAACGTTGGTGACAGTGGGAGGAATAGTACCCCATCAATGGGGATAGTGGGAGGAATAGTACCCCATTGTTGGTGTCAGTGGGAGGAATAGTGCCCCATCATTGGTGTCAGTGGAAGGAATAGTACCCTATCATTGGTGACAATGGGAGGAATAGTATCCCATCGTTGGGGACGGTGGAAAGAATAGTACCCCATCATTGGTGACAGTGGAAGGAATAGTACTCAATCATTGGTAGTAGGAGCAATATTAGTCCACTGGTGGTGTCAGTTGAAGGAATAGTACCCCATCGTTGGTTTCAGTAGAAAGAATAGTGCCCCATAGTTGGTGTCAAATGTAGGAATAGTGTCTCGTATCAGTGAGAGGAAGAGTGCCCCAAGGGCCAGAAAACGGCAAGCAAAGTGCAGCATCTGGCCCCTGGGCCATGGTTTGGAAACCACTGGTCTAGTAGATGAAAATGACCGTAGTAGGCACCACTACTCTAGTGAGAGCAAGGTGGAGAGTGTGACATTATGGTCCTGCCTCTCCACCTTGCCCAATCAGGGAAAATAAAAAGCGATTGCTGAATGGCACCCATGCCGAGCACACAGGCTCCTGAATGTGGCAGAGCAGCAGTTTGGCACTGGACCAGAAAACTAGTGGAGATCACTGAAGTAGTGGTGTCTACTATAGTGATTTCCTTCTTCTAGAGGGATCCCACAGGTATGATTTATACACAGTTACACAGATCCAAGCTGGAAAAATGTAACTATATCTCCATCCCTGGAATTCTTCTGTGAAACTTCTGCTGGGTTTTTATTGCTGTCTGTGACTGCACTGGGACAAGAAGACACAGACAGCAGTAAAAAATCTGACAGTGGTTCCAACCATTCCCTACTCCCTAAAAAAAAAGTTTTTATTGACATCTCTATACTTATTGGGGATATTTCCCATCACTTCCTGTTCAAAAGTGGGGCCACTCTGCAACCACCCTGCAACCGCCCTGCAACCGCATGCAATTCAAGCAGTTGTAGTGCAGTGGTGTGCCATTTAGTGGTCTAAGCAGGTGGTAAAGAGGCAAAAGATAGCTCCCTCATTACCTGTCAATTGCCTCCAAAAAGCGATCTGAGCTTGCAGTCCTTGCCACTAGTGTGAATGAGCCCTTAGTGGGGGGGGGGGGGGAGCAAAGATGGCAGTGCATTGGCTAGAGACAAATTGTCTGTCAGTGGAAGTAAGGTAAAGCAGTCAAAGAGCAATGTGCTGTCAATAGGGTGGCAAAGTGCTTAGGATGTTTATCAGTGAGGGGGCAAGATGGTGGTAGAGGGATTTCAGTGCAGGGTGAAGGAGCCTGGGAGAAATATTTATCACGGGAAGGGATGGGGCAGCATCTGGAGGGGCTGAGGTGTTTAGGTAAGGATGATTATCAGTGTATGGGATGCGGCCAGTGGGAAGAGTGTAGGAGATGTCTGTTACCTCCAGTGCAGCTCACTTAGTGAGCGTTTTTGGTCCTGGGTTTCCTGAAAGACCACGGCACTCAGTGTGCAGCCCGATGTGCTCCAGACCAGTGTGCAACCTGATGTGGTGCTCCCCTTCCTCACAGGTGAACTCTGCGCCCAGGGCACCTGTCTCTCCTACCCACCCCTTGTCACAGCCCTGCTAAAGACTGGCTAATCAAAGATAACTGTCAGGGCACCAATGACAGGAGAAGAACTCGAGGACCCAGCATCTGTTAGGACGCCAATGGCAGGAGAAGGGCTCTAGGACCTAGCATGTTAAATGGGCCTTTATAAGGAAGTCTGTCAGTAGTTAAAGTTGCTGATTGATCTTCAGTTTGTACCGTGTTCCTGTGATCCTTGTTCCTGAAAGTTCTCTGCTACCAACCCGGCTTGTCCTTGACTATTCTCCTGCCTGTCTCCAGACCTGACCTGGGCTTGTCCACGGATATTCTCTTCTGTTCTGTTTCTAACCTTGGCTTCCCCTCTGACCTTGCCTGCTCTGTTATCCTCCTGGCTCCAAACTCTGGCTTGAACTGACTTCCCATTGACTTTGGGCCTGGGCTCGGATGTGGAGGGGACCATCTAAGAACACGTGGAGGTGTCCTGGACAGGAGGCATGGGAGCAAGGAGAGGACAGCAGGAGGGAGCACTGCCAGGCAAGTCTCCAGGGAGGAACAACAGGTCGCAGCCAAGAGGGCTGGTGAGTGACACACAGTCAGGAGAGGACTCAGGAGGCACGCCTGAGAGGACTGGGAGATTGCAGTCTTGAATGGGTGCAGAGGCAATGCAGTGGACTGTGGTGTCACGGGCAGTGGAGAGGGGCAGCTGCAGCCAGAAGGGCTGGCGGAGCCTGAAGATGTGGTGCTGGGCTCAGTTGCCACGTGGACAGCTAGCACCGGAACTTCCTACATTTTTGCTACACCAAAGGGGCCTGTGGTCTTTGCCTGCAAAGGACATTCACTTTAGGCCTAGCTGAGTCAGTGTCAGGCCTGCAAGTCAGTGCTAGGTGGTCCTGGAAGTGCGGGCAAGTGATGTGCTGGAGGAATAGAGGAGATTGTATATACCGTGAGTGTATATAGTTCAGTCCCAACTTTGACTTTCAGTCATCTGGGCATCTCATAATTTCCTTATCCCTATCCAAGTTAATTCCCCCCAATAAAAATACAAAAAACAAGTGCAAGCACTATTTCATGTCTCTGGATGCTTGAAATTGTGAGGCTGGGCAGGGTGACAGATGGACCACAAAACTCAGCGAGGGTATCGATACACCTGTGGGCTACAAACCAAACACAGTATGTCAGGAAAAGAACCTTATCACAACTGTGAAGCACAGTGGTGAAAATGTTATGGCTTGGAGTTGCTTTGCTGCTTCTTGGCTTGGCCAGCTCACAGCCATCAATTCAACAATACACTCTGCATGATAATGTAGCAAGGTCCCAGACCTTCAGTCTAATGAGAACCTCCAGGGCCAGAGATAGCTGACATCCTTCTGTATATGGTGGGTTGCATGGCATAGTGGGTGTAATGCAAGGTAGATTCATTGGGCGCCAGACACTTCTAGAATGCAAAAGAGATTTTATTTCTCCTAAAAGAACTTTGGGAAAGAGGGTTAGGGCCAGGACACCCTTAGGTAGTTGCAAGATTAATTAGCAGACTCCGAGACGCCACATCTGCATGTGTAGGAATGATGTCTCCTATGGTAGCAGTCTTGAACAGTTCCTAACACAAAGTTTAATGCCGTGTACACACGAGCTAGAATGTCCGACAGAAAAAGTCCGACGGGAGCTTTTCATCGTATATTCCGACCGTGTGTATGCCCCATCTGACTTTTTATGTTGAAAATTCCGACGGACCTAGAAAAAGAACATGTTCTAAATTTTTCCGACAGAACCAATTCCTATCGGGAAAACCGATCGTCTGTATGCTGTTCCGACGTACCAAAAACGACGCATGCTCTGAAGCAAGTACGAGACAGCTATTGAACTTCCGTTTTCTAGTCTCGTCGTACGTGTTGTACGTCACCCTGTTCTGGACGGTCGGAATTTGGTGTGTCCGTGTGTATGCAAGACAACTTGAGCGGAATTCCGCCAGAACTCCGTCGGAAAAGTCTTCAGAGTTTACTCCGACTGGAAAACCGGTCGTGTGTACAGTTCCTTCACTTCCACTACAATCACTTCTTGTAGTTCTTCAGCCCACTGAGCTCCCAGTCTCTCGCTAGACTAGATGATTCACCGCCACTGAATCCCTTGAGCTCCTCCAATCCTCACAGTAGTATCTTCCTCAAGCCTCACCCCCACCTCTCTGCTGGGTCCCTAGCTTGGCACTCAAGATACTTCTTAAGCTTCACCCCGCTAGCCTGCTCGGTCCCTGGCTTGACACACAAGGCTGCTCTACAAGCATCACCTCTGCTGGCTGGGTTCCTAGCTTGATACCCACTGAAGTTTCCCAATTCTTCACTGTCCCAGGTTGGTGAGAATACTGCTCCGGTACTTGCTTTAGCTACTCACTGTGGTCCCTGGTAATAAGGTGGTTGGACCCTTAGTGGCGACAGCTTTCCCTCTACCTCTGACCACGACAGGTTCTTCTGCTGGCAGAACTGTCACTTCTGGTTGGACTGCATGCCGCAATCCCAGCCCTGCGCTGCTCTCTTTCTTCTGGATAGGCCCTCAGACAGCCTAGCAGCCAGATGTGCCCGGGATAGGCCCAAACACCAGCCTATCAGCCCGGGCAGTACAACACACATCCACCCAGACAGCCGTCCAGGTGGCACAGAACCTTGATCACCTGACTCTACCCAAATATATAGGTTCTCCCAGCAGGGACCTACCCGTTAATTCAGGTGGTCCACTATCAGAGGTGAGCACCTAGTGATACCAATGGGAGAGGTTCCGCTCGTTGTAACCGATATGAATATGATTTAAGAGTGGGCATCTCTTTGGGAACTTTAATACATGAATTTATTCAATCAATGTTATAGCGCTGGACTAATTCTATTTATAATTAATCTTCTGGGATTTTTGTTGATTGACCCTGAGTGCATAGCTGCTTAATTTTTCTGTTTGTCTAATTTTGCACTGATAGATTAATTTTACAATATGATTTATTTCTCATTGAAATTTTCTGAGGAGGGTGGGGGGGTTTAAATGGGCAGTTCATCCAAGGAAACCCACATCTTGAACTGAAGAAGTTTTGATGTTTTTCGGTGCTCACAGCTGTCCCTCCCGATCATTCCCGGCTGTTTCCTGTCCTTCTCCGGCCCCGTGTCCTCCTCCTCCGGCTCCATGTCCTCCACCCCTGTGTCCTCCTCCTCTGGCTCCATGTCCTCCCCCCCTTGTGTCCTCCTCCAGCTCCACGTCCCCCCCCCCCCCCCTCAGCTGACTCCCTCCTCTCCTCTCCCGCCGGCTGCTGTGGGGGATGTCAGGATGGAGAGCGGAGGAAGGGACCAGTAGATCTGTCATTTACCGCTCCCTTCCTTTTCTGAATTGGACACAGTGAGCGAGATTGCTCCTGTGTCCTGTGAAAACTGAGCAGAGTAACCTGTGTTTACTCTGCTCAGTTTATAAATGAAGAGGAGACTCTGTCTCCTCTCTATTCATCTTCAGTGCTGAAAGGGACTGGGGAATATGTGTCCTCAGTCCCTATCTCTGTCTCAAATGGGAGATGTCAGGGGTCTGTTTAGACCCCTGATTTCTCACCAAAGAGCCCACCAACAAATACAAAAAAAATTCTATAAATATTAAAGAATTAAACTGTAAAAAAATTATAAAAAATAAAATTGTAAAAAAATATATAAGATGAAAAATTACTGACACCACTCCACCCTGCCCTACCAACACTGCCCCAACCCCCTCCAACCATAAAGCATTGTGAAAAAAATGTAAAACAAATTAAATTGTAAAAAAATAAGACACTACTGATACCATCCACTGCTGTATTGACACCGTCCGCTACCCCCACCCCCAAAAATAAAATTGTAAACAATAATTTAAAAAATAAAATTGTAAAAAAAATAATAATAAATTCTGACACTGTACACTGCCCCACGGACATCATCCACCGGCCCCTAAAAAGCCTTTTGAAAAAATGAAAGAAAAAAAAGACAAAAAAATAAAATTGTAAAAAAATAATAATAAAAATAAAGAACTACTGACACTTTCCACTGCCCTACTGACACCATCCTGCACATACTACCCACCGCTATACACTCCACACTTCTCACCTGCACATTATACCCACTTACATATACTCTGCACTCATCTCCTGCATATACTACCCACCACCATACACTCCACACTCCTCTCCTACACATACTACTCACTGCCGTACACTCCGCACCGTACAGTCCCTATTTAACATTACTGCATTCTGCACTATGTAAGTCATCTCAGACTATTAAACCACACCCCCTTTAAGCCACGCCGAATATTTTGCCACGGGTGGGGGGGTGCCACCTCCCTGAAATGAGCTTGCCACCTCCCTGAAATGAGTTTTTGCACGTTGGGATGTCTGTATATTGCTCTTAATCTCAGTTATTGCTCTCCAATTGCATTACTTGAATATATATATATTGTTACTGTTTGTTACTCTTTTCCACAGAAATATTGTAGTAAAGACAATTTCTGTGTTTTATCATAACGTGTGTGTTTCTTATTGGTCCTTGCACTTACACTATTGCCAGGTGTGCCAGAGGGGGCTGAGGCTGTTATTGGCGTTGAGAGGCAGAGTACATACTTAAGTGGCTCCTGCAGGGGTAGCGCTACATGTTGATATTTTTGTTCAACAAGTTATTGGAAAAGATAATGTTTCTTGTGTTCTTATATAGGTATATAATATTTATCTGTAGGGATTGTTTGAATAAAGATCTATTACTTGCATGTTCAAATATGTTGAAAAAGTCCACAATTGCCATGGGGCGTACTTACTTTTTCTCATGAACATATGCTAGGGTGAGCCCATTCTAAGAGAACTTGCCCCATTCCTTACCTCATTAGTGGGACAATGGATTACATGGAACATGTTCACCTTTAAAATCCCTCTACCCCAATAATACACAATCCCCACAGGTCCATACCCTGTTTCCCCGAAAATAAGACCTAGCGTGATTGTGGGTGATGGCTGCAATATAAGCCATACCCCCCAAATAAGCCCTACCCTGTTTCCCCAAAAATAAGCCCTACCCTGAAAATAAGACCTACAAGGACTTTAACTAGGGCTTATTTGGGGGGGTAGGGCTTATATTGCAGCCATCACCGACAATCACGCTAGGTCTTATTTTCGGGGAAACAGGGTACTTACCTTCTGCAATGGCTGCAGCCTCCCACACTGTTTGCAACTTGACCAGTACAAAATCTAGTGCTAGGCTTCCCCCAACTTGTGCAATAATGACCCACAGAGTTGAAATGGGAGGTACCCATAACATCCTATTCAAGTATATGGGATGGGCAGCCCCACACTAGGTTTTTACCAGCTGGGCTTCAGACAATGTGGGAAATAACTGAAGGAGGTAAAAACATGTAAGGGGAAGGTGTCCTCTGACCCTTCCTCATGTGACATGGCAGCCATATAAATTCATACACCAGAGCCAGCCACGTTTTCTTGCACAGCTATTCAAAAAGATAGTGAACATGACAGCTCTGGGAATCGATGTCATCTACTGCCCCACCAGTAAGGGAGAGATATGCCTGTGTCCAAGGAAGTCAGGAGGAATTAAGATAAGTATTTACAGGTATGGGGAGCAATGCAAGTCACCCCCATTCCTCCAATGTGACAGTGCTGGTGTTTGACCATTGGACAGTCAGGTACCTTGTTGTAGCATCAGCCTACCCAAGCCTAACCCTCTTTGCTGCTGGCTGTTAAGAGTAACTAAGGGAAGGTACTATAATTATTTACTATTTGTGGGACTGGCATTAAAAAAAAAAGTTCTTTGCCCTGCGTAAAAATGTAGATTTCCTGGTCCCCTCGCCGTGATCTGTGGTTCCGCCCAGTGGCTCCTACATCGCTACATCGCCCTTCCAATGCTCCTTTCTGTAAAGGCCAGTTATAGGTGGGGGCAGTGGCCATTTGTTTGTATTGTTAATATATTGGTGAGGCAATGCACTGGACACCTTTGCTGCCATAGTGCTATGTTCTGGGTGTTCAGTGTGCCCTGTGCCTTTAAGGAGGGGTGGGCTCCCTCCAGGACCACCTGCCCTCTATCTTTCCATTATAATGCATGTGCTTCCATAGTGGAGGCTCTCAAACTTTAGAGTTAGGACTACAGTAAATGGGGTGCTTTGATGGGCTCTGTAGCTTACGCATATATTTGCAAATGTGCGCAGGCTAAACCCCTGTTTTTAACGCATAGTTAGGTTAATTCGGTTGTTTGCTGGCTGGTCAGTAAGTTGAGCTTGGAAATTTATTTTGTGCTGTTTGACATACATCCCCCTTCCAGTGCTTCTTGCTGTAAAGGCCAGTAATAGGTGGGGGCAGAGGCCATTTGTTTGTACTACATCACTACAGGACACAGTGGTGAAATAGGGTCAGCGGATCGAACCAATACGTGCAGCAGGGACCAGGAATCCGATATTCATGAAAGAGTCAGATTCTGAAGTGTCTTGGGGGGGAAGGGAAGGGGTTCTTTTTTTTACAGTAGCGATAGGTGGCTCGGGCAAACAGAAAAGATAAGTACTTACTATCTTCTTTGCGGCGGAACCTTTTTTAGGCATTTTCCTTTTAGAGCTTTAAATTACTGATTGAGACATTAGAGCTGAGAAAGAGCTGAAAAAAGTACACATTGGAATCGGAACAGTTTTGGTCTCTTATAAGGGTGGTGCCCCATGCTAGGTGCCTTTTCTACCCTGCTCAGAAGTCAGGATATAGCTACACATTCCTTGGGCTAATACAAACTGCACGCCGTTTCCTCTTAGCGTTGGCAGTGGTGGGTGTTTTCCTGACTGTTGTAGAGCTAAAACAAGTTCTTCTGGGTTTGGAAGTTCTCAGTAGCAGTCCTGTGTGACTTTGAACAGAAACTTGAGCTGGCTGTGCGGCTGGAAGGAATTCTCTGCATGTACAGGATTCTGGGATGGCTTTCAGCGTTTCATAGGAAAAAAAGGCCATAGGGACAAAATCCACAGTGAATGAGAGCAGTGGATTTAGCAAACAACTCTTCACATAAGAGATCTGAACCAAAACTTCAGAAGAAAACAGATTGACCAGTACCAGCTTCAAAAGAAGGCACTTTAAAAGTACACATTTTTAAAAGGTACCCCCACCCAAAATGATTTCATATTTTGATGGAGGTCTCCTTTCATAAAAAAGGAGACTCATGGATTAAATCACATGCCATGCTTTTATATATCAGTCAGTTCAATTGTGAGATGTAGAGGTGGTAGTTTTGGTCTTTGTCCCCTCCATTAACGTCACAGTAAATGTCACGTCCTTCAGGCTGGGTTCACACCATTGCGAATTGGAATTCGGTTTCCTCGCATCCAATTAGCAATAGCAAGAGATTTTGACCGGCTCTGTATGGAGCCGGTTCACATATCTCCTCTGTGACTCCGGTGCGAATTTGCACAGGAGCCATTTGCGTCTTTTGGTCCATTTCAGGTACGAATGCAGCCAAAAATTCGGGCTGAAAGTGGACCTGAAACGCTGAACTAGGACGCACCAGACACCTGCTGGGAACCGCATGCGGCGATGGTGTGAATCCAGCCTAAAGGTGGATTTCTCCTTTTTTTGATGTATTTTACAAAGCTAGGACTTTCATTGGAGCTCACATGCACACATATATAAAATGTATTTATTTATTTATGGTGGCGTCTTCAAAAGCCTATTCATAGATATTAGTGGCACCAAATTTAATACATTGTAGTAGGGTTCATCCACTCCTTTTGCAATGGCAGATTTAAAGTGGAGAAATATAATTTCAGGATTTCATATTGAATGCCCTAAATATACACTATATTGTCAAAAGTATTGGGACGCCTGCCTTTACACACACATGAACTTTAATGACATCCTGGTCTTAGTCCATAGGGTTCAAGATTGAGTTGGTCCACCCTTTGCAGCTATAACAGCTTCAACTCTTCTGGGAAGGCTGTCCACAAGGTTTAGGAGTGTGTCTATGGGAATGTTTTACCATTCTTCCAGAAGTGCATTTGTGAGGTCAGGAACTGATGTGGAGGAGAAGGCCTGGCTCACAGTCTCCGCTCTAATTCATCCCAAAGGTATTTTGTGGGGTAGAGGCCAGAACTCTGTACAGGCCAGTCAAGTTCCTCCACCCCAAACTAGCTCATCTACAGTATGTCTTTATGGACCTTGTTTGAGTACTGGTGTGCAGTCATGTTGGAACAGGAAGGGGGCATCCCCAAATTGTTCTCACAAAGATGGGAGCATAAAATTGGACAAAATGTCTTGGTATGCTGATGCCTTAAGAGTTCCCTTCACTGGAACTAGGGGGCCAAGCTCAACCCCTGAAAAACAACCTCACACCATAATCCCCCCTCCACCAAATGACTTGGTGGGGTGGCCCAATACTTTTGGCAATATAGTGTGGATGAGCAAGTTTGGGGTGGAGAAACTTGAATGGCCTGACCTCAACCTGATAGAACACCTTTTGGATGAATTAGAGCAGAGACTGCGAGCCAGGCCTTCTCATACAACATTAATGCCTGACCTCACAAATGCGCTTCTGGAAAAATCATCAAACATTCCCATAGACACACTCCTAAACCTTGTGGACAGCCTTCCCAGAAGAGTTGAAGCTGTTATAGCTGCAAAGGGTGGGCCAACTCAATAATTGACCCTACGGACTAAGACTGGGATGCCATTAAAGTTCATGTGCGTGTAAAGACAGACGTCCCAAAACTTTTCACAACATAGAATGTGTTCTGCCTGACTTCTTCTGTTTGCCTAAAATCATAGTAATGCTGCTCCTCCATTGGATGGCTGTTCCTAGAAAAAAATGTCTGATGGACTTCCATTTCCTTAGTCACCCATCACCCATCATGCTAGCTGGATAATAAAAAGGAGAAAAATCACAATAAAGAGGTCTTCCCTAAAGCCTGGTACATACTAATAGTTTATTTTGTTTAAGCCAGCGGGTTGAACAAAAAAACCTGATAACTCCGCTCAGAGCTGCTGTACTAAAGATCCAATGTTAGTACAGCGATCTCCCCTGCTGAGCTATTGTGTTCTGACAGGTGCCCCCCCCCCGCCATTGTTTAAAAGCGCTGATTGGGACCTGGTCGGCTGCTGGTTTTCCAGCATGCCTGTCCAATGGGAGCAGGCCAAATGGCTGGCTTCTGTTAAACCGGCTGGCAAACACACGGACTGAATGACGGACGGATTTTATTGAACCGGCTGATATCGCCCAAAATTCAGCCCATGTGTACTGGGCATTAGGCTGGCCACACAATATTCTTGTACAAATTTTCTTTAGATTTACCAGAACTATATAACATGAGGTCAAATCTAAACACTTCCAATCTGTATGCAATCAGACAGGCACTTGCACTACATAGCTGATATAATGTATGGCCAGCTTACGTTATCTCCTCCTGTGTGTTCAGTGTTCTTGGCAGTTATATGCAATTACAACTGGCTGCAGATTGAAATACTCAATTGTATTGAAATTAATTTAGAATACAGCTTTGTAGAACAACTTTGTGTATCAGGTTTACTAAACTCAGGTTTTCCTTTAAGCCCCATAATGCTCAGCTTCAAACATACAGCACACTCTGTTACAAATGCCAACTATGCAATACTCGAGATGGGAAATAGGGAATTTGAGAAGAGAAGGGTGGTCAAAAAGAATCAAGCACCACAGAAAAATAATATTACGAGAGAAAAATTGCTGTTAATTTGAAATCTAAAGACAGGATTCCAGCTGACAGTGATCATTCCTTGCAATGTATGCATAAATCTACAGTATCAGACAGACTGAAAAATAAAAAATAAAATAAATCAAGTAAATACTCTGATTTAAAAATCATGAATTAATCACTGTACATTAATACAAGGGTAGGACTGCCCTTAAAGTCTAGACTATATTTTTATTGTAAATTTTCAGAGTCATCGATCATGGTTGTTCAGGAAGGACACAGCTGCGTGTCATTTCAGGGTTCTCCAGCAGCCTGGGCGTGCTGCAAATCAATAGAGCTCAGACAGGCTGGTGTAGATACAACAGAGATAGACAGTGTTAACGATTGCTGGGCAGATAGGGTACAGGACGGACATTTAACTATGAGAATGGTGCCACTCATATTCTACGGTGCCACGTGTTGAATATAAACCAATATTCTTTTTAGCCCTGCATAGAGGGTAACAGAATTGCAATATCAGGCTCACCAGTCACGTGATGTTGGAGGAGTAGTGTTTGGCCTGTATATACAACACAATAGAGCAGTATTATAATCATATCCACATGTTAAATGTGTAGTGTTCTATCTATAGAGTGTCATAGAATTGTATTATGATCTTGTCCAATGGTTGGTCATGTTGGAGGTGTAGTGTTCTATGTACAAAGTATAATAAGATCATATTATGGCCATGGCCAGTGGTCGGTCATGTTGGAGGTGTAGTGTTCCATGTATAGGGTATAATAGGATCATATTATGACCATGTCCAGTGATTGGTCATGTTGAAGGTGTAGTTTTCTATCTACAGAGTACAATAAGATCATATTATGGCCATGGCCAGTGGTCGGTCATGTTGGAGGTGTAGTGTTCCATGTGTAGGGTATAATAGGATCATATTATGACCACGTCCAGTGATTGGTCATGTTGAAGGTGTAGTTTTCTATCTACAGAGTATAATAGGATTGTATTATGGCCATGGCCAGTGGTTGGTCATGTTGGAGGTGTAGTATTCTATGTACAGACTATAATAACATCGTATTATATCTTGGCAAGTGGTCGGTCATGTTGGAGGTGAAATGTTCCATGTACAGAGCATAATAGGATCGTATTATGGTCATGGCCAGGGGTTGGTCATGTTGGAGGTGTAGTGTTCTATGTACAGAGTATCGTATTATGATCATGTCCAGTGATTGGTCATGTTGGAGGTGTGGTGTTCTCTATATAGAGTACAATAGGATTGTATTATTATCATGTCCAGTAGTCCAGTATCATGTCCATGTTTAGTAACTAAATAATAAAGGTGATGTGTGCAAAAATAAAAACTAATCATAACATGACTAGACAGGGGTGGAGGTGGAAAATCATGGTGAGAGGTTACCACCAGGAAACCCAAAAACAGAAGTGAGTGGGGGAATGGGGGAGAGAGGGGTGACTTCTCCTTCTTATATGTACAGAGTATAATAGGATCGTATTATGGCCATGGCCAGGGGTTGGTCATGTCGGAGGTGTAGTGTTCTATGTACAGAGTTTAAAAGGATCGCATTATGGCCATGGCCAGTGGCCAGTCATGTTGGAGGTGTAGTGTTCTATGTACAGAGTATAATAGGATCATATTATGATCATGTCCAGTGGTTGGTCATGTTGGAGGTGTGGTGTTCTCTATATAGAGTACAATAGGATTGTATTATTATCATGTCCAGTAATTGGTCATGTTGAAGGTTAAGTGTTCCATGTAAAGAGTATAATAGAATTGTATTATGACCATGTCCTGTGAGAGTGTACGGATGAGCTTGATGTTCAGGTCGAACATAAGTTCCACTCGAACATCGGGTGTTCGCCTGTTCGCCAAAGAGCGAACATTATGGGGTGTTCACGGCAAATTCGAGCGTTGCGGAACGCCCCACAATGCATTGTGAGATCGCAGTGCATTGCTGTATGATGATTGGCCAAAGCATACACCTGATATGCATGTTTTGGCCAATCACATCGCCCTCTGCTAAGAGAGCCATAATTGGCCACAGGTAGGGTGCCTTTGGCCAATCATGGCTCAGGGAGACTAAGTCTACGCCCCACACTATATAAGGCTGCTTACACGGCGGCCATATGTAGTTTTGTTTATGTGGACCGAGAGATAGCTTGATTTAGATTAAGTGGGCAGGTTATACAGTTAGTGGCAGTGTATTTGATATATATTTATATTATATATACAGTCAGTCTAGTATATATATATATACTCTGCATTTAGCCTAGACTATATATTCAGTGTTTACTCTATATTCAGTCAGTGCAGGCAGTGTATTAATTATTAATATATATATATATATACACACACAGTCTTGTGTATATATATATATATATATATATATATATATATATATATATATATATACTCTGTATCCAGTGTAGCCTATATCTACAGCGCATTCTGTGGTGTACTGTTTCTAATACACTTCAGGTGGTGTATTTGTATATATATATATACATACATACAATCTCGTGTGTATGTATATATATATATATTTACTCTGCATCCAGTGTAGCCTATATCTACAGTGCATTCTGTGGTGTACTGTTTCTAATACACTTCAGGCAGTGTTCTAATACAGTGTGTACAGCGTCTACTACACTTCTGGTGGTGTACACAGTTTAAAATACAGTGCAGCCATAGTACAGTTGCAAATACAGTGCAGGCGGTGTACACAGTATCTAATACAGTGTGTGCAGTTTCTATTACACTTCTGGTGGTGTACACAGTACACAATACAGTGCAGCCATAGTACAGTTGCTAATACAGTGCAGGCGGTGTACACAGTATCTAATACAGTGTGTACAGTTTCTAATACACTTCTGGTGGTGTACACAGTACACAATACAATGCAGCCGTAGTACAGTTGCTAATACAGTGCAGGGAGTGCACACTGTATCTAATACAGTGTGTACAGTTTCTACTACACTTCTGGTGGTGTACACAGTATCTAATAAGGTGTAGTGTGGTGTTGCAATACAAAATATACATCATGTCCGGAAGGCCACCAAGGAGAGGCAGACGCTCACAGTCCACTAAAAGAGGGCAGGCAGCTTCTGTGTCTACAGTCAGAAGTGCTGGTTGTGGACATGGTGCATCTTCTGCAGGTGGCCGTGGGGCACACTTGTTCTTTTTTTCTGCTGCTGGCCGTGTTATTGAGCCAGAACATGCAGAAGAGTTGGTGGAGTGGATAACAAAGCCGTCCTCATCCTCCTCTGTTACCCAGGCTCAGAGTAATTTGCCTTCCAACATAGCTGACAAAGTGGCCTATTCCACCAACTCCTTGTCCACAGCCACTCCTTTCGTAGCCTCACCATCATGCACGGAGGAGTCCCCAGAATTATTCGACCACAGTGTCGTGTACATGCTGCTGGAGGATGGGCAGCAATTTGAAGGCTCCGATGTTGGTTCCCAGGTTGAGGAAGGGAGCAACGTGACCCTAAAGAGAGGGGGTGCCCAAGAAGAACAAGAAACTGGCAGTCATGTTTCCCCAGCTGCAGCATACTGCCAAGTTTGCTCCAGTGATGAGGAGGGAGGGGATGATGAAGTCACTGGCTGTACTTGGGTGCCTGAGAGAAGAGAGGAGGAGGAGGCACAACTCCAATGAGGCAGGATGTCCTCTAGGGGGCATCTTAAGGGCAGCCACCCTATTGCATCACACTGCAGAGCTCCGCAGGTGCAGGGCGCTGCTGACTCCCCGCTAACTTTTAAAAGTTCCTCGGTGTGGGCCTTTTTCGACACGTGTGCAGCAGATTGCACCATTGCTGTTTGCAACATATGTCTGAAGCGGATCAAGTGTGGCCAGAACAGCAGCCGCTTGGGCAACACATGCTTGACCAGACATATGACGACCTGCCATGTAGTCCAGTGGCAACAGCACTTGAAAGACCCAAATCAAAGAAAAAGGCAGACTTCTCCCCAGTCCTCTCAAAAACCTGCACTGAGAGGAATGAAGGCATAGCAATAGGTTTCCCAAGTAATTGCAGCCAATCTGCTAGCAGTACACCACCATCTGATTTTAGCAGGTAAATTTCCCTACCCCAGTTGCTGAACCATAAAAAGAAATTCGGTGCCAGCCATCCTCATGCTCAGCATCTAAATGCTAGCTTGGCCAAATTGCTAGCACTGCAACTGCTGCTTTTTCAGCTGGTAGACTCTGCCCCCTTTCGTGAATTTGTGGAATGTGCTGTACCTCAGTGGCAGGTTGCAAAACGCCATTTCTTTTCATGGAAGGCCATTCCTGCTCTCTACCACCTTGTGGAAGGCAATGCTTTGGCCTCATTGGACAGGGCGGTCAGCAGTAAGGTGCATATTACCGCTGACTCATGGTCCAGCAGGCATGGGCAGATACGTTACCTTTCCTTCACGGCGCACTAGGTAACTCTGCTGGCAGTTGGAAAGGATGCAGGACAGGGTTCAGTGTTGTTGGAGCTTGTTTCACCACCACGCCTCCAAAATGCTAGTGGTGATTCTGCCACAGCTCTCTCCTCCACCCCCTCCTCTTCTTCTTCCTCTATGGCCTCTTCTGCAGATTTGTCCTCTGAACCAGCGGTGCTCCGTAAGCGTTCAAGGGGCTACGCAAGCAGTCAGGCTTAAAGATGCCATGCAGTGCTTGAGTTGGTCTGCTCAGGGGACAGGAGCCAGACTGGGTCAGAGATTCTGTCAACTCTGTAGGGGCAGGCTTATAAGTGGTTGATGCCATGCCAGCTTCAGCCAGGAATGGTTTTATGCGACAATGGCACCAACCTTCTCTCCGCCCTCCAACAGGGACACTTGACCCATGTTCCATGTTTGGCACACGTTCCTGAATTTGGTGGTGCAGCGGTTCTTGAGCAGGTACCCAGGCTTCTTTTTGCTACGCCAGTGGCTGCTGATCAGGGATGCATGCTCTGTCCTGTCACCATTTGAGGAGGCCATAAGGATGGTGAGCAGCGACAATGCATGCATCAGTGACACTGTCCCTCTAGTCTTCCTGTTGGAGCACATGCTTTTTGGAATCATGAACAGGGCACTTGAGGCAGAACAGCTTGAGGAAGAGGAGGACTTCCTTACCTCTCAAGGCCCCCTTTATCCAGATAGCATTCCTACGGGCCCGCCAAACACATAGGAAGAGGAGGAGGAGGATTGTGTCAGCATGGATGTAGAGGATAACACTCAGCAGCAGTCTTCAAGGGATGGTTTTCAGTCCCCAGAAACCCAAGGAGTTGTTTGTGGCTGGGAGGCAGTAGTTACGTATCATGTGATCCTTAGTGACCCAGAGGACTCAGAATTATATGTCTCTGCAAACTTATGCTGCATGGCCTCCCTGATTCTGCAAAGCCTGCGAAAGGACCCCAGGATTTGTGGTATCAAGGAGAGGGATCATTACTGGCTGGGAACCCTGCTTGATCCACGTTACAAGGGTAAGGTTGCAGAACTCATCCTGCCTTCGCAGAGGATGAAACATCTTCAGGAGGCCTTGAAGAAAGGTTTGTGCAATCCAGACCCTGGGAGCTTACAATTTCCTGGTGCTGGACAACCTGTTGCTGAGGCTTCGTTCAGTCAAAGGAAGAGTGGTGGAGAAGGTGGCTGACCGATACCTTTTAAACAATGTTTTAGTCCTCAGCGCCAAGGTCTGATTGGTTCAAGCAACCATCGCCAGCATCTGCATTACATGGTGAAGGAATATCTAGAGGCAAGAGCAGACTTGGAGACCTTTCCAACAGAGCATCCACTGGGTTACTGGGTCTTGAGGATGGACCACTGGCCAGAACTTGCTCAATATGCAATTGAGTTACTGGCCTGTCCTGTATCCAGCGTACTTTCTGAATGCACATTCATTGCTGCTGGAGGGTTTGTAATGGGTCAAAGAGTGCACCTGTCCACAGACTCCGTTGATAGGCTCACATTCATAAAAATTAATCAGTCTTGGATCAGCAGCTATCAAGCACCTGATGCTGATGTAACTGATTGAATTTGCTATGGATGTGGGATCCCTTAAAGATTGCCTATGCTGACTATCCTATTCCTCCTCAATCTTGATGATGCTAGCTTCCAATAATATTTTTGGTTTAGGGCACCATCACCACCACCCAAGGACCAATTTTTCTGCCCCTGTGTAACAGGGGCGTGTAATTATAACTTTTGATCTAATATTTCACAGCAGGGCCCGTTCCTGCACCCACCAAGAGTAACTGTGAGGGCTTACAGTGTTCTGGTACCACCACCACCACAATTTTTCTGCCCCTGTTTAACAGGGGCATGTAATTAAAATTTTTGATATAGTATTTCACAGCAGGGCCCGTTCCTGCGCCCACCAAGGTTAACTGTAAGGGCTTACAGTGTTCTGGTACCACCAACACCTAAGGCCCAATTTTCTGCAGAGTATATAGGGCAGGCCATATAGTGTATATATACTGCTGTTCAGTGTATATGGGGCCTGGGGGACCCCCGCGCCATTTTTTTTTAAAATTTGGGTGCGGGCTCCCCTTAATATCCATATCAGATCCAAAGGGCCATGCCGTTTTTTTCAATGATTTTCATCTATATTGCCGGGACCCGACAATACATTACAGCCGCGAGTAGTTTTAAATGACATTTTTTCCTTTACAAATGTCATTTTGCTGTGGTATTGTTCTAAAAAATGCGCTACTTTACAGGCATACTAAGGACACCCCGGCACGATATTTAAAGGAATATTTCCTTATTTCCTTTTCTTTTGTTTCACTTTAAGCATTATTAAAATCACTGCTCCCGAAAAAACTGACGTTTTTAAAACTTTTCTTTGCATTGATACATGTCCCCTGGGGCAAGACCCAGGTCCCCAAACACTTTTTATGGCAATAACTTGCATATAAGCCTTTAAAATTAGCACTTCTGATTTTTCAGGTTCGTGTCTCATAGACTTTAACGGTGTTCACGGGTTTGAACACATTTTTTGCCTGTTTGCATGTTCTGCTGCCAACTGAACTGGGGGGGTGTTTGGCTCATCCCTAATAAAGTGTAATAGAATTGTATTATGACCATGTCCAGTGATCAGTCATGTTGGAGGTGTAGTGTTCCATGTATAGAGTATAATAGTATCGTATTATGATCATGTCCAGTGATCAGTCATGTTGGTGTAGTGGTCCATGTATAGAGTGATATATAACTGTATTATGACCATGTCCAGTGATTGTCATGTTGGACGGAGGTGTAGTGTTTCTCTGTATAGAGTATGATAGGATCATATTATGATCATGTCCAGTAATCGGTCATGTTGGAAGTGTAGTGTTCCATGCATAGAGTATGATAGGATCATATTATGATCATGTCCAGTGATCTGTCTTGTTGGAGGTGGAGTGTTTCTCTGTATAGAGTATGATAGGATCGTATTATGATCATGTCCAGTGATCTGTCTTGTTGGAAGTGTAGTGTTCCATGAATAGAGTATGATAGGATCGTATTATGACCATGTCCAGTGATCGGTCATGTTGGAAGTGTAGTGTTCCATGCATAGAGTATGATAAGATCGTATTATGATCATGTCCAGTGATCTGTCTTGTTGGAAGTGTAGTGTTCCATGAATAGAGTATGATAGGATCGTATTATGACCATGTCCAGTGATCGGTCATGTTGGAAGTGTAGTGTTCCATGCATAGAGTATGATAGGATCGTATTATGATCATTTCCAGTGATCGATCATGTTGGAAGTGTAGTGTTCAATGCATAGAGTATGATAGGATCGTATTATGATCATGTCCAGTGATCGGTCATGTTGGAAGTGTAGTGTTCAATGCATAGAGTATGATAGGATCATATTATGATCATGTCCAGTGATCTGTCTTGTTGGAGGTGGAGTGTTTCTCTGTATAGAGTATGATAGGATCGTATTATGATCATGTCCAGTGATCTGTCTTATTGGAAGTGTAGTGTTCCATGCATAGAGTATGATAAGATCGTATTATGATCATGTCCAGTGATCTGTCTTGTTGGAAGTGTAGTGTTCCATGAATAGAGTATGATAGGCTCGTATTATGACCATGTCCAGTGATCGGTCATGTTGGAAGTGTAGTGTTCCATGCATAGAGTATGATAGGATCGTATTATGATCATTTCCAGTGATCGGTCATGTTGGAGGTGTAGTGTTCCACGCATAGGGTAAAATAGGATTGTATTATTGATTTTGTTGCTTGGTCTGGTTTTCTTGTTGGAGCTATAGTTTTCTATGTTTTCATTGAGTATACAGTACAGAATGTAGCACAATCCTTTTTGGCTCTGTAGGAAGTCTTTTAGCATCTGCTCCATTGCTGCTACAGCCGAGAGTATAACATTAGACAATACATATCAGGGGTTAAGTAAAAAGATTTCTTGGGAACTGGATTGTGTTCCTAATAATTATCATTAAGTCATTAAATTATAACACTTAGCACTGCAATATAACAGGCTGCCACAGGAGGGGATTGGCTGTCTATTGTAGTGAGGATGAGAGATGGTAGGTGTCTGTCTCATCAGATACACAGGCTCCTCTCAGCTGGTGGTCTGGATATGTCTGTCTTGCTTTCTGCTTCAGTTACAATGATGTGCAGAAAGGTATAGCAGTGCCACCCAGTGGTTTATCATATTAATGCTGACAAAATATCTACATAGCTATTCAAATAACCTAAAGTCCTTTAAAATTTACATTTAGAGCCATGCTTTGCTCTCCTGCAGTTTAATGACTAACCTCCACTGTGTATGTAAGCTAATGGGGTGAAACAAAATATATGTTGGTAATTAAATGGGATTCTTCTCCATGCCACAGCATTGACACTGCACTTAGCTGTCTGCAAAACAGTCTATAACGCAGCAAGGTACTAAAATTAAATTAACTGTATTATTGATTGCAGTATTTTAAGAGATTGTATGCGAAGAAAGGCATGGAGGGTCATAGAAGCCTCTTCGTGCCAGCCACTCATGTTTTCTAAGGGTGGGTTTTAAAAAAAAAGGGCAGCCGACCCAATGCTCAGAATGTTCGCTGTGTCCGAGAATAAGAATTGTCAAACAAATCTTATAGCCCTTTCCCCCTTAAAGGAACAGAGTTTTTCTCTCTTCCAGAAACGTGTTGGTCTTGAGCCAAATAACATTTTGCCTTAGCAGAGAAAAGCCCAAAGTCAATGTCTTTCAATTTAGGAAAGCTTTTAACATTTGCAGATACAGGTTACATTAGGAAACACAAATTGAGCAGGCTTCCAAATTTATTGATGTAACATCAAGTTGGATTTGTGCAGACAGCAGTTGGTGTCATCGTTTTTATTTGTATGTGATCTCAAAAATGTTTTTTTGATGTAAGCAGTTTAAATACCTGAATCTGGCTCGGGATCAGCCTCTTGCAATCCTTGTACAGCAGATCTCAGAGCGAGAAGCAGCACAGTTAGCTAGTCAGGTGTGTTGCAGTGCAAAAAGTATATAATTTTGCACTACACAAACTCTAAATTATTCAAACACTTGAACTATAATGTGAATTTATAAAAAATTTCCTTTTTATAAAACGTGAGAAGAAAGTCCTCCAAGTGAAAATGTCAACATTCCTCCTGCAAGGTAAGTGATCAGGAAGTAATCACTGGCACCTTTTGGGAAAAACCACCACCATGAAAGATCAGATGTATGCTTACCACAAGTAAATGATCCTCAGATTAAAGAAAGGTCAAGCAGGCTGGTTAATTTATGATCCTCTAGAATAGTCCATGCGCGTTGGCGATGTTTATATGTCTCCATATCAAGTATCACCTTCTCTTAAACCTCCAACCAATATTCAGGAAAATATGAGAAAGATAAATGAACTGCATAGTGTATGGAATAATGAAAATATCCAAAAAACCTTTATTAAAGACCTAAAGAGGGAGATAATTGAGGCATCCAGATGAAACTTTACCATGATCACCTCATTACCCAAAAATTGCTTAAAGGGCCAACAGCATACCAAAAAAGCCCAATTATTAAAATGGACCAATATATCCTCATCACTGGTGGTATACTGACCTAACACTAATGTAACAGAAAGGGGAGAGGTACTAGGCAGTATTTATGAAGGCATTAAGGTTCCAATCAACATTAAGCCCATGAGGGGTATAGGACTTAATAGTAAATATCCATTTAGTCTCCAGTTTAGAGATTTCCCTCTTAATAGTACTCCCCCTCCAATGTGGGGTAAATTTGTCTATGCCTACAAAAATAGTCCCAGAGGGGTCATTGTTATGCAAATCCATATGATGTCATGAAACACTATAGCCCTTAAAACCCTCCCTCCCTCCCAGTGACCACACGGGCACTGTAACAAATACACCACATTAGTGGAAGCATGTTGATAGGAGGATAGAACGGGTTGACTAAAGCCTCGTACACACGCTTAGATTTTCGGACGACCGAACGTCTGTTTATTGTGGCATGCTAGTCTCATGTTGCAAGTGAAGAGGTTACTCACAATACGAAAATTTCCGTGTGTTCTTTCATTTCTGAGTATGCGTAGTCTTGCCCTTATGATTTTTTTCGTCCGAAAACCGCACTAATGAAACGAAAATCGGGCGTTGAGTTCACATCCGACAAAAATGTTATAGTCTGCACATTCACCTTTTGTCTGACGAAAAAGCAAAATTGGCTGTTGAAAGCACCGTACTAAAGATCCGAAAATCTGCAGACAGCTCGTCGTACGAATTTATCCATCCGATTTTTGTATCGTGTGTACAGGCCTTAAGGATGAGCTCATCATGGTGCGGCTTCTTCAGTGCAGCCACAGGCTGTCACTGGTGAAAAGACCTGTGAAAGTATAACTGTACCAGAGAAAAATCATGTCTCCTGTCCTGCCAGGAAGGACCGTTAAAGCTCTCATATGTGTATTTAGCAGTTTGCCTGGGGTTTAGCTTTAAGCTCAGCTGGATGTTTAAAATGAAGGCCTCTTTCACACAGGCCACTATTGATGCACAGGTCTTCAATGCAGGCAGCCTGTTAAAATCAATGACGGGCAGTCGACAGCACAGACCTGCATGGCCTTCCACGTGCATTCTGCAGAGTACAACCATATGTATCCAGTGCACAGATTAGAACGCAGACAGACTGCACAGAACACAGAACATCTATGCATCCCAGGTGGCTGAAGACGGCCCTTTGCACAGGCGTACAGATCGGTATGCCCATGTGAATGAGGCCTTAAAAGAGAAGTATGTTTTTTTTTCTTTTTTCCAGAATCATACTTTCCTATGTGGATGCAGCATCAGTCCGATGCTGCATTTGTCCCCTGGTGCCTCTACACTGAAAAACAAGTGATCGAACACTGCTGATGGCTCGGTTCTCTCAGCAACCCGAGCAGAGGGCTGCTGCCTGTCAGTCAGCAGCTCTCCGCTCTGCCCCCCCCCTGCTGAGCTGTGGAGGGGGAGGGAGTGGCCGTCTTAGCCTCTCAGCGGCTCGCTGAGAGGCTGAGATGGGTATTAGTCCAGGCACCTGGCGGATCCAGACTTTGTCATGGTGATGCGGCGCCTGGACTGATTTCTATGACAACAGCAGAGAGTGGACTTCAAACCGCTCTTTGCTGAAAAGGGGTAACAGGAGTGCAAATTGAATTGCACTCCTGTGATCCATAGAAGCTCAGCCACTTCTCCTTTAAGCAATAGGTGCAAATGGCAAGTTGATTTTCAACAGACAGGAATTTGCGTGACACGATTTTCAAAAAGCGTGTCAAGATATAGCCCAATGCCCTTCTGCAGCAACCATTCCTAATGCACACAGTAAGTTTTGCCAATTCTCCTAGAACCCTTCCTCCTGGCAGCAACATTTTTGCAGAAAAAACGTCCGATGCTTGTAAGCGTGCCTAATGCTTTCACAAGCGTTTAGGTGCGTTTACAGGCGTTAAGTGCTTGGACGTTAATTTAATTGGCCAGAATAATAATTTATTCAGGCCATTGAAATAAACACTTAGTGGTAACATTCTTTTAGACCCGTTTACAAAAGTCAAGCGTTTGAGCCAAAACTCTGCTGCACCTGGACACACTGACACTGGGGTTTTATCTCCTGCCGCTAAATGCTGCTGAAAATCTATGTGTGCATGGACACATAGGCTAACATGCAGGGGAGTTTAGAGGTGGGGAAAAAACTGCCAGGTGCCCCTAGGAGCAGCTGTAAAAACATCCAATGTGCATGAGGCCTTCTAGTGGTCTATTGTTTGCTATTGCAGTGATCTTTTCCTTTACTCTACTAACATCACCTGCATCTAAACAGACCACCAGTTCACAGAAAAACCTGATAGGGGTTTTAACCTTTCCTATCCAAAACAACAACAAAAAAAAAGTGTTCACTTTAAATGTACTTAAAGTGTATGTCTAAGCAAAATAAAAAAAATGCAGCAAATCTCTGCAATACATGCACATTTCCCCATGTTTTACACCTTTAAAACCACTGCATGTACAGCCTGACACCTACCTACACATTTGGCGGGGTTGTCACCCTTTGGAGAAACTTTTTTTTTTCTGTCTGCAGAACAATTTGCATATCAAATGTTAGGGCCCCCTCCCAGGTGGCTCACTTGTCAATGATACATGGGTCCCTCCCTAAAGCCAAGAATGGCATTTTGAGATACTGTCCATTAGTGACACGGGACACAATCTCATGAACTGAATAAAGAAATAGGCACTAAAAACACAACACTTACAGAAAAGTACCTGTTGAACTGCCAACTAGGTTTCAACCAGAGGTTGCTAGAGCTGTGACTGATTGACCTCCCATCTGATGGCGCCTCAATAGTTCCAGGGTCAACGCCACTTGGCAAAACCAGCAGCATGACCCAATTGTCTTTTTACCTGTCTGTAAGGTTGGCATTCTTTCTACTAAACACCAATGTAAGGGACCAGTGGCGGCTGGTAATATATTTTATGGGGGGAGGCAAAAAATCCACCCCCTCCCCCGTCACCCCCCGGTCCCACACTTACCCCATCTAGGTAGCGAGCAGTGCTTTCCCTGCATCTCCTCGACAGCCAATAGGAGCGCTTCTGCTCTCGACCAATCAGGTGATGGGTCTCAGGACCTGCTTCCTGATTGGCCTAGAGGAGAATCAGGAAGACAATAGCGTATTCACATTGTCACACAACTGGGTGGGCTCACCCTTCTTTGAAGCCTATTAGAGCCTCTGGCTCTAATCGTGTGCTTCTAAAGAAAAAAAAAACCTATTGGAATCCATGCGTCCGGCGCCCTGCATGTAGATTAGGGGGCCGGATGCATGGATTAGGGGCGCAGCGCCCCTGTGCCCAGTTTGAACAGGTCGCCCCTATAAGGGACATTTACATTTTTGGCCTCCAATTGGTTTTAGTAAGAGTTCCCCAGGACCTAAAAATTATTTTAGGGATTTCTCTGAGGTAAGAATGTTGAGGAAGGCTGGTCTAGAGGGAAAGTGTGAGGTTTGGGGTCATGCCTATACAAATTCTTTAAGTACAGCTTGTACATGGTCGAACACTGTCATATAAACTAATTTATTATATATATATAAAATATACGCAGTGTGTGTGTGTGTGTATGTATGTATATAGAATGTGTGTGTATATACAGGAGATATATATATACACACACATATACATACATATACATATATATACACATATATATATACATATATATACACACACACACACACACTGGGACAAAAAAGTATTTAGTCAGCCACCAATTGTGCAATTTCTCCCACTTAAAAAGATGAGAGAGGCCTGTAATTGTCATCGTAGGTATACCTCAACTATGAGAAACAAAATGTGGAAACAAATCCAGAAAATCACATTGTCTGATTTTTGAAAGAATTTATTTGCAAATTATGGTGGAAAATAAGTATTTGGTCAATATCAAAAGTTCATCTCAATACTTTGTTATATATCCTTTGTTGGCAATGACAGAGGTCAAACGTTTTCTGTAAGTCTTCACAAGGTTGTCACACACTGTTGCTGGTATGTTGACCCATTCCTCCATGCAGATCTCCTCTAGAGCAGTGATGTTTTGGGGCTGTCGCTGGGCAACACGGACTTTCAACTCCCTCCAAAGGTTTTCTATGGGGTTGAGATCTGGAGACTGGCTAGGCCACTCCAGGACCTTGAAATTCTTCTTACGAAGCCACTCCTTCGTTGCCCGGGCAGTGTGTTTGGGATCATTGTCATGCTGAAAGGCCCAGCCATGTTTCATCTTCAATGCCCTTGCTAATGAGAGGAGGTTTGCACTCAAAATCTCACCATACATGGCCCCATTCATTCTGTCATGTACAAGGATCAGTCGTCTTGTTCCCTTTGCAGAGAAACAGCCCCAAAACATGATGTTGCCACCCCCATGCTTCACAGTAGGTATGGTGTTCTTTGGTCGCAACTCAGCATTCTCTCTCCTCCAAACACGACGAGTTGTGTTTCTACCAAACAGTTCTACTTTGGTTTCATTTGACCAATCCTCTTCTGGATCATCCAAATGCTCTTTAGCAAACCTCAGACGGGCCCAGACATGTACTGGCTTAAGCAGGGGGACACGTCTGGCACTGCAGGATCTGAGTCCCTGGCAGCGTAGTGTGTTACTGATGGTAGCCTTTGTTACGTTGGTCCCAGCTCTCTGCAGGTCATTCACTAGGTCACCCCGTGTAGTTCTGGGATTTTTGCTCACTGTTCTTGTGATCATTTTGACCCCACGGGGTGAGATCTTGCGTGGAGCCCCAGGTCGATGGAGATTATCAGTGGTCTTGTGTGTCTTCCATTTTCTAATTATTGCTCCCACAGTTGATTTCTTCACACCAAGCTGCTTGCCTATTGCAGATTCAGTCTTCCCAGTGTGGTGCAGGTCTACAATTTTGTTTCTGGTTTCCTTCGACAGCTCTTTGGTCTTCACCATAGTGGAGTTTGGAGTGTGACTGTTTGGATTTGTTTCCACATTTTGTCTCTCATGGTTGAGGTATACCTATGATGACAATTACAGGCCTCTCTCATCTTTTTAAGTGGGAGAACTTGCACAATTGGTGGCTGACTAAATACTTTTTTGCTCCACTGTGTGTAGATATATATATATATATATATATATATATATATATATATATATATATATATATATATATATATATATATATATATATATATATATATATATATATATTATACTATACATACACACACACACACACACACACACAGTGTATATTATATATACATACATACACACACACACACACACACACACAGTGTATATTATATATACATACACACACACACACACTGCGTATATTATATATATATATATATATATATATATATATATATATATATATATATATATATATATATATATATATATACACACACATACACAGTATGTGTCTTTAGTACAACTGACATGACACACTGAAACATGCCACACGTTATTTAGGAAAATATGTTTTATTTAAAATAACACAGAATGACAAAGAAAAAAAAATTAATTTCAATCACACATTTTAAAAAATGAAATAGGAACGGAAGGATTTAAGGAGGACCTCTATTTACTTCTGTATTCAAACAAATGTTCACAAGCACAGATTTTTTTCAAATATCACTTGGAAGGTAAACTAGACACTTTTATTCAGTTTAAAAACAGCTTCCGTTATTACATTTATGCTTTCTAGATTACATTTCAGACCGCTTTTCATGATATAATGGTCTTCCACTGTCAACAAGAACGAGTGCCTTCCCTTATGCAGTGCTATGAATATTTGGGAAAAGAAGGGTAGCACAGACCCTGTGGAGATACAGTCACCTGCCCATTCACGACAAACTGATAATGCCTCCTGATAACCCTTACTGCACCAGTAAGGTAAACTAACCTATTTACACTATTGTTGCCTATCTGCACCATCGGTGTCCTTGCTCCTTTGCTCTAAGCATGTGAACCCCATGTGAGAAAACTTGAATGGCGTCATCCACCCAGGTAAGCTATGACACCATCCAACAAGGCAAACTGCTACATGATGGAGGCGTTAAGACACATGGCACCATCCAGCAAGGCAGACTCCTGCAGCATGGAGGTGTTGAGAAAGCATGGGTGGTAAATATACTTTGCTTGAGGCGCTATCAGGAGGCATGGTCATTCCATCCTAAATTGGCAGGGGACAGTGTACCTATTAAAATAGCCACAGAGTCTGGGCTCACTCTTATTCCCCAAAAAATGGCTTTTGCTATACAATTTTAGGCCAATCACAACAGCTCATGCTGATTTTACAGTACACTACAAGGTCTCCCTATTAGGTTAGAGCCCCTTCCCCATGTAAAAATTGCCAAATATTACAAGGGCAAGCATGTACCTCAAAAGCTGGCCATACACTGTTATGCCCCGTACACGCGATAGGATTTTCCGATGGAAAATGTTTGATAGGAGCTTGTTGTCGGAAATTCCGACCATGTGTAGGCTCCATTGGACATTTTCCATCGGAATTTCCATCACACAAAATTTGAGAGCTGGTTCTCAAATTTTCTGACAACAAAATCCGATGTTGGAAATTCCGATCGTGTGTACACAATTCTGATGCACAAAGTTCCACGCATGCTCGGAATCAAGCAGAAGAGCAGCACTGGCTATTGAACTTCGTATTTCTCGGCTCGTTGTACATGTTGTACGTCACTGCGTTTTTGACGTTCAGGATTTTCCGACCAAACTTTGTGTGACTGTGTGTATGCAAGACAAGTTTGAGCCAACATCCGTCGGAAAAAAAACATGGATTTTGCCATCGTGTGTACAGGGCATTAATATTGTGGCCAATTCAAGAGGAATTTGCCAAAATTCCAACACTGGGTAGTTCTGCTGGCTTGAAAAAAGTCAATTACTCTATCAATTTTTGAGCAGGCCAAAAATGGTTGGCTGGTTGGCTGTAGTTCAGCAGCAGGCACTGTTTGGGTATTCTAATTGCCAGCACTTGCATCTGTCAGAGTACAGTATCCGGCAGTCAAGACTTGTCCACCTGTGCTGTTTGTGTGGATGGAGGAATCTCTAAGACTTTTTTTCAGACCGAGCAAAATTAATTAGTTAGTGTATGGCCAGCTGGAGTTAAAAAGTTTTTAAAAAACATACCTTACCCCCCATCTACATGGTTGCAAGGTATGATGTCACTATCCTTTTCGTAAGATTACTTGGGAATGTGGACAGTTTACTAAATCTCATGGGAAGACACTGCAGTCCAGTGCTAAAGCATCTTCTGCTAGAATTTGGGAACTTCATCTTTCTTTCTTCCTTAGCACTGCAAAGCAGGAAGCAGAACCTGTATGTATAATGAGAAAATTGATCTGGAGTCTTGAAGGTATCAAGTAGTTCCCAGGGGAAATTTTTTTTTTTCCAGCAAGCACATATGTTGAATTATAATTTCAATGTTTACCCTAATAGCTTTGTGGCGACCGCCTCCCAGCCCATTATGGGTTCTAAAATCTGGGAGGCGGAGGTGGGCATTTGGGTAAAACAACTTTCCGTGATCGGGAGTTTTCTGATCATGTGACCATTGTAACAGCCAATCACAGCGGTCACAAGGTCTGAAAGCTCCTGATTGCTAGTATGCTTGCACGCTCCCGGCTACTGTGCTGGGAGCGTCCTCTCAGCGTGGTAAGTTGTTTTAGCAGGGCCGAATATATGTATATCAGCGTTAAGGCCCACCCCCCGAAAAGCCGCATATATGCGTGAGTCCGGTATCAAGAGGTCAAAGCCAATTTTTAGAAGCTTGCTATTTCAGTCAGTGTATTAAACATAGATATTTGTAAATAAGCCACTAGAGGGCGCTTTCAGTACTTCAGTGCAATTACTCAGACTCTATCGTAAAAACTGTTGAGCTTACATATCAGCCACACAGAAAGTGCTTTGTGTTTAATGAGCCAGCTGACTCATAGGGCTCTGTTTATAAAGGAGTCACTGTGTGATATACACAGTTAACGTTTTCTGGATATCAATATTTTACAGCAAGCGCTTATCATTCAAAAGAGGATTGTGTGGTGCGGCAACTGATGATCTTGTGATTTTAAATGTGATGGGCGAACCTTATTTGTAATTGGAATCTAGAATTACATTTTATGCAGTCGGCAAATCCTTTTGGAAAATGATGGGGAAATGTGAATACTCTTTAAAAATGTTGGAAGGAATCTTCCAAAAATAATGGTCAAATCCTCTTTGAAAATGATGGGTGGACAGGGTGAATCCACTTTAAAAATTATAGCTGAATGGGAGAGATCCTCTTTAAAAACGATAGTTGCACAAGTTAGATCCTCTTGAAAATGGAAATTGAATAAGGCGAATCCTTTTTGAAAATAGCAGTTGAATTGGACGAATCCTGGTTGAAAATTATATTTGAATAAGGTGAATCCTCTATCACTTTTAAAGAGGATTCACCTTATTAAAATATTATTTTCAAAAAGGATTCGCCCTCATTCAACTGTCGTTTTTAAAAAGGTTGTAAAATTTGCCTTGAGTACACCTGCCTACTTCGCATGTTATTATGATTGCTGGGTCATGATGAGAATTTATGTAACCAGAGCTCATATTTTAACATTTTTGCTGATTTTAATATTTGTATAATAAAACACTTTTTATGCATTAAAAATGTTTTGATAGTCTGCTTGCTGCAATAAAAACCCCGGGGGGAATTTTCTTCTGTGGTGATATCAATAGCCAGTAGATATCATAATTATTTTAGAGTAACATTGGTTAAAACCACAAAATATAGGCATTTATTATAAGACAAAGCTCATCAATCTGTGCAGTGCAGTAACTGATAAACCAACCAATCAGCATAGTTATGCAAGTAATAACCAATCAGCTTCCAGCAGTCACCAAGCAGCTCAAAGCTGAAAGTCAATTGGCTACTATGAGTAGCTTCATTTACTGATCATTTCTTTGTAATAAATAATCCACTATGAATACAGGCATTTTCCATGATGCCCAACGAAGCCTGAGACTTAGTAGCAAATATCTACAATAACAACCACAAGCTCATCAAAGAGAACCAGTCATCACTTGCAAGAATTTCAATATTCAGTTCCCGTTTACACTCCTCCGTTATGCACATTCTAGAGCTGGAAGACAATGGGGTTGATTTACTAAAGGAGTAGAGCATGTTCAATTTTCAAATCGTAAAGTGAAGTTTCATTTAGCATAGCAAATGAGGTGAAGCTTTGTTCAATTTAAATATCCAATCAGGTGTAGGGAAAATTAAAATAAAACTCGATTCTTACTAGCACATTTTAACCTAGCTATACAAGGAAAGATTTCTCGTTCAGTCCATGAGCTGAACAAAAGAAATGTAATAGATTTTTCCATCCACACTAAACAGCCTGTATGACGTCATCTTCCCTGCCGGCTATTGTATACTGACAGCGGGTACCCATGGCTGCCAGGATATCCTGACGGTGACTGCATTTGATTGGATGAAATCATTGCTTGGCAAAAAAACTTCCGCTTGGCTCTTTTAACAAATGTTGAATGCAAAATCGACTTTTGTTAAGCTGAGTGGTGACAAACAGGGACACCCATAGCTCTAATTTTGGGCGATTCAGCAAGAATCTGAATCTGAAATTCAAGCGTCTACAGCAGCATTTAGGTAAGGTTTGACTTTTGCTTCTTAAAAAGGCTCTACCTCTTTGGCGAGTGCCCCTATAGGAAGCCACTTCCTATGGGGGCACTCATCACTCATGCGGGTTTGATCCCAAGCTGCACTGCTTGCATCTAATAACACAGGCAGTGCAGCTCACCCCCTGCTCCCTTGTCACAGGATTTGACTGACACCAACAGGAGCCAATGGCTCCTGCTACTATCAATCTGCCCTGTGAAGTAGGAGAGAGCTAAGAGAGCTGCTGCTCTTGGGCATAGTTTTGGATGGAGATCAGACTCAGGTAAGTATAAGAGGGGAAGCTGAAGGGGGACTTTGAGGAATAGAAGTTTCTTTTTTTTTTTAAACATGGGCGCCTCCGATATGTAGAATCCGCTTGCTCAGCGGGGGATCTCTGCTGATCCCCACCGACCAGGCAGATGACAGGTCCGTGTCCGCTCCGCTATGCAGAGTGGACATAAACACAGTCCTGCTCTCCTCTATGGGGCAATCAGATAGAAACAGATTGCCTGTCCGTTTCCATCTGATCCACCGGACAGATGGGGAATTGGACCACCATCTGTCTGTTTTTGGTGAACAGGATCAGATCAGATGGCGGCAGGTGTCAGCAGACATGAGTCCGCTGACATCCGCCGCTCCACAGAAGAAACTGGAGGGTCCGATCAGGTCCGTCTGAAAAACTGATAGGTGGACCTGATTGGACAGCCTGGGTGAAAGGGCCCTATTGCAGAGAATGCATTCAGATAAAAAAACAAAAAAACAAAAAAAAAAACAAAACCTTGAAGTATAACTAAAAGCAAAACTTTTTTTTTGGTTTTGGATAGAACGGAGAGGGAATAAAATACCTGTGGCTTTTATTGCTGTCTGTGTCCCTGTTAGAGAGAGTCACCCTCTCTATTTGTCATGTTTAACATTATCATTGAAAATGAAAGTAAAAGAAAATCCCAAATTTTTATTGGTCCCCAGAAAAGTAATAGAGGGGAAATCTTCCAATGGGGACACTAGTTCAGGTGACCTGGAGTCCCAAAGAGATTCCCTTAATTTATAGGGATTTCCTGTTTTGGCTATGGGACCCGAAGTGACGGTAAATCTCTCCAATGGGACAAAGACAGCAAAAATAAACCTTACATGGGATATAACCCTCCCTTACTCTATCCAAAATGAAAAAAAAAAGTTTTGCCTATAGTTCTAATTTCATCCTTTAGAACAGGGATCTTCAAACTACGGCCCTCCAGCTTTTGTGGAACTACACATCCCATGAGGCATTGTAAAACTCTGACATTCACAGACATGACTAGGCATGATGGGAATTGTAGTTCCTGAACAACTGGAGGCCCATAGTTTGAAGGCCCCTGCTTTAGAACCACTTCAAAAGAGTTAGGCTCAGACATGGTAAGTGAAGCTAAAATATGGGGGATGAAAGAAAATCTTTCAAAAGCAAGGTTGTCAATTAAAGACTGAATATTCAGATTCCTACAAAAGCCAGTTGAGACTGGTTCTTTTTAAAAATGAACTCCAACCTAAAAAAAAAAAATTTAAAACAATATAGCAGTATTAGTAAAAATAAAAGCAGCTTTAGCAGCACCTTCACCTTGAATCCAAAGCCGCCACCCACAGTAATTTTATTCCACCACTGGATGTCCTCAGTCCTCTGGGTTAAATTCAACTTACTTTCTCTGACGCGGGCTAGGCTACCATGGACGAACACAATGCATTAAACAGCGCTCACACTATGAGCGCATGAGCTCTGTTCGGTGCAGTAGTAAGGACTGTCCAGTTTGACTGCTGAAGTCAAAGAGAAAGAAGCCATGACGTCATCAGACTGACCAGAGGTGTTTTTTTTTTTTGAAAGGCTTCTGCTTTCAAGGTTTTAAAATTTTGACTCAGAAATATTCAGATTCAGACATTTAAAATAAAGCAATACAAAGAGCAAAGGTGATGTGCAAGGTGCAGTTACCCACAGCAACCACAATTCAGGTCATCAAAACAGTTAAAGTGGCAGGTGTCCAATAATTTTTAATTTTTTTTAAATGCCATTGAGCTAAAAGTAGCCTGCCAATTTTCTCATTCAAGTGGAGACTAAAACGTAACTTACAGAGAGCTTTTAACTCATGGTCCCAGCAGGCAAACGGTAGGGGGTAGGTGGAGGTTAAATCACCAAGAGAAGCCGTTGCTTTGCCCTGAATGGGGAAGCTTTAATTTATGGTTTCATAGGGATCACAAGTGCAAAGATCTCTAAACTGGAAGTGCTCAGTTCTAAACTTCAAGGAGAGATTTCCTTAGGGATATGAACTGCAAAGATCTAAGAACTTGAAGTGGCCAGTTCTGAGCTTCCAGGAGACACTTCCTTAAGGATCTCCAGTGCAATGATCTCTGACTTTGAAGTGCCCAGTTCTGAACTCCTGCCATAGCATTTATAAGGATGGTCCTTCTCTCTTTGTTCTATTTGTATTTTTTTTTTTAATTATGAAGAATCTATCAGAAGACATGGGGACACCTAGGGTCACTTCTGTTGTAGCAGAAATAATGTAGGTTCCAAGATGGCTGGAAACAGGGCAGTGGTGGGGAGGTCTTGCCAATGAAATACTCAAAGAGACTTGGGTAATTCAGCTCAGCAGATTCAATCTTGAATGATCTCTTCTGAATGGACTGAACCTTTTGTAAATAGGAGGTTGCTGTAGTACCTGTGCACTGTACATCTCCTGGCTTTACATTGCTTTAATGAATAGGCTTGATCAAGATATCGACTTACACACACCTATACACGCACATACAGTGCATAGGCAGCAGCATCAATGAAAACAATGGTGGGATACCACACACTGTTTAGCACACTAATGCACTAGATTTTTTGTGAAAATGTGCTGATCTGTTTTTCTGCAGAACATTACCCTTTCCCCTGCTTTATGATCTGAACAAAGTCCTATTGGCAGCATGCTGAAATCTCCATCGATCCAAGGATATACACTCATTTCTTTGGTATGACCTTGGGACGGGCGTTTAAAGGTAAGATCTCCTGGAAGTCCCTGGCCAACTCTCTCAGATGATCCATGATGGGGTTGACATTTTCTTCCATCCATTCCTCCACTGTGTCTGGGAAGAAGATGGAATCCATCTGAGTCCGGAGAGCTTGTATATGAGAATCCCACTCCTCATTGGCTCTAGGGGAGAGGAAACAATCATCAGTTAGGTGATAAAGTGACATCTCCCTATGAGGCAAACATCTGTAAATTAAATATCCTCCACATCTACAGCACCAGTGATCTGGGTGTTCGCCATTGCTGATCTAGATCATGATGCTCCAGGCTTGCCTGAAGAATGACACTCTTTTTTTCAAGCCACACCACTATGTTTCCCCAGCACTCCTTCCCCTTACAAGTACAATTTAGAAACAGGTGTCCGGAGGTGGGCAGAAGAGGGAAACAATAAGAAATTGTTGATTTGTACATTTTAAAGCTTGTTGCTGCCCTGTTCTATGGTAGCTGCCTTAGGCACTGGTCCACGAGTGCCAATATAGCAAATACAGCCCTGTACCAAAAACCGCATTATCCATAACCGTATTGCCTATTGCCCTTCACTTGACCTGAACATGTACAGTCCTTGGAAGTTTGTAATAAACACACACACGTGAAAAACTTAGAGAGATTTCAGCTGTGTTAGCGGTGATGAACTCTGGTATGGGTCATGTGATCAGTGCCATGCTACTTGTAGCATATGCTATACTGAAAGGAAGAACTGTTGAAGCAGAACTCCTGATTGGTCAGCTTTCCTGCAGAGATCACGTCACCAGAGACCTTTGTAGTCCTGATGTCAAATTCTATCATCATAAAGTTTCATAGGTGATAGCCTTTGCTCATCTATCTGGGTATCAGATTGTTGACTGTAAGTGGAGGAGTGAAAATCTAACATTTGTATTACTGTCTGTGTTCCCATTGAAGTGATCATGCCTCCCTACTTGTCTCTGTTTGCCAAGACAAGAGATGAGGGTCAGTCATCCAACGGAGACATCTGTTCTAGTAACAGCTGTCTAGAATATCTTCTCATTCCCTGACGTGTCTTTGGGGAAGTTAATTAGGGGCAAACCTCCCAATGGCATACAGCAAAAACAAAATAAAATAAAACCCGATAGGGGTTCTAATAATTTCCTGCTCTATTAAATTTACAAAAATGCAAAGAAAAACAGAGAGAGACTTTCTTATGGCACTAGGCTTAAATGGCCACCATAACCATCATAAAAAGAAACTAGCTAAGTAAATGTAGAGCCCACCACAGGGTCTGGTACTTCATCCAGGCTTTGGGTAGTAGTGAACTTGGGACCAGGGAAGGCCAAGACCTTGTAGTTAACCAACCGCACTGATATCACTTCCAGTCGACAAACACTGGCTAATTTTTGGACTAATGCAAAAGGGTGAGGAAGGCTCATCGTACAGTTTTTAGCCACTGGAATTGGCACTATTCCATGCTGTGTATACTTACAATACATAATTATTTTTTACAATATGGACAATTATACCGTAACGACGACAACGAAAAGACTAAAAAAAAAGTTGCGACACCTGGAGTATCTACGCTGTTACGGGCACATGCTCATGATATTACTGCTTTGTAATGCCATATGGAAGTGATTGGATCCATGATCTGGAGTCACAAATGTAGAGTTTCAGCCATTGTCATGCATGCTTTAATGTCTATTGGGGTTCCATAATTAAATACTGCCATGATGTAAGCAAACAGCTGCCTATAGCCCATGGTGTACCATTGTCCTACAGCAGGGTGAGGAAAAAGTACACAAGGGCCACTACATTTGTATAGGCTTTGTTTTTAATAAGGATTATAGTATTCCTCTGAATATTAGAGCCGCAAACTTAAATTTTACATGTAAATTTTGCACTACCAAGTCATGTTTGTTTATATATGATGTGTATATGATGTGTAGCCCAAACAGCACTGCAAAATAAATGTGTAAAGAACCATGTTTCTACACTTACTTTAAGATTTTAGCACTGAACATCTCCATTTTATGTGGATTTGCAAACTGGTGTTTTCTGTGGTAACGGGAAAACCAGGCACTGATATCACTGTGAAAGGAAAGAGTTGATCAAATTATATCATACACAAAAGATATAAAACAGCAAATTATTATTGTCTACAGAACCATCAAGAAAGCAACCTATTGGGCTCACATTATCCAGATGGCAGAGTTAGGGGGGGGAATCGCATTATCAGAAAAGTGGTAGAGATCACATTTAATAAAAGTTGTGCAGGGATCATATTATCAGAATAGTGGCGTGGGATCACCATATTAGAACATTATCAAAATAGTGGTAGAGGGATCACATTATTAGAATTGGTGGTGTGGGATCACAATACTAGAGCATTATCAAAATAGTGGTAGAGAGATCACATTGTCAGAATGGCGGCGTGGAATCACAATATTAGAAAAGTGGTAAAGGGATCACATGATTAGGTTAATGGTGGAGGGATCACATGATTAGGTTAGTAGGTCAGTGGCGGCCTGTCCATTAGGGGCGCGCGGGCGCCGCCCCCTAATCCATGTGCCCGGCCCCTAATCTACATGCAGGTTGCCGGACACATTGATTCCAATGGGGGTTTTTTTTTGTTTTTTTTAGAAGCACGTGATTAGCGCCAGAGGCTCTTATTGGCTTCAAAAAAGTTGTGTGACAATAGCAAATTAATATTCGCTATAGCCTTCCTGATTCTCCTCCTGGCCAATCAGGAAGTGGGTCCTGAGACACGACTGGCCGAGAGGAGAAGCAATCGTATTGGCCACCACGACGAGGTAAGGAGGAGGGAAGCCACTGAGAAGGAAGCCGCCGTGAAGGCCGAGATGCAGAGGAGGAGGAGAAACAGGAAGTGCGGGATGTCTTGTTTGCCGCCCCCCCCCCCCCTAAAATATACAGCACTAGCCGCCACTGTTAGTGGTAGATGGATTACATGATTAGGTTAGTGGTGGATGGATCACATGATCAGGATGATGGTAGAGGGATCACATATTTAGGACAATGGTAGAGGGGTTACATTATCAGGATATTAGTAGAGAAGTATAATGGTCAGCATTCGAGTGGAAGAGTCATACGGTTAGAACTGCCATACAGGGTCACATGATCGGAACAGTAGCGGCAGAGGTCACACGATGGGAATGGCAATGAGCGTGTCACACAACTAGCATAGCACTGCAGGGGCCACATGTTCTGGCTAGTGGGTTTTCAAAATCCTAATGGATTCTCCTTTACTCACCCATCATCCTCTGTGATCTCCCGAACCTTCTTTTTCATTTCCAGGTATATTTTTCTCACCATGCTGTAAATTTCAGATCCTGGAAAAGCCCCGTTTCCTTCACTAAATTGAAAGAAACAGATTTCTGTAACAAATTCCACGATTCAGTTACATACCATACACACAAAGCACATCATATTCTCTTGTCTCAGCCACCGTACTCTTTTTGTGAATGCATTCTGGGATTGGGAATGTTACAAGTGCTATTTACCAGGTGTTCTTTTCAACATCAATCTTGCTGAAGCCCAGTATGAGAGCGGTATCCTTTTTGGCTTCCTCTGTGAACTGACCTGCAGAAGAGAAGGTACATGAGAAGGTACATAAGATAGTTTGTGGGACTTTATATGAGGCATGCAGCTGGGTCGCAGATATGGTGCATCTACCAGTTATTCTCATTAGTACTATGTTGTGTTACCTTCCCAGCTGCATGCCTCATATAAAGTCCCAAACCCTTTTTCCTTTTTTATATCCAATTTATGGATCTTACCAGAACTCAGTGTTTTCAAACACACTGCCAAAGACGGGATGGCGACAGGAAGCAGCTCACACAGAACAGAGTAATGGTCATACCTACAAGAAGAAACAAACCAATGTCATACAGGGTAGATATAGTTACATAGTTACATGTAAGGTAGGTGAGGTTGAAAAAAGATCAGTCCATCAAGTCCAACCTATGTGTGTGATTATATGTCAGTATTACATTGTATATCCCTGTATGTTGCGGTCAGTCAGGTGCTTATCTAATAGTTTCTTGAAACTATCAATGCCCCCCGCTGAGACCACCGCCTGTGGAAGGGAATTCCACATCCTTGACGCTCTTACTGTAAAGAACCCTCTACGTAGTTTAAGGTTAAACCTCTTTTCTTCTAATTTTAATGAGTGGCAACGAGTCTTGTTAAACTCTCTTCTGCGAAAAAGTTTTCCTATTGTGGGGTCACCAGTACTGTATTTGTATATTGAAATCATATCCCCTCTCAAGCATCTCTTCTCCAGAGTTCAGTGCTTGCTTTCCTCATAACTAATATCCTCCAGACCCTTTATTAGCTTTGTTGCCCTTCTTTGTACTCGGTCCATTTCCAGTACATCCTTCCTAAGGATGGGTGCCCAGAACTGGACAGCATACTCTAGGTGCGGCCGGACCAGAGTCTTGTAGAGCGGGAGAATTATCGTTTTATCTCTGGAGTTGATCCCCTTTTTAATGCATGCCAATATTCTGTTTGCTTTGTTAGCAGCAGCTTGGCATTGCATGCCATTGCTGAGCCTATCATCTACTAGGACCCCCAGGTCCTTTTCCATCCTAGATTCCCCCAGAGGTTCTCCCCCCAGTGTATAGATTGCAGTCATATTTTTGCCACCCAAATGCATTATTTTACATTTTTCTACATTGAACCTCATTTGCCATGTAGTTGCCCACCCCATTAATTTGTTCAGATCTTTTTGCAAGGTTTCCACATCCTGCGGAGAAGTTATTGCCCTGCTTAGATTAGTATCGTCAGCAAATACAGAGATTGAATTGTTTACCCCATCCTCCAGGTCGTTTATGAACAAATTAAATAGGATTGGTCCCAGCACAGAACCCTGGGGGACCCCACTACCCACCCTTGACCATTCCGAGTACTCCCCATTTATCACCACCCTCTGAACTCGCCCTTGTAGCCAGTTTTCAATCCATGTACTCACCCTATGGTCCATGCCAATGGACCTTATTTTGTACAGTAAACATTTATAGGGAACTGTGTCAAATGCTTTTGCAAAATCCAGATACACCACATCTACGGGCCGTCCTTTATCTAGCTGGCAACTCACCTCCTCATAGAAGGTTAGTAGATTGGTTTGGCAAGAACGATTCTTCATGAATCCATGCTGATTACTGCTAACAATACCGTTCTCATTACTAAAATCTTGTATATAGTCCTTTATCACCCCCTCCAAGATTTTACATACTATTGATGTTAGGCTAACTGGTCTGTAATACTCAGGGATGTATTTTGGGCCCTTTTTAAATATTGGTGCTACATTGTCTTTTCTCCAATCAGTTGGTACCATTCCAGTCAGTAGACTGTCAGTAAAAATTAGGAACATCCTGTACCTCCAGCAATAAGTGGTAGGTGTACAGCTGGCAGAGGAAAGCTTCCTTCAGTAAGAGACGGGACTTCCTCTACAGTTGGACTACAGTACGTCTGCATCTATTATAGTCATATGATCAGTTTCTGTTATTGTAAATACACGAGAAGGCCATATTTGCTCACAACATAAGCAGGTCCTTCCTTTTGTTACCTTGCTGATGTTTCGTATCTCATTGAATGTCTACTAGACAAGACCTGCTGCATTTAAAAAAAAAAAGTCTTTAATGATGATAAAAACTCTCACAATGCTCCTGAAGGTCACAAATAGGGAGATTCTTTATTTGTAGCAAAAAAGAAGCTTTTCAACAACTACCAAAAATGAGATATGGTGATGCTGTAATCCACTCCTCTGTCTGCATAGAGACATGGGATCTGCCTTGGTTGGCTTATTTGTGAAGGTCCTTCAGATTTGGGACAGATTTGCTTTGCTTCAAAAATTATACCCCATTTAGCTTTCTTGGATCCGCTGAGCAGGGGTACTGATTGTGAAAGACTGAACCTAGACAGATGCTTTTGGAGGGGACTGCAGGCTAGCCTCTTGCCTACTGACTATGGGCCCTGGCTTTTAAGGGATTACTACTCTTTGGGAGGAGTGTGCCAGGGGGACCCCAGGAGTAATGTTACTTTGGATTCAAGTCCTGTCTCCCCAAAACACACAGACTTTGGGAATTGGAGGACCCTTTAACATAACTATGGGCTCTGGCATTCGAGGGAGCTACAAACATTTAGGAAGATGTCCTCTTTTATAATGCAAAAGGACATTATTTGATTGAACAGTCAAGGAAGCCATAATGATCTCTGCCAATTTGAAACTCAGTCAACAGATGTATGTTAATATAAAGCTGGTTAATGAGATTTGGACAGCCCTGTGTCTTCTGTTACCTACTAGTCTGAGGTCGGGTGAGATCGCTGTTATGTGTTTATTAAGTAGGTCTTTACCATTGTTAATAAAGTCACCTATTGTTTTTCAGTCTTTTCATCTCTTGAACAGGTGTTTAATATTGTGACCACTGTACCTTGTTAGTGAACCATTGTGGGATGTTACATGTTTATGTTGATTAGCTTACGGGTTAAATCACTACCAGCTATTAGTTGCTAGAGGGGGAGTAGCATACGGTTTGTTGGTTGTTCCATAGTTATGTTAATTTTATTCCTGTATACCGTTGTATATAAATTCTGTGTGAGTTTTCAATAAACAGTTCCAGTTCTCATACAAGATATTATCGGTTAGTCTTGTATGCTATGCAATATTCAACTATAGTAATGGGTTCCCATGCCCAGACTGGGGGAAGCGGTATACTGACGGAAGCACTCAAGCTGGGTGCTGGACAGTTCTCTCACACTAATGATCTGGGGATCTGCTGAATGGCCGTACTAATGAGCTGGGGCTATTACTGAGTTGGGGTACTACTGAATCACTTTAAAACAAATATAAAATCAACACATACAGGGCAATTCCAAAGCTTCAGTAAAGCTTCAAAAAGCATTACAGAAGCATCAAAAACACATAAAAAGACTTAGTTAGACTTAACGGTGACGGTATTTCTAAGAGCCTTTCAGGACAACCTTGGAGAGAGTGCAGCTCCGCCCATTTTCCAGGAAACACATGCAGCCTTTAAATCCCTCCTCTTCCACCATGGCTTCAGTTATTGTGTGGTCTCCGACATACTGGAAAACAAAGCACAGAAAACCACCAAACAACCATGACAGACCCTTAAAACCACTTCTAAGATAAACAAGGGAGGGAATAGCAGTTGTCCTGAAAGGCTCTTAGAAATACCATCACCGGTAAGTCTAACTAAGTCTTTCTCAAATCACCTTTCAGGACAACCTTGGAGAGGATAACCAAGAAACTTACCTTAGGGTGGGACTACTGCCTGCAGTACCTTCCTGCCGAAGGCTTGATCTGCGGCGGACAGTAAGTCCAACCCATAATGTCAGAGAAATGTTGAGTAGTTGGACCAAGTGGCAGCCTTGCAAATTTTTTCAGGTGTAGCATCGGCCCTTTCGACCCAGGAAACTGCCATTGATCTCGTAGAATGAGCAGCAATACCTGAGGGGGGTATTCTCCCTTGGCTTTGTAGGCTTCCGTGATTGATTGCCAATCTAAATCATCTGCCCAGCGTGCTTTTGGAAGCTATCTCACCTTTACGTGAGCTTGAGACTATCACAAAGAGCGTTTGACTTTCTGAATTCTTTGGTGAAAGTTAGAAAGTGTAGCAGACATCTCCTCATGTCCAGTGTGTGAAAAGCTTCTTCTCCTAGATTGACAGGAGCTGAAGAGAAAGTGCGCAGGATTATTTCCTGTGAGCGTTGAAAGGTCGAAGAAACCTTGGGTAGAAACACTGGGTCTGTTTGAAGGATTACTCTGTCTGAAAAAAACCTTTAGAAAGGGTTCTGTGACTGCCAGGGCTTGAAGCTCACCGACTCTTCTTGCCAACGTGATGGCTATTAGAACTAAATGTGATGGTTTTAAGAACTAAGTTCTGTAAAGATGCTTCCTGTAAGGGTTCAAACTGAGCTCCTGTGAGACCCTGTAAAACAACAGACAAATCCCAACAGGGAAAAACTTTAGGGGCTACTTGCCTATTTCGTGCAAGAGCCCTAAAAAAAAAATCTTGAAATTAAGACTTCTCTGGATAGAGTCCTCTCAAAAAAACTGATAGAGCCACCACCTGGGTTTTCAGGGTGCTGGCTGCCAGCCCCTTCTCCATTCCATTCCACTGACACTAAACTATTGACCTGGAGGCTCTTAGAAGTGCACCAGGAATTGAATTTTTCTAAACTTTCAGGTATATGGCCCAAGTTACCTATTTTTTCTTCACTAATTTATCAGACAGTCCCTTGGCTTTCAGGAGGTCTTCCTCAGAAACTAAGCAGTTAGATGTAGTCGGTCTGCTTCTGGATGGTTCACCGACCCCTGCATTAGCAGGTCCTTTCTGGGCGGCAACTTCCATGGAAGTTCTGCAGCCAGGTTTAGTAGTGTCGCTAACCAGAGTCTTTTTGGCCAGAAGGGAGTGACCAGGATCAGATTGGAATTTTCCTCTCTGAATTTCCTTGGAACCAGTGGTATCAGGGGAAAAGCGTAGCAAAGCTGGTAATGCCACGGATGGCCTTCGGTGGAGAGAGAAGAACTCCTGTACTTTCGAGTTTTGTTGGCTGGCGAACAGATCTATTTGAGGTTGCCCCCAAGCTTCGGAGATCATGAAGAAAACTTCTTGGTTAAGACTCCACTCTGCTTCCACCAGTCTCCTTCTGCTTAGTAGGTCTGCTAGGAGATTCTGGGATCCCTTCAGATGGACTACTGACAATGAGGCCACATTCTGTTCTGCCAAGGTAAGTAGCTGACTGGCCAGTTCTAGGAGCCCTCCTTGTTTCAACGCATAAGCTACTGCAGTTGTATTGTCTGAGAGAACCTGAATGTGTTGTCCCCTTACCACTTGTTGAAAGGCTAGGAGACAGAGAAAAATCGCCTTCAGTTCCCGCCAATTTGAGGACTTTCGGGCTTCCACTTTGGACCAGGCCCCCTGGTCGGTTCCCCAGCCCCAAGAACACGTTAGACGATTGTCTAGGGGAAAAAGCCAGGAAAGACCTTTTGCCAGGTTGGTTGAATTCTTCCACCACCAGAGAACCCGTTTTATGTTTGAGGCAAGTTTGATCTGGTTTTTCTAGTGACTCTTGGTGTGACCATCTTTGTAAGATATTCATCTGGAGGGGTCTGGAATGTAATCTGGCCCACTGAATAGCTGGGATCGAAGCCGTGAGAAGGCCTAAGACTGGCTGATCTGACTGACACTGAGAGATTGGTCTGAACCTGTTTAACCGCAGATTGGATCTTCTCCATCTTCTCCTGTGACAGAAAAACTTTTTGAAGCACGAGTTTATCGTATAGCCAAGGAACTTCATCTCCTGCGTGGGCTCTAGATTTGATTTTTCTAGATTCAAGAGCCACCCTAAGTCCTTGAAGTGAGCCTGAGACACCTAGAGATTTGTCAAGACTTGTTCTTTGGAGTCCCCGAAAAACAACAGGTCATCCAGATATGGGATGACTGAAATCGCTCTTAGCTTCAGAGGTTCCAGAGCTTCCGCTATTATCTTTGTAAAGATTCTGGGGGAGGATGAAAGTCTGAACGGCAGAGCTCTGAATTAGAGATGCCAGACTGAAGTCCCCAAGTTGAGGGCCAGACGTAGAAAGCATTGGGACGCCTGAGTTATCAGGACATGCAAGTAGGCATCCCTTAGATCTAGGGATGCCATGAAACAGTCTGCAGTCAGTAATTTCGTAATTGAATGGATCGAGTCCATCCTGAAATGTTTGTAGCAGATCGATCTGTTCAGGATCTTTAAGTTCAGAAGTATCAAATCGATACTTACCCAAAAGTTTTTCACCAGGAAGATGTGGGAATAGAAGTCTTGGCTTTCCTGATTTTTTGGGACCTGGATAATCGCCTCCAGTTGAATTCGATCCTGCAGCAGGCTCATCATTGCGAAAGCTTTTTCCTGATCCCTTGGCAGGGCCGTAACATAGAATCTGTTCGGGGGTGGCTCTGAAAACTCCAGACTGTATCCCTAGGAGATGACGTCTTTCACGAACAGGCTTGTAGTTGTTTTGTTCCACTGGGGTAAGACTGTCATTTGTTTTTAGGGGGCTGCTCTGGGGGAGATCTGAAGAGAACACCTCCTCCTCCCTTACCCCTTTGGGAAACCCAGCGACTCTTGTGGTCTTGGTCCCTATTTTTGTGGGGCTGTTGAACAGTACGAAAATTCTTTTTGATCAGTTGTTTCTTGGAAGGAAAAGCCTTTTTCTTGTCGGCTGTTCTGTCCAAGACTGTTTCAAAGTCTGGACCAAAAAGAAGATCACCCGAGAAAGGTAGGCCACACAGCTTAATCTTGAAAGCTGTGTCACCCGACCAAGTTTTTAGCCAGACAGCACGTCTGGCTGAATTCACCAGCACTGACGACCTTGCTGACATCTTGATTTGGCACATGCATCAGCTATGTACTTTACTGCCTTCTGTGTCAATGGAAAGGACTCCAAATGATCTTTCCGTGATGTGCCTGCCTCTACGTGGCTTTTCAGATTCTCTACCCAGCATTCAAGGTTCCTTGCAACAACCGTGGAAGCCATAGCGGGTTTGAGGCTGGCTGATGTGGAATCTCATGCTTTTTTCAGGAGGAAGTCCGCTCTTTTATCCATAGCATCCTTAAGCACCCCCATGTCCTCGAATGCTAGGTCTGTGCGCCGGGAAACCTGAGAGAATGCGGCATCTACCCGTGGTTTCTTATTTCATACCTCCGATTCCTTATCTTCTAAGGGAAAGCTTCTCCTAAGGGTCTTGGAAAAGAAGGGGCCTCTATCTGGGTCCTTTCATTCCTTCTTTACCGTCCCTGAGAGGATTCTATGGACTGGGAACACTATGTTTAGTGTCATCTAATCCTTGGTACATTTTGTCGTGAAACGTCTCCTCCTGGATTTCGAGGGTAGTGTAGATTGCTCTCAGAAGGTCATCCACTTCCGTCCAAAGATAGCTTGTACCTAGAGGCTTGGCTATCGTCTTCCTCCTCCTCCTCGTCTGAATCCCTGAGGGAGGGAAGAGTACTTGCCTCCTCATCCACTGAGTCTACGACCTCCACTGCTCTGGAGGAGGATGCAGTCGGGCTGGATGGTGGATGCTGGGGCTCAACCTGGACTGCCGGGCTCTTTACCAGCATGGACTTGACTGAACCCAGTGAGTTCGTAAGTTCCTGTACTGAAGAGAACAAGTCCTTGTATTGCTGGGATATTTCCTCTTTAACCAAGTCCTTAATACAGGACCTGCACATTGCCTTCTGCCATTAATCTCTAAGGGGGTTCTTGCAGGAGGGACATTTCCTCTGACTTGGTGGATTTGAATGTTTGGACTTTACTAACCCTTTTTTTTGAAATGAGAAAAAAAAAAATGTAACTCACCTAGGGCCCCTAACACAATTTACCAACCCCTAGTGCACAGCTAGACCACCAGACAGAAAGGAAACAGTGCCCCGAGCAGTGTCAGCAACCACCTAATCCATACTGCAGGGTCCGAGTGAAGTAACCTCTGACCGTGCAGCTATAGGCTCCCCACAGGGAGGATCCAAACAAAACAGCAAAACATAAGCCCATATGGATCAAAATAAAAGGCACCACTGTACCCCTCTTACCTAGGCCTGACCGGTGCTTGAGGTGACTGCGTCCGCCATAGCTGTCGGTCTCTCTTCCATCTTGGCAGAGAACGCAGAAACCATCTGGTTTTTGAATTCCCCGGTTCTCTGCATCATCAACAAGGGCCGAAACCGGAAGCGCCGGTCAACAGACCCACCCCCTAGTCTCTGCATTCCAGGTGCTTGGAACCACTAGCACCACGCCCCTGCAGGAAGCCGCATCACCGTACATGACTTCACCTATTGGCAGGGACTCGGAGCCGAAATGCGGGACACACCTCTGACCAACAGCGGCACCCGCCCGACCATCAGAGCCATGCCAGCGGACCCGAGTACACAGACGCCGCACCTCCTTTTGGCAACCCGATATCCATACCTTGCACTGAGGAGTGCAAAAAAAAGCTGGAAACAGCTGGCTGGAGATCAGAATAGATACAATGTTACCTGTGCTATATCCCAGCAGCTCTGGGATTGGGATTTTATGTGATAGACCAACACAAAGTGGCACATAATTGTGAAGTGGTTTTCAATTTTTTTTTTTTTTTACAAATACACATCTGAAAAGTGTGATGTGCATTTGTATTTAGCCCCCTTTACTCTGATACCCCTAACTAAAATCTAATGGAACCAATTGCCTTCAGAAGTCACATAATTAGTAAATAGAGTCCACCTGTGTGTAATTTAATCTCAGTATAAATACAGCTGTTTTGTGAAGCCCTCAGAGGTTTGTTAGAGAACCTTACTGAACAACCAGCATCATGAAGGCCAAGGAACACAACAGACAGGTCAGGGATACAGTTGTGGAGAAGGTTTTTTTTTTTTAAACAAGAAATGTGGAGAAGTTTAAAGTTTAAAATATCCCAAGCTTTGAGCATCTCACGGAACACTGTTCAATCCATCATCCGAAAATGGAAAGAGTATGGCACAGCTGCAAAGCTACCAAGACATGGCTGTCCACCTAAACTGACAGGCAGGACAAGGAGAGCATTAATCAGAGAAGCAGCCAAGAGACCCATGGTAACTCTGGAGGAGCTGCAGAGATCCACAGCTCAGGTTGGAGAATCTGTCCATTGGACAACTATTAGTCGTGCAATCCACAAATCTGGTCTTTATGGAAGAATGGCAAGAAAGAAACTATTGTTAAAAGAAAGCCATAAGAAGTCCAGTTTGCGAGAAGCCATGTGGGGGACACTGCAAATCACTCTGAACACACCTACCCCACCGTGAAACATGGTGGTGGCAGCATCATGTTGTGAGGATGCTTTTCTTTAGCAGGGACAGGGAAGCTGGTCAGAGTTGATGGGAAGATGGATGGAGCCAAATAAATGGCAATCTTATAAGAAAATCTATTAGTCTGCAAAAGACTTGAGACTGGGGTGGAGGTTCACCTTCCAGCAGGACAACGACCCTAAACATACAGCCAGCGCTACAATGGAATGATTTAGATCAAAGCATATTCGTGTGTTAGAATGGCTCAGTAAAAGTCTGGACCTAAATCCAATTGACAATCTGTGGAAAAACTTGGAAATTGCTGTTCATAGACTCTCTCCATCCAATCTAACCGAGCTTGAGCTATTTTTCAAAGTAGAATGGGCAAAAAATGTGCAAAGCTGGTAGACACATACCCAAAAAGACTTACAGCTGTAATTGCAGAGAAAGGTGGTTCTACAAAGTATTGACTCAGAGGGGCTAAATACAAAGTCATGCCACACTTTTCACATATTTATTTGTAAAAAATTTTGAAAAACATTTATCATTTTCCTTCCACTTCACAATTATGTGCCACTTTGTGTTGGTCTATCACATAAAATCCCAATAAAATACATTTACGTTTTTGGTTGTAACATGACAAAATGTGAAAAATATCAAGGGGTATGAATACTTTTTCAAGGCACTGTAATAGAGGGGAGTGATTTGCATAGTTCTGCCTGATCCCAAAATAGGAGGTAAACTCCTCGTTTTCTGGGATTGTGTTGGCAGTGATGATATATAAATGCCTTCTGTGTAATGAAGGTTCTGCTGTGCCTTGCATTGCTTTACACATACGGCTTTCTGGTTCCTTTTGGATAACTTGTCAATGAACTAATTGGCTGTACTTGCTAATTATTGCCTTAAAAGTAAGACTCTGCTGCCCTCTGGCTGTCCTTCGTGTGATTGCAGCGATGCAGTATATGTCAGTGTCATGTTCTGTACTAGTTTTCATGCTTAATTCAGTTTTTTTTTTTTTTTTTAATATAAAACCCAGTGTATAAGAAGAAATAGGTGTTGCTAATGGAAACCAATCGTATTAGAAAATATTGTACCGCCTTCGAATTTGGATTCGTAGCTGGTTGTCGAGCTCCTAGCATGCTTTCTGGAGAGACCAACCTTTTTTGTATCTTACCTTTGCCATCCTGTCAGTGCCATCCCATTATAATGGATTTTGGGGAACTTGCTCATCCCATCAATGACCTTCTTCCATTGCTGGTGGTTTTTCATGTGCAAATCCATCGGGGTCCAAATCTGGTTTGGGGTTGATGCCCCTTTAAAAGCACTTGCAAACCAAATACTGGAAAATCCACTCTTTTCATATTTGGAGATAAAAGACTCTGAGGTGGAAGAACATTACAGCAATGTTAAATGAAAAGGAATTAATTTCCTATACCGTATATAACTTCCTCTTCATTGAAGTGCAAAAGACATGTCTATGTTACCAACTGGATTTCAGCTGCCAAGACACTCCCTGAAGAGTCAGACCTATAGCTCTCCAATCAGGAAAGCCTCTGCTCTCTAATGATAGCAGATCCATAGGTCTGACTCAGCAGGGGGTGTGTTGGACCTCTGCAGAGAGACCACTGTTTCAACAAAGAGAGCAAGAGTCCTTCACTGCAGCATGCTGGCAGGGGAAGGGCTTTACTACTCAGGCTGTGGCTGCTTTCAAAGAAAACCAACTGTGAGACTTTTTATGCATCTGGAATACACGTAGAGGGTCTGTGCTGAAGGTTTAGTTTGACTGAAAGCTGAACTCTAGGCAGATATAAAAGACACGAAAATAATGCAGCTTTTTGATCATTAAATGTATTTTGTAAATACAAGTAATGCAAGTACAAATGTGACCCGTCTCTGTATAGCAGGGCTGGAGTGTGAAGGGAAGAAGCAATACAAGGAGCCAATCAGTTCAAGTGCTCACAAGAAGCAGGCTGATAGGAGGAGAGAGTAGATTGCCTGGGAAATGAGCTGCTCCTGTACTGCTTCTCCTTTTACTGTCCAACCACAGGCTTTGACCGAGTCGAGGATACCCTGGACTCAGAGGAAGTGGACTGAATGAGGTGTTCTAGTGGCACAAAAAAAGACTAGAGGGGGGAAATCTGGACTGAGCGTGAATATTGCAGCAAAAGCTATATCCATTATTTTATCCTTTTTTAGATGTTCATTTTTATCTTGTTATTTTTAGGGGAGCGGGGACTGAGGGACAATGTTGGAGGCACTATGGAGGCCTTGAGGCTCTGCAGCAGGTGGTGGTGGGGAGGGGGGGGGGGGGTTATGCTTCCCATAATAGCACTGGACAGAGGGGAGGGGCCAGGAGCGCCGACGGGGGATCCAAAAAGAGGAGGAGGTTTGTGGCCGCTTTGTGCAATTCTATTCACAGAGCAGGTAAGTATAGACATGTTTGTTATTTAAAAAGAATATATACAGTTGTGCTCATAAGTTTACATACCCTGGCCAAATGTATGATGATTTCTTGGCCATTTTTCAGAGAATATGAATGATAACACAAAAACTTTTCTTTTCACTCATGGTTAGTGTTTGGCTGAAGCCATTTATTATCAATCAGCTGTGTTTACTCTTTTTAAGTCATAATCATAACAGAAACTACCCAAATTACCCTGATCAAAAGTTTACATACCCCAGTTCTTAATACCGTGTATTGCCCCCTTTAACATCAATGACAGCTTGAAGTCTTTTGTGGTATTTGTGGATGAGGCGCTTTATCTTCTCAGATGGTAAAGCTGCCCATTCCTCTTGGCAAAAAGCCTCCAGTTCCTGTAAATTCTTGGGCTGTCTTGCATGAACTGCACGTTTGAGATCTCCCCAGAGTGGCTCAATGATATTGAGGTCAGGAGACTGAGATGGCCACTCCAGCATCTTCACTTTATTCTGCTGTAGCCAATGACAGGTCGACTTGGCCTTGTGTTTTGGATCATTGTCATGTTGGAATGTCCAAGTACGTCCCATGCACAGCTACCTGGCTGATGAATACAAAATGTTCCTCCAGTATTTTTTGATAAACATACTGCATTCATCTTGCCATCAATTTTGACCACATTTCCTGTGCCTTTGTAGCTTCACACATCTCCAAAACATCAGAAATTCACCTCCGTGTTTCACAGTAGGAATGGTGTACCTTTCATGATGGGCCTTGTGGACTCCTCTTCAAAGTTAGCATTTATGGTTGTGGCCAAAAAGCTCAATGTTGGTCTTATAGCTCCAAATAACATTGTGCCAGAAAGTTTGAGGCTTGTCTAGGTTTGGCGTATTTTAAGCGGGATACTTTGTGGCATTTGCGTAGTAATGGCTTTCTTCTGGCGACTAGACCATGCAGCCCACGTTTCTTCATGTGCCTCCTTACAGTGCATCTTGAAACAGCCACACCACAGGTTTTCAGAAAGTCCTGTATTTCACCTGAAATGATTTGTTGGTTTTCTTTGCATCCCGAACAATTTTCTTGGCAGTTGTGGCTGAAATCTTAGTTGGTCTACCTGACCGTGGTTTGGTTTCAACAGAACCCCTCATTTTCCACTTCTTGATTAGAGTTTGAACAGTGCAGATTGGCATTCTCAATTCCTTGGATATCTTTTTTATAACCCTTTCCTGTTTTATACAGTTCAACTACCTTTTCCCGCAGATCCTTTGATAAATCTTTTGCTTTCCCCGTGACTCATAATCTGGAAACGTCAGTGCAGCTCTGGATGAAAGATGCAAGGGTCTGTCAGGAGTCCAGAAACTCATTGCCCTTTTATCCACACACACTAATTACAAGCAAACAGATCACAGGTGAGGATGGTTACCTTTAATAGCCATTCAAACCCCTTTGTGTCAACTTGTGTGCATGTTATCAGGCCAAAATCACTCGGGTATGTAAACTTTTGATCAGGGTCATTTGGGTAGTTTCTGTTGTCATTATGATTTTAAAAGAGTAAAACGCAGTTGACTGATAATAAATGGCTTCTGCCAAACACTAACCTTAAGAAATGTTTTTGTGTTATCATTCATATTCTCTGAAAAATGGCAAAGAAATCATAAATTTTGCCAGGGTATGTAAACTTATGAGCACAACTGTGCGTATATATAATAATATAATTTAAAAAAAATAAAATTATATATATATATATATATATATATATATACATACATATACACACACACACATATTATATATATATATATATATATATATATATATATATATATATATATATATATATACACATATACATACATACATATATACACACACACACACACAAATACACATACACAGAGAGAGAGAAAGATACCTTTACAATCACTTTAAGTATTGAAAAACAGTAGCAATAATCAATGACAGGATCCCCTCCTAGAATCAAATCCACTGTGCCCCCCTATCACAATAAGTGCAGAAGAGCTGCCTTATTACCAATGGCTTCCAGTCATTTTCTCATGCCTCCTTACAAGCTAATCTCGGTGATAAGCTCCTTAATGTGCTTTGCACGGATGCGAGGCTTACAATACCAGGAAATCCGTTTTTTTTTTCCCTTCTTTATGATATAACATTAATTTTTAAACAGCAACAAAGCATAAAATCAGCCTAAAAATGCTGAGATAATATATAAACACTTATTTAGGGCAAACATAAGATTTTTCATGGTGGCTCTCATGCCTCAACCTTTTGCATTGAAAACAACTTCCATAACTATAGCCTAAACAGATATATAAATTCGAAAACCTAACACAAAATATTTCCAGCATTATGGCAAATCTTTGCAATGGATCATTCCATCATTATAGGGAAATTGTCCAGATTTTATAAACCTCAAATTGAGTAACTTATTAGTTGTTTACTTCATGAATAAGTATTAGGAAATGGTAGCAATAATCCATAACCGCACTGCCTCCACCCCCCACATAAGTGACGGCACTGAAGACAAGTCCCAGTTTTTCTCAGTCTTAATAAATGCAGACGAGCTGTCTTATTACCAATAGCTCCGAGTCATTTTCTCGTGCCTTTTTTTTTTTTTTTTTTTACAAGCTAATCTCGGTGATAAGCTCCTTAATGTGCTTTGCAGGCTTACAATACTAGAAAATCTTTTTCTTCATTAGGAAATGACATTAATTTTTAAGCAGCAGCAAAGCATAAAATCAGCCTATAAATGTTGAGATAATATGTCGGACAAACAGAAGATTTTTCACACTGGCGGTCGTGCCTCACTCATTGGCATTAAAAAGAAAAAAAAAATAAAGATGGCATAAAAAAAAAAGATGCCATAATCCAGACTAAATGAATATATAAATCAAAAACCTGACAAATCTTTCCAGCTTCATGGAAAACCTGTACAACGGATTATTTCATCATTAACCACATCCGCCTGGCCTATAGCAGAATGACAGCTGGGCGGTGGTTTTATCATCCTGACTGGGCATCATATGACGTCCAGCAGGATAAGTCACTCTTGTGCGCCCCCCCCTGGTAGTGTCTCGCTCCGACACACTGCATCTCTAATCTCAGTAAGACCCTTTTCATACTGAGGCGCCTAAAAACTGCCTCCAATTTATTTCAGTGCATCTTTTCACACCCGGGCGGTGCACTTGCGAGACGTTAGGAAAAGACCTGCAAGCAGCATCTTTGAGGCGGTTTGGGAGCGCTGTATTTAGCGCTCCCAAAACGCCCTGCCCATTGAAATGAATGGGCAGCGACTCCCAAGTCACTTCCTTGCTATAGAATCATTGCTATCCTCTACATGAAATTACTGCAATCCTCTATATGGAATTTTTGCTATTCTCACTACGGAATTATTGCTAGAGAAGTTTGAATCATTGGTGTAAAATTATGTAGTATAGCGGCCTAAGAATTCATACGATTTGAATTTTTTACAAAACATTTTGTTAGCACCCTCACCAATCAGAAAAAGCGGCTGTATACGTTACTTACCCGTTTGCTCTATGTTGAAGTTTGTATGGTACAGCCACAGGACAGGAGACACAAACTTCGTAATTCCGGCAGCTGCAAAAGATTGCAGAGCATTAGACACGGGGCATTATTGTAATATTAGTAAATCACTAGCAAGTGCAATGCATCGTATTTTGGGAGGATTGTTGGATGAAGATCTCCCTCTGAAAAACTGATTGTTTGTGGTGAGTTGGGGTGACCACACAATGACTGATAATTGGCCAGTTCAGCAGGGACGGTCAAATTTCGGACCCTGTGTGGCAATAACCACTCAACAGAAGTCGATCATTTGATCAATTAATTCAGAAGGGGAAAGCTGGAAAACATTTGGCTGCAGCCAGGTTCTGCTGTCAGAATGCGGGGTGATTTCTACATCCACCTGGTTTGAGTAGAAGGAGGAATCTGTTAGTTTTATGCATTCAGCCTGCTGGCTGAACAGCAAATTGGGCCAATCCTGAAGAATCAACATTTGTTGAAGGAGCTGGGTCTAAAATTGTTGGCCAAACAAAGCCTGCAGAAAAACAGAAGGCACTGTTCAGGTACTGACAACCAACATCAGCAGTTGGCATAAGACAATAGCCAAGCGGGGGGGGGGGGGGGGCTTGTCCAGCCACACAGTTTACATAGATAGAGAAATCTATTATTGTATGGCCCTCTTCAGATTTAAAGTGGAAAAATTAATAGTAACTGGCGCTTGTTTAGGGGGGCTCTAATGGGGAGTATGACTTACTTTACTCCATAGTTCCATAGGCCACTGCCTGCGTCATCACATACAGTACAAAAGAGGGTTCAGCAGCCCTGCATTGTATGGGATAGCATCAATGTCCAATCCATATCCTGACCCAGAAAAGAAAACTGGAGCATCCCCCTATACAAAACAAACTGTGTATTTTGTATATGTGAGAAAGCGGGTGAGATGGCGGGGGGTTTAACAACTTATTTATTACAGCCAGTCCAGAGTTAAAGCTAAACTTCACCCAAAAGGGGAAGTTCACAGGACCCAGGAGACTGTGGGACCAATTACGGGGCACAGTGTGAAGCCACAAGGAGTCACAGTTCCATGCCCACATTAGGATGCCGAAGCCTGCACCTCAAAACTGGCAAAGAGCCGGGTCGGTTGAGGACATCACTGGATCCTGTGACAGGTAAGTGTGTGTGTTTTTTAAAAGTCAAAAGTTTGTAGCTGCTGACTTTTAAATTTTTGTTTACAGGGTGAAGAACCGCTAAGTATTAAAGTATTTTTCCTTGATGGTCTCCTTTCTTTATTCATTATTCTTTATTTATTATTATTATTATGACTTCATATTATTCTGACTTCATACGGACTTTCTAATCTGTATGCTTGTTCCAGGTCACCATCTTAGAAATAAAAAAAAAAGCCCCGACAGAGCAAGGCACCTAGCATTTTCAAAAACAGGTCACCAAAGGCAGCTATATCTCTCAGCCCAGGTTTCCTTTAAGGTACCCAAAAAAAACAAAAAAAGAGCCCCACCCCAATGTGGTGGCCGCATTAGCTTTTTTAGGTCAAGAACAAGTCCAGAAAATACATCTTGGTCTTGGTCTTCAGTTCCCTTGTCACTTCCTGTGATCTGAACTAGATTACGGGGTGAAAACAAAAAAAAGTGGCCAAAAAACTGGGCAAAACTAATGCAGCCATCACATGTAACAATAACAATTTTTGGTCCCTGCATGACACAAAAATGCACTGAGCTTTAAGAACATGAATAAGGGGTCACCTGAAATATTAAAAATCATGGCATACACACAGCTAATAGACAGACTGACCGCTAATGCTTTCTACACTGAGTTTTCTGAGCATGTCATCCCACATGAGCAGACTCTTCTCAGGGTACCGAGTATGCAGGAAGTCCACCACGTTCTTCAGATGGGTCAGGAACATCTTCCCCAGGTCTCCTTTGTTATTGTTCAGCCAGGACTTGGAATCCTGCCCTTCTCCCAGGTGGTAGACCTGCAGGTTGATGCAGAAGAATCATTTAGCAAAGGTTGCATATTACGGATCAAACCAGAAGACAATATTGGTGTAAGATTTTTTGTCTCTCCTCTTGGATCAACCATCCAAGTCCAAGAGGAATGCCAGAAAAGTTTGTGTTCATGGAAAACAACTGGCTGAAATTTAATTTTCTCAAGAATAGCTACTATGTGCCCAGCATTTCCATACATATTTGATCAAAATGACAATGTAAGGTTATTGAAAAATCTTAGAATGATGTTTTAAGTCTTCAGATATTCCACCCACCATCTGTTGCCTGTGGCTGGCCCTACACTGGCCTTAAGCGGGCCATATACTAGTGAAATGTTTTCAAAATTTTTCGTTTTAAGAACATTTCATTCACTTTCCTAATCATTAATGGGGTCAAATCAACTTTGTTTTTGACCGCAGTGATGAGAAAATTTAGAGAACCAGGATGGAATTTTATTTATCAAAAGAATGAAACAGTGTATGTGGTTTTAGTTAACAAAATCCATTCATTCCAGAATCGACTGTTAAAAGCAAATTAGATTTTGAATTATTTTAGAACAAAAGTTGTTTTTTACGTGAACTTTTGTAAAAAACGTTCATATACATTTTTTTTTTTAAATCTACCAGTGTATGGCCAGATTTAAAATTAAGATAGCAGTCTGAAGAAACAATCAAATTGAAAGTTCGGTTATCCAAGAAAGATCATGGGACAAAAAACATATTTCTATTATAAATTACATTTTTTGGTCTGTTCTGTAGAAAAAATGTCTGTATATAATCATGGGTAATGTCCAGAACTAGCTACACATTATATATATATATATATATATATATATATATATATATATATATATATATATATATATATATATATATATATATATATATATATATATATATATATATATATATTATATATATATATACACACACACACACATACATACCTATCTATACAGTGTATATATATATATAGATATGTATATATATATATATAAATATATAAATAAAATAATGAAGGGTTGCCACCTCATCCTTTTAAACCCGAACACTTATGAATTACACAGGTTCTGAGGCTAATTTAATGCAGATAAGGCACCGAGTTTGATTGCCACCTTAATCAGCCACAGAACCTGTGTAGTTAAAATGTGTTCGGTTTTAAAGGGCTGAGGTGGCAACCCTATCTACACACCCCCAAAAAAGTTGATGCAAAAAGTGATTCGTAGTAGAAATACATATGTTATACAATGGATGGGTCCTAGCGGTGTCTACTTAGTAATTTCCGGCTTCGGTAAGATATTGTATATACAGTACATAGTTACATTGGTCCAGGATTAGAAAGACTGCAGATAGCAGTTAGGTTAGTCACTGCTATAGCATCACTGTTAGTTGGGGGGCTCCTGCTGGGAATAGGATTTAAAGCAGAGTTCCACCCAAAAATGGAACTTCCACTTTAAGAGAAGGTGACCCCCCGACATGCCACATTTGGCATGTCATTGTTTTGGGGTGGGGGGGCGGAAACCCTCTTTTTAGAGGGTTCCAGCAGCCCACTTCCTCCCGGGGCACCGCAAGTAAGTTCACCTCTCGCCCCTCCCTCTCGGCAATCATCTGGGACACGTCACAGGTCCCAGAGGTTTGCCCGGCCAGTCACATCGCGCAGAGCGGCTTGTGCATGCGCAGCGAGTGCCCGGTTGTGAAGCCACAGCCGGGTGCTCACAGTAACAATGCCGGCGCCACAGAGAGGAGGCGGGGACGAGCAGGGCTTCGTTCCCCCGCAGCGCTGGACCCTGGGACAGGTAAGTGTCCAATTATTAAAAGTCAGCAGCTGCAGTATTTGTAGCTGTTGACTTTTAATTTTTTTTTTTTTTTTAGTCAGAACTCCGCTTTAATTAAAATTTTAGCCCATATGCAGAGGATGGTGAAAATGTAATAAGAGAGATAAACTGCAGTTAATAAAATAAATCATTACAAGTTATTACACATAGCACAGTATAAACCTATTTTCATTGTGTTGCACCCTCCTAGAAGCAGACTGAGCTGCTAGATACATTTAGTTGGCTCCACTATAATCAGAGGAGCAGGGGTTGATTAATAAGGGCTGCTCAGTGTCTCACAAGCTGATGCTCTGTTACTTCCCCCCTGTCTTCCACAGAATTCTAGAATTCTAGTGCAAGGAAGATCAGGGCAGGCAGTGTGAATATTTAATGGGAATTCAGCTAATCCCTGGGGACATGTGTCCAGTTGGTGGTGAGAGAGCCCATAGTCTGAGGCCTGAGGATCTGCGTGCAGAGTCCTGGGTCCAGTCCTGTTGAAGGAGACCCCTGTGCAGGAGATCTGCCCCATGGGAAGATTTCAAGAAGAATACATCAGGAAGACACAGAGAGGTCCCAGCTAGACCTAGCTGGGGAGGCCTATTCGCAAGCTTGAGTCCAGGGATCAAGTTGGGTCTAGAGAAGCTCACTGCAAACAGCTAGAGGGAAGTTGGTGGGAAAGAGTCCAGCTGTCCTTTTTTTTTGAGCTGCTGGAAGAGTGAGAGAAATGCTGGGTGCCTGGCTATATGTGCTCTTAGGGCAAATAGGAATGCATTCAACAGCGGCCTATGGGAGTGTATTACAATTGTATCTATGTGAGCTAAACGGAGGTCTACTAATCTGCTTAGATTTCTTCAATGACCAAGAAGAGGATACTTTATAAACAAAAGAACAATAGACGTGGATATGCTTATTCTTACCTCATCTGCTCCAATGTGGACCCAGTTGCTCTTTGGATGCTTGTCAAGAACCTGTGTCAACATCATTTTCAGCAAGGGCATAGACTCTGCGGAGTGGGGGTTCAGGCTGTTGGGGTAACGCTCTACTTCTCTGAGAGCTCTGTACTTGTCATGCTTCAGAACATACTGTATGTGGAAATACAAGATCATTTAAACTCAGACATGGTCCATGTCTCCGACACCAAATCTAGACATTTAACAAAACATTAATAAATTCCTCACTGTATTGGGCAAAAAACTGCTCCATGTATGTTTAGCAAGATTACAAGGGGAGAGGATTCTGAAGGACATAAGAGCTGAGCCTGTCTCATGCACGACCCGTGTGTTCATTTGACACACATTGCTTTTCCATCAAGCATAGATCTCTTCATTTTTTGTATGCACGGTCACAATGGGGATGCTTTCCTAAAATTGGAGAGTGTAAAATCTGGTGCAGCTCTGTATAGAAACCAATCAGCCTCCAGTTTTTTTTTGGCAAAGCTTAATTGAACACGTAGAAGTTAGAAACTGATTGGCTACCATGCACAGCCGCACCAGATCTTGCACTCTCCAGTTTTAGAAAATCAACCCCAATATTCTAAGCCAAATTGGGACCACTAAAACGAGAAAACAGCAGAGCGGATGCTAAATGAGGGGGTTTCTTTGGGTGTAAAATATTTTATGCTTACAGTAAATGTTCCAATGATGTATACCTAAGCCCTAATTATAATCTCCAGTGGTTCAAAAATGACATGAATGCACAAAAGAAAATTCTGTAACGTGCGGAAAATGATGCTGGCGTCATAAAAAAAAAGATACGTAGCTTTGTTTTTATAGCTGTTGTAAAGAAAAGCTGTCTCAGTAAATGGAGAGCAATCAATCTGATTCAACTATGCTGCAAAATGACATCTGAAGAAAAGCTTGTTGTTTTTAGACACTTCTTAAAGCTGACAGTTTTTTAAATGAGACTTAGATTGACAATACATACACAGATTAGCCACTGCAAAATCTATATGTAGCACCCTGATGTTTAGGCAGGGTTGCTAGTAAATTTACTAAGTAATAGTTGCCTTGGCCAATTGATAGGAGATCAATTGATTCCACCCTAATTCTGGATTTGCTGCACTTCTCTCTTCTGTCACTAGATGGCATTAGATAAGACAAGGGCATTGCAAAGATAGATTAGGAATAGATGGGGTGTCTCAGTCAATGGGCAGGGATTTTCTTGGGTCCCTTGGCCTGCTGGGAGAGTCTATTTATTTGGGGGAAGTCAGTTGATCGGGGTTCTGTGCCACCTGGACGGCTGTCTGGGTGGACATGTGTTGTACTGCCTCGGGCTGCTAGGCCCGGAGATTGGGCCTATCCGGGGGATATCTGGCTGCTAGGCTGTCTGAGAACCTATCCAGAAGCAAGAGAGAGCAGCGCAGGGTTGGGACTGCGACTTGCAGTCCAACCAAAAGTGATGGTTCTGCAGGCCAGAGAACCTACCGTGGTCGGAGGTAGATGGGAAGCTGTTGCCACTAAGGGACCATCCACCTTGTTACCAGGGACCACAGTGAGTAGCTGAAGCAAGTACCGAAGCAGTATTCTCACCAACTGGGGACGGTGAAGAATTGGGAAACTTCAGCAGGTGTCAAGCAAGGGACCCAGCCAGCGGAGGTGACGCTTGCAGAGCAGCTTTGTGTGCCAAGCCAGGGACTGAGCAGGCCAGTGGGGTGACACTTGCTAGCTAGGGACCCAGCAGGGACGCTTGAGGAAGATACTTGGTGAGAAGATTGGAAGAGCTCAGGAGATCCAGTGGCAGGGGATCAGCAGGTCTAGGTGATAGACTGGGAGCTCAGTTGAGTGAAGATCTAAAAAGGAGAGATTGTGGAGGAAGTGAAAGAGTTCATTGCAACCTTTGTTAGAAACTGCTCAAGATTGTTGCCATAGGAGTCTATACCAGTGTTAATTTTAGTCTTAGGACTAAAATGGCATTTTAGTTTTAGTCCCATTTTAGTCTTCTGCAATTGACTTCGTTTTAGTCGTATTTAGTCGACTAAATCTCCAGTACATTTTAGTCGACTAAAATGTCCTACGTTTTAGTCGACTAAAATCTCCTGTACATTTCAGTAATTGCAATTTAGTTTTAGTCATAGTCTTTTGAATAAAATGGCATTTTAGTTTTAGTCTCATTTTAGTCTTTTGACTAAAATGGCTTTTAGTTTTAGTTGTATTTTAGTCATCTCAATTGTTTTAGTTTTAGTCGACTAAAATAGTATTCATTTAGTCGACTAAAATGTTTTAGTCGACTAAATTAACACTACACTGGTCTATACATGCAGAGGTGGTATCCAGCTGGGTTCCTTTCCCTGTATGGCTGTCTACCTATAGAAGTCTCAGAGTCTGCTAATTAACATTGCTAAAGAGTGTCCTGGCCCTAACCCTCTATCCACAGTTCTATTTAAGAGAAAATAAATCTCTTTACATTCAAGAAGTGTTTGGCGCCCATTAATCTACCTTACATTGCACTCACCATGCCTTGTAACCCACTCTACACAGAAGGATGTTAGCTGTCCCTAACTCTAGAGGTCCCCATTACGCCTGGAGAGGCCCGGGACTTGGCTACATATAAGATACAGGCTTAAAGTGATACTAAAGGAGACTAAAATAAATAAATAAAATATAAACATATATACTGACATATATACTGATGTGGACAAGAAGGCCTGGCTCGCAGTCTCCGCACTAATTCATCCCAAAGGTGTTCTATCGGGTTGAGGTCCCTCCACCCCAAACTCGCTCATCCATGTCTTTATGGACCTTGTTTGTGCACTGGTCCAAATCATTTGGTGAAGGGTGGATTATGGTGTGGGGTTGTTTTTCAGGGGTTGGGCTTGGCCCCTTAGTTCCAGTGAAAGGAACCCTTAAAGTGTCAGCATACCAAGACATTTTGGGCAATTTCATGCTCCCAACTTTGTGGGAACAGTTTGGGGATGGCCCCTTCCTGTTCCAACATGACTGCACACCAGTGCACAAAGCAAGGTCTAAAAAAGACATGGATGAGCGAGTTTGGGGTGGAGAAACTTGACTGGCCTCAACCCGGAGACTGCGAGCCAGGCCTTATTGTGCACATCAGTGCCTGACCTCACAAATGCACTTCTGGAAGAATGGTCAAACATTCCCATAGACACACTCCTAAACCTTGTGGACAGCCTTCCCAGAAGAGTTGAAGCTGTTATAGCTGCAAAGGGTGGGCCAACTCAATATTGAACCCTACAGACTAAGACTGGGATGCCATTAAAGTTCATGTGTGTGCAAAGGTAGGCGTCCCAATACTTTTAACAATACAGTGTGTGTGTGCGCACGCGTTTGTAATTGTGTATACCGGTATATATATATATATATATATATATATATATATATATATATATATATATATATATATATATATATATATATATATATAAATAAAATCGACAAGGTCATGGGGTAATGGTAAAAAAAAATCTGTGTGTATGTATGTGTGTATATACAGTTGTGCTCATAAGTTTACATACCCTGGCAGAATTTATGATTTCTTGGCCATTTTTCAGAGAATATGAACGATAACAAAAACTTTTCTTTCACAGGTCTACTTGGCCTTGTGTTTTGGATTATTGTCATGTTGGAATGTCCAAGTACGTCCCATGCTCAGCTTCCTGGCTGATGAATGCAAATGTTTCTCCAGTATTTTTTGATAACATACTGCATTCATCTTGCCATCAATTTTGACCAAATTTCCTGTGCCTTTGTAGCTCACACATTCTCAAAACATCAGCGATTCGCCTACGTGTTTCACAGTAGGAATGGTGCACCTTTCATCATAGGCCTTGTTGACTCCTCTTCAAATGTAGTGTTTATGCTTTCTCCTGGCGACTCGACCATGCAGCCCATCTTTCTTCAAGTGCCTCCTTATTGTGCATCTTAAAACAGCCACACCACATGTTTTCAGAGAGTCCTGTATTTCACCTGAAGTTATTTGTGGGTTTTTCTTTGCATCCCGAACAATTTTCCTGGCAATTGTGGCTGAAAGTTTAGTTGGTCTAACTGACCGTGGTTTGGTTTTAACAGAACCCCTAATTTTCCACTTCTTGATTTTGAACACTGCTGATTGGCATTCTCAATTCCTTGGATATCTTTTTATATCCCTTTCCTGTTTTATACAGTTCAACTATCTTTTCCCGCAGATCCTTTGATATATCTTTTGCTTTCCCCATGACTCAGAATCCAGAAACGTCAGTGCAGCACTGGATGAAAGATGCAAGGGTCTGTCAGGAGTCCAGAAATCGTATTGACCTTTTATACACACTTATTACAAGCAAACAGATCACAGGTGAGGATCGTTACCTTTAATAGCCATTCAAATCCCTTTGTGTCAACTTGTGTGCATGTTATCAGACCAAACTCACCAGGGTATGTAAACTTTTGATCAGGATCATTTGGGTAGTTTCTGTTGTCATTATGATTTAAAAAGAGTAAACACAGTCGACTAATAATAAATGGCTTCAGGCAAACACTAACCATGAGTGAGAGAAATGTTTTTGTGTTATTATTCATATTCTCTGAAAAATGGCAGAGAAATCATAAATTCTGCCGGGGTATGTAAACTTATGAGCACAACTGTATATACACACACATACATACACACAGGTTTTTTTACCATTACCCCATGACCTTGTCGATTGAACTGAGTCAATAGAAAATGCAAGTACCTACCCTACCTATTATAATTAGTGGTGTATAATATACAGTATATGTTGGAAAATAAACTGTCTGACCAATGTTTCAGTTACTATGTAACTGAGCTTCCATCAGATTTTTATTGCTGGGAAGATATAAGTGAGGGGAGGGTTCGAACTTTTGACAGGTAAAAGAAGATTATGTTTTTTGATCCACCTAATTCCACAGACCACATCCTAGGTAGGAGGTGGCTAAAACATATAAATCGCAGGTGTCTAAACACAATTGTCAGCCAGGGAAAGACTATTTATAGGCTAACTAGAAGGATTTCCAAGTTCTTATAGAGCTGAATCATCCAAGGGCCGCCACGTTGGATCACAGTATGTGGACTCCACCTGATGTTTTAACTGTATCTCTGACTTTTACAACTTCTCATTAAAAAAAAAAGGAAGTTTTTTAACCACTTGACATCCGCGCTATGGCCGAATGACGGCCACAGCGCAGACCTGAATTCCCGGGAGGCCGTCAAATGAGTGGCCTCCCCTGTGCACGCGTCCTGCAGGGCGCGCGCCGAGCGCGCTGTGTACACCGCGCCACCGGTCCCGGCCCCTTACCATGTGATCAGCTGTCAGCCAATGACAGCTGAACACATGATGTAGACAAAATATCGGTAATAGCGTGAGTAGAAAAAAAAGCCGATCACCGGCTCAGATGTGAGGGACATCGGTCCCGAAGTGGAAGAGGCACATCTGCCTCATCAGTGCCACCTAATAGTGCCACCTAACAGTGCCCACAGTGCCACCTAACAGTGCCCACAAGTGCCACCTATCAATGCCCACAAGTGCCACCTATCAATGCCCACAAGTGCCACCTATCAATGCCCACCAGTAGTGCCAATCAGTGCCACCTAGCAATGCTGCCTATCAGTGTAACTGATCAGTGCCCATCACGGCCACTCATCAGTGCCCATCACGGCCGCCTATCAGTGCCCATCACGGCCGCCTATCAGTGCCCATCACGACCGCCTATCAGTGCCCATCACGGCCGCCTATCAGTGCCCATCACGGCCGCCTATCAGTGCCCATCACGGCCGCCTATCAGTGCCCATCACGGCCGCCTCATCAGCGTACATCAATGAAGGAGAAAAATTACTTGTTTTAAAATATAACAAAATATATATTAAAAAAAAAAATAATAATAATAATAAAAATTCAGATTTTTACATTTTTTTTAACAAAAATTAAAAACTGCAGAGGTGATCAAGTACCACCAAAAGAAAGCTCTATTTGTGGTGAAAAAATGATACAAATTTCATATGAGTACAGTGTTGTATGACCGCGCAATTGTCATTCAAAGTGCGTCAGCGCTGAAAGCTGAAAATTGGTCTGGGTAGGAGGGGGGTTTTAAGTGCCCAGTAAGCAAGTGGTTAAAAATAAAGCGATATTAAACCCCCAAACCAAGAATATAAAATATTGCAGCTTATCAGTCATTAGATGTGATGGCTGCATTATTTTTCTTTTTTTAGGCCTTTTTCCCCTATGGTTTTCACCTAGTGATCTGGCTAGTAAGGCTCTATTCACACTAATGCGTTTTTTTTATGCATTTTGCAGAAATGCATGGGAATTTTTTAACATGGGTTCCTATGGAACATGTTCACATCAATGCATTTTTGGAAAGGGTCGGGGACTTTTTTTTCATGCAAAATGCAGGTAATAGAATTCAATGGACCCGCATCCAAAACGCAAATACCGCGTTTTTACCGTGTTTTTGCCACGTTTTACGTTTTTTTTCCTTTTTTTTTTACACTCTATACAGTGTAAAAAAAAAAAAAAAAACACTAAAAAAATTTTTTTTTAAAAACCGCAAAACGCGGCAAAAAACAGATGTTCAAAAACGCGGCAGGCACCGCAAAAAGCACTGCAGAAACGCTCAAAAGCAACATGCATAGATGTGAATCGAGCCTAACACACCACCTGTATTAGAGCACACTCACTCTGGATGAAGGAGCAGCTAAAGCAAGCAGTTACAGCTAAAAAAAAATCCTTTTGGAATAAAAGTTTTACATGAATAAATAAAAGCTGATCATTGTAAGCACCCCCGTCAGTGGTAAATGGTTTGTCTCAACCCTATAATTGTTACATTTGCAGGAGATCTCGCTCTGTTGAAAAACAACAGATTTATTGGCAGGATCACCAGGTGAAAATAAAGGAAAGTGAGTTTAAAGAAAGAAAACGAATACAGAAATTACATCTAAGAATTGGTAAGCATAATAAATAAACATAATAAATGTTTGCTTTTGGGTTTAATACCACTTTAATACAAGTTGGAGGATCGATTGGGTGAGCAAAAAGTAGACTTCCAATTGCTAGGGGTCTCCTAAAAGGGGATCATGTAGCGTGGAAGGACTCCATTTTTTTTTTACTGAGAATGTGGCTGACTGATGACATCTGCTACAAAAAACACATTGGGGGTTGACTTACTAAAACTGGAAAGTGCAAAATCTGGCGTAGCTGTGCATGGTAGCCAATCAACTTCTAAATTCAGCTTGCTCAGTTAAGCTTTGACAAAAGAAACTGGAAGCTGATTGGCTACCATGCAGAGCTGCACCAGATTTTTCACTCTCCAGTTTTAGTAAATCAATTCCAAATACCCATTATAGTTTCCCTTTAAGTGCTATAGTCGCTTAAATCAGTGACAGGATAGGTCCTGAATGGATTCCCAGCATGCAGCATTCACTCTGGGGAAACTGATTGAATCATCAACAGCTTTATGAGTACAAGACTGTTGGAGAAGAGACAGAAATGCAATCATTTGTGACTCTAGCCAAGCATGAAGAGAACGATCGTGCAGACTGCTGTACAATTACATTCATTACATTCAATACGTTCGCGCTTGTCTATTTTCCAAAGGCAAGGGGAGGGTGGAAAATGGAACAGAAATAGAATATGATAACAGGAAGCCATGGCTGAAAGTGGACCACTTGAGTGCTGCCATCTTGTCCTATGTCACAGCGAACAGCCTCTTGAAAGGAAAGGATTGTCGAACTTTAATGGCTCTCCCATATTACAAAGAAAACATTGTGACCTCTACATATCCTATTTAAAGAAATAACGAAATACAAAAAAGTGTGGGAACTGTCAAAATATTCCAGAATTCACTATTATCCTCTTGCTCTTCAGATCTTCTCCAACGGTAGATGGCCCTCAATGCTACAGAAATTGGCGCTAAAGGGATGACATCTCTGAGTTATTCTACTGCTGTGTCAAGGTCCATGATGTCCTGTACCCACTGTATGTCCTCAGTCCTCTTAAAAGTATGGGATTTGAACTTTTTTTTTCTTTTTTAATCATACTTACCTAGGCTGATGCTGCATCTGTCCCCCGCCGGCTCTAACACTGAGAACCGAGCAATCAAACACCGCCGATCGCTCGGCTCTTGGGGCTCCCTGAGCAGGGAGCTGGTTACTTGTTTTCTCTGCCCCCCGTGCTCACTGGAGTGCTGGGCTGTGGAGGGGGCAGGAGCGGCTGGCTCAGGCTCTCAGTGACTTGCTAAGAGGCTGAGCAGGTCCAGGCATGTGGGCGGATCCCAACCATGGTTGCGATCCTTCCCAAACCTGGACTGGCTCTGTGATACCAGCCGACAGCGGGCTTCAACTGATAATGGGTCACATGAGTGCAGAATGAACTGAACAAACAGAAAGAACTGCACTCCTGTGATCCACAGGAGAATTACAGCCAAGTGTGCTTTGGCTGTACTTCTCCTTTAAGCCGGTCAAAGATGGATTAAAATTTTGCCGGTTCAGCAGGCGCTGGAGGAATTTTGATTCATCTATAGCAGTTTCTGTTCAAGAGAAGGCAAACTAATTGACTTCTCTAATGGGAGTGTTGAAATACTTTCATTCAATCAATACCTGCATTCAATCATCTGCAGCACTGATCAGCGTATTCTGGTAGTGAAGGAGTCTCCACTGTTAGAATACAATATCACAGTGGGGCGGGGGGGTTTCCTCCATCCTCCTCACTTTTGTGGATGGGGGGGAATAGTTTTTTTTTTTGTTTTTTCGATCAGCCAGCCAGCTGATCAAAACAAACAAAAAAAAAACTATTCATATATGGCCAGCTTTTATTGTATGATGGTGAGAATCATTTAACACAGAAGACTGAGGAATTACTGTCAAGGACAAGACTGTTGGGGATGACATCATTGGGTCTAAAATAAGATTTGTTTAGAAAATGGTAAGGTTTTATTTAATAAGGGCATCAGCATGTTGATGAGGGGGGTCATGAGGAACCAGCGAAGGTATAATATAAGCAGATTAAACTCTGTTATTAAGACCATCATAAGTCCAAAAAGCATAAAAGATTATGTAGGGAGACGAAGAGAGAGGGGAAGGAGCTGGGCCAGCACAGAGAGTTACTGGACTATGGTGTGCATGGAGGGTGGGAATTGACTCTTACTTGAGTAGTCTTTTTTTATAGCAAGTTCAAAAAGTCACATTGCATGCATGTAAAATATAATTTAAGGAAAAGAAAAACATAGCAAGTATGTATTTAAAAGATTTTGAAGTTAGATGACAGGGTTTGTTCAATAATGGAAGCCTTACCGATAGGCCAATATTTTATAAAAGTCATTATTTTACCTCCATGTGTCCAAATGTTTGTATGAGGGGTACCACTTCTAGATTATTTATCTCAGCAAGTTGCAATATCTTTACAATGTCCTCTTCACTGGAAATATGAGAGGCAGAGAGTCAGTAAAAGAAATATATGTATTGGTATTACAGTATTTTAGAATTGCTAAAATGTTTATAGAGTCTTAACAAACAATAAATTTGTTTTTAAAGTAAACTGACCTCTGTAGCTGTAAGCACTGTGGAGAAATTTATTAGCAAGTCAAGAAAGTGCCACCAATGATAGTGGGATTGTTTTTTGTTTGAGTGGAGGGACGTTAAAGTGTCAATATAAAAAGGTAAATAGAAGCAATTCCCTAGGGATTCTGAAACCATTATGGGAACATTTGCGGGACTCTCACCTATAAGCATATGGGGACTTCAGGACCTCCAGCTCTCCGGTAAATGGAAACATGTCCTCATATTCAATGAGTAGTCCGTTGGCCCCCAGCTTGGAGAACAATGGAAAAATCTAAAGAGAAGACACACAAAAGCAAGATTATTGGAGGATCATCTTTTCTAGAGCTTCTGACCTGCTTCTGTCACAGCTGATGTCTGTAGGGTCTTCACTCAAAGACTCTGTTGGGGTCGGTATTCACAACACAGAGCTACTGTAGGCCATGTGACCTGATTTGAGTCATGTGATCTGGTTGGAATGAGCCCTAAAGTCTGCTATAGAATACAATGGACTACATGCATACTGCAATATGATCCTTTAAATCCAGAAGATACTGTAATGCCCCGTACACACGGTCGGATTTTCCGTGATGTGTGTGTGATAGGACCTTGTTGTCGAAAATTCCGTGTATAGGCTCCATCACACATTTTCCATCGGATTTTCCGACACACAAAGTTTGAGAGCAGGATATAAAATTTTCCGACAACAAAATTCGTTGTCGGAAATTCCGATCGTGTGTACACAAATCCGATGCACAAAGTGCCACGCATGCTCAGAATAAATAAAGAGATGAAAGCTATTGGCCACTGCCCGGTTTATAGTCCCGACGTACGTGTTTTACGTCACCGCGTTCAGAACGATCGGATTTTCCGACAACTTTGTGTGACCGTGTGTATGCAAGACAAGTTTGAGCCAACATCCGTCGGAAGAAATCCTAGGATTTTGTTGTCGGAATGTCCGAACAAATTCCGACCGTGTGTACGGGGCAGAAGAGTGGAGCAGCTAATAAATAAAGCATTCCTACTGGCTGCACTAAACTACAGAAAATGGTGACAACACAGACCTTTTTATATCAGACACAGTGATTATGAATTGGGGCAGAATCAGTGCAGATATTTAAAGTGAATCTAAAGATTAAAGCATTTTCATATAAAATGCAGCCCCTACACTTTAAATCAGGGGGTCTCTAAACTTTCTAAACAAAGGGCCAATTTATTGTCCTTCAAACTCTGGGGGGGGGGGGGGGGGGGCAGACTGTGGCCAGCGGGAGTGGAAATTTTCCTGGCATCAGCTGGAGTAAACATCGCCACATTTGGTATTAGGGGCAGGAATAGTGCCCCACCATTGGTATCATTGGGAGGAATAGTGCCCCATCCTTGGTGTCAGTGGGAGAAATGAGGCCCAATTGTTGGTATCAGTGGGAGAAGGGGGTAAATTCAGGAAGGGGGTAAATTCTTCTGGGGCTGAAGTGGTTAATGAACACCTGAAAAGTTAATTTTTTTCAAAGTGGGATATTCTCCGTCCCTCTGGTGCTTGGGTCACATGTCCAGTGCCTTGGCAGTGGTCACGTGGCCTCTGCTGATGTAAGGGATCCATAGTCTGGCTCAGATCAGTTCTTCAAGGTCATGTGGCAGGCAACAGGTGACCAATGTCCTGATCCGGGTCACATGACTAGGCACAAGTATTAATAAACTAATCTTGTCTCTCACCTGCTCGTAGTAGGAAATCTTCGGAGGAGCTCCCTTGAGGTCGAGGTGAACCAGTTTCATCTGCACCTTACTAAAATCCTTGCGGACTGCTGACTGTTTCTTGGCCACGGGTTCTGTCAGCTCCTCCTTAGGTGGCTCCGGGGGAAGATCTTTGATGACTGGGTCTATCCTGACTTCATTGTCACCCCAAAAAAAGTCCTCATTGGCCTTCACTTTAACGGGTTTTGAAACCTGCGGGGGACTGTGCACAGAAGTGAAAAACTATAGTATGAATATAGTATGAGTAAAATATGCATAGCATAGTATAACATTTAATACAGGGCCCGTTCGGCAGGCAGTACCACTGGCAAACTTGACCAAATCAAGTGAATGGGTTGCATAGCAATGGTGCTGCAACTGTGAGTAATGGTTCAAAAATGGTTCAAAATGGTTAACACAGGTATTGAGGAGGCTGTCCACTGTGAATCACTTTTCAGAGAGGTGGTAAACACTGCTGCACATGTAAACAAGGCCTTTATCCCATAAATCTTAAAGCAGATCCTCACTGCATCTGAGCACCACAAACCAAAAAAAACTTTTTAATACATTTTTAATATTCAAAGCAAACTCCCCCATCCATCCTTGTCTCCATGCTTTATTTTGTTGAAAAATCACAGTGGCCAAAGCCAAATGGCTGCAGCCACTGATCAGTGTATTCTGACAGCAGGGAGTCCCTACTGTCAGACTACAATGGCACAGTGGGGCGGATTCCTCCATCCACCTCACTTGTGTGGATGGGAAGAACCTGTTCATTTTTTTTTTCTTCCACCCACCAGCTGAACAATAAGAGAGCTAACTGTGTATACTCACCTTTAGACATTTACCACAGACGCCAGGGCATCTTTTCCTTCCAGTAAAAACACCAACACGCAGGCATTTTTCCTCACACACAAATTTATATGTTACATATGTTTTGATGAGACGTGTTGCACGTGTCGCTACAAGCTGCATCCCACCCCTTACTCCACCTGGTGAGGGGGGCACAGTTTAACATCTTCGCCCTGGGCACTGGATGACCTTGTCCGGGCACTGCAGGTGGATGTGATGATGTCCTTGCCAGGGAATGCCAGTCTGTACGAGGTGGAGGACTGTAACAAAGTCCTGCCTCCTAGATAGATGGAAAACTGATCCAATGATACATTGAATCGGTGTGATGTGTATCCTAGGAAGAGGGACTTTGTTACAGTGGCTGCCAGGATATTCAAATCTGTAACTGAGCTCTGCGTGAGCAGGATGCATTTAATTGGCACTGATCAGGCTGCATTTCATGGGCACTGGTAAGGCTGCATTTAATGGGGGGGGGGTTCGGCGGCGGCGCAAAGCATCACCTCCCTCAAATGAGTTTGCCACCTTCCAGAAATAAGTTTTTGCGGGTTGGGATGTCTGTACCACCCAAACTGATTTTCCATCTTCATCTGCGAATAGAACTATTTACTATGCAGGTAAACAAGTGATCAATCGTGGACGGCACAGTCATATAGTGGCACTGATCCCCAGAAGAAAATGAAATTCACAGAGGGAAAAAGAATGGGGATTTTAAGGGTGCAAAAAGTTTTTACTATGCAGGTGTACACCAGGAAATGTCAAGACCAAGGAAGGGAAGTGAATCAGGGGGATTGAGTGGTAATGGATTTGGCTCAAGGAATATTACATTCTGGAAGAAACATCACTTGTGAGAACTTCTTCATGAGCCTGCAGTTAGCTAAAAAATTACTGGAGAAGAAAATCACAGTTGTTGGAACAATTCGTAAAAACAAAAAAAGAACTGCCTCAAGAATTTGTGACCACAAAAAAACAAAATGTCTACTCTACTCTGTTTGGTTTACAGAAAGACATGGTGATTGCATCATACTGTCCTAAGAAAAACAAAGTTGTTACCCTCTTGAACTCTATGCATTCCCAACCTACTGTTCAAAACCGAGAAGACAAAAAAACATAGATAATTCAAATCATACAAGGAGACAAAAGGAGGCGTCAATACGTTGGATCAGATGGTTCGTACTTACAGTACTAAATGAATGACCAGAAGATGGCCAATGGTTATATTTTATAACATGTTGGATGTTAGTGCTATTAATGCCTACACTATCTGGATGTCGCTAAAATCAGACTGGGATGCAAGTAAATCGCACAAAAGGAAGGTTTTCCTTACACATCTTGGGAAAGCACTGACTGGAGTATCTGAGGGGCCTGACGTTCATTAGACTTCTACTTCAGAAGAACCACCAAGAAAGAAAGCACGTTGCAGTATCTGCCCTAACAGCAAAGACAGAAGAACTCCAACAGTGTGTTGTGTGTCCAAAAAAAAAAAAACTTATGTCAAGAACATGTGAAAGTGGTGTGTTTGAGCTGTGGACAGTGAAACATTTTCATCATATTAGCATAACTTTTCTAACTACTTATGCCCTACACCTACATATCAAAATGTCATGTTTCTCTAAATTTACTTATCATTTTTATCGTTATCTATGAATTTATGTGCAGAGTAATATAAGGTGAAATACTCTTCACAGTTAGTGCTCAAAATATGGAGAATACATTATTACTTTATTATCACCAAATGAGTAAGCTTTGCTTAGTATTTCATGGTTATTCAATATTTCACTAGCTAAAATTATAATCAAAATTCATAATTACACTGTTTCACAATAAAAATTATACTAAAACTTGTACCAACATTTATTCATTATAATGTACCAAACTATAGTACAGGGCCCATTGGACCCTGGCGGTGCAAGGTGGTACAAAAAAAAAAAAAGAAGCCAGTAGACCAATGGTTAATGCTCTCCTTGCCCGGCCTGTCAGTTTAGGTTGACAGTCATGTCTTGGTAGGTTTGCAGTTGTGCCAAACTCTTTCCATTTCCGGATGATAGATTGAACAGTGCTCCTTGAGATGTTTAAAGCTTGGGATATTTTTTTTTTTATAACCTAACCCTGCTTCAAACTTCTCCACAACTTGATCCCTGACCTGTCTGGTGTGTTCCTTGGCCTTCATGGTGCCTCTGAGGGCTTCACAGAACAGCTGTATTTATAGTGAGATTAAATTACACACAGGTGGACTCTATTTACTAATTAGGTGACATCTGAAGGCAATTGGTTCCACTAGATTTTAGTTAGGGGTATCAGAGTAAAGGGGGCTGAATACAAATGCACTCCACACTTTTCAGATATTTATTTGTAAGAAATTTTGAAAACAGTTTATCATTTTCCTTCCACTGCACAATTATGTGCTACTTTGTGTTGGTGTATCACAGTGGCGTAGCGTGCAGGGTGCGGGGGGTGCCGTGGCCCCGGACGCGACATTTAGGGGGACGCAATTTAATGCCAGTAGTGTCACTACTGGCTGCCTCCTCCTAATTTAATTTCCTGTGTCCCCCGCGCTCCGTCGCCATGTCCAGTGTTTGGCGCCCTGTGATTGGACGTATGGGGGTCATGTGCGGCTGGCCTATCCGCGGTCACGGTTGCTTCTGAAGTCCCGCCTCCGCACATGACCCCCATACGCTCAATCACAGTGCGCCGGGAAACAATGAACATGCTGGCCGGAGCAAGGGGGAGACGAGCACTGGAGAGTGTGAGCCGCCGGGGCAGCTGTCTTCTCCTCCTCCTATCCTCCAGACCGATGCAAGACAAGAAGGTGAGGAATGGATAAACACGGAGGGGGGGGGGGGGGGGAGAAGAGACAGGCGCCGTATATGTAGTGTAAGTATAGGAAGACTAGGCAGGATAGTATAGCGTACAGTGTAGTATAGTGGTCAGTATAGTGTAGTGGACAGTGTAGTATTGTGGTCAGTATAGTGTAGTGGTCAGTGTAGTGTAGTGGTCAGTATAGTGTAGTGGACAGTGTAGTGGACAGTGTAGTGTAGTGGACAGTGTAGTGTAGTGGACAGTGTAGTGTAGTGGACAGTGTAGTGTAGTGGACAGTGTAGTGGTCAGTATAGTGTAGTGGACAGTGTAGTGGACAATGTAGTGTAGTGGACAGTGTAGTGTAGTGGACAGTGTAGTGGACAGTGTAGTGTAGTGGTCAGTGTAGTGGTCAGTGTAGTATAGTGGACAGTGTAGTATTGTAGTCTGTATAGTGTAGTGGACAGTGTAGTGAAGTGGTCAATGTAGTATAGTGGACAGTGTAGTATTGTAGTCTGTATAGTGTAGTGGACAGTGTAGTATAGTGGACAGTGTAGTATAGTGGACAGCGTGGTATAGTGGACAGTGTAGTATTGTAGTCTGTATAGTGTAGTGGTCTGTATAGTGTAGTGGTCAGTGTAGTATTGTGGTCTGTATAGTGTAGTGGTCAGTGTAGTATAGTGGACAGTGTAGTGGTCAGTATAGTGTAGTGGACAGTGTAGTGTAGTGGTCAGTATAGTGTAGTGGTCAGTGTAGTGTAGTGGTCAGTGTAGTGTAGTGGACAGTGTAGTGTAGTGGACAGTGTAGTGTAGTGGACAGTGTAGTGGTCAGTGTAGTGGACAGTGTAGTGGACAGTGTAGTATTGTGGTCAGTATAGTGTAGTGGTCAGTATAGTGGTCAGTGTAGTATAGTGGATAGTGTAGTGGACAGTGTAGTGTAGTGGACAGTGTAGTATTGTGGTCTGTATAGTGTAGTGGTCAGTATAGTGGTCAGTGTAGTGTAGTGGTCAGTGTAGTGGAGAGTGTAGTATAGTGGTCAGTGTAGTGTAGTGGTCAGTGTAGTGTAGTTCTCAGTGTAGTGGTCAGTATAGTGGTCAGTATAGTGGACAGTATACTGGACAGTATAGTGTAGTGGACAGTATAGTGGTTAGTGTAGTGGTCAGTATAGTGTAGTGGACAGTTTAGTGGAGTGTATAGTATAGTGGTCAGTGTAGTGTAGTGGTCAGTGTAGTGTAGTGGACAGTTTAGTGGAGTGTATAGTATAGTGGTCAGTGTAGTGTAGTGTTCAGTGTAGTGTAGTGGACAGTGTAATGGTCACTGTAGTGTAGTTCTCATTGTAGTATAGTGGTCAGTATAGTAACTACGAAAACCCCCTATCGGGGCTTTAAAGCAGCCAATAAGATTTGGTAAGAATAGTCAAAAAAGGTTGATTTTATTGGTACAAAAATTTGTATAAAAGTAGATAAATAAATTCTGACGATTCAAGTCAGGACATGAACTGAATACAGCATAAAAATTGCAACAGACAATATTCGTGGGTAGAAGCAATACAAATTACAATGTGTTATGAGACAACCAAGGTTTCTTCAAATGTTAAATCCTTATGACATAGCAACAAACAGGGCCTGTGAATAGGAGCAATGTACAATACAATATATGGGACAACAAGAATAGTATATATAAAAATACTGACGCGTTTTGACCCTCACTGGGTCTTCTTCAGAGGATGGGTTGTCCACTGTGGAAATGCAAACATATATCGAACACAGCATAAGACTCAATAATAGCAAACCAATGTGCATGCAATGTAACATATCTGCGTAAATTCCATAATTACCTATCACAGGGTTCCTGGCAGTACAGAGTATTTAAGGAAATGTGGTTCCTCCTATGTCCTCCGTCTCCCCCGTATCGGGCCAACTCCCCAGAGGGCGGGTGGAGGACCAAATGTGCCTTGCGAGGGATCACGTCTAAATGCCCCCACATATGCAGGGGAGGGAAGGGACTGCGAATGGCCAAAAGCTGCACCCAGATAAATTCATGTTGGTATTAGAAACAAAAGTAAAAGACGAGGAGTCAGTTAACTCCTCCAAATGGTTGAAAATTTCCCTATCGCGGGGCAATATGATGGGTCCATGGGTATACAGGGAAACAAATGCAGAGAAAAGGAAAAAGAAAGGAAAGGAAAAGAGGAGACTGAAAGGGAGGGGGAAGAGGGGAAAAAAGGGGAGGGAAGAAGGGGGGAAAAAAAAGGGGGGGGGGAAGGCAAGAGGGAAAAAAGGAGGGGGAGGATGGAGTGGGAAAAGGAAGAGTAAATGTTGGTGCAAGAAACGTGAACAACTCAGTGTAAAGAAATTGTGAAAGTGTGTAGCAAGAATAGACAGACAAGCAGCAAAAGCCCTGCCGCCCATCAAGGACCATATGGCAGTAGGAATATTGGGTGGAAGACAATGGGGTAGCAGCTCCAACAAACCACCAGTGCTTGGGCCCTGCGTCTCCTGTATAAGCCCACCAGGTGGCAACACCTGGTCTTGGGCGCCTCTTTCCTGCCAGCGGTGTCCCGGATCCCTTCCGGACGCCGTGCTCACGCGTGCGACCGCGTACGCGTGACGTAACCGCGCCTGCGCAGTTGTGGCGGAGGTGACGGGGGTGCCCGAGAGCATACACTCTTCGGGAACGCCGGGGGGGTCACGTTTGAGCGCACAGCTGTGCTGCTCTTTTCCCCCAGTGGGGGGGGGAGGAGGAACGATTGTGTCAGTATGTCTGCACCTGATGGGAGTTAGTCAATTGACACTCCCTATAAATGCACTAAGTCTCAGAGGAGGGCTATTGAATCCTTTTAAACCATGCGATACCTGGCTAAGCACCCACTGAGAGATTGGTAAGTACATTTGATACGCTTCCTAGCATACTTCCTCTGTAATCTTATTCTATTAATGACTCCTTATTTGTACTCCAACTTTTCAGAACCTGGAACATTCCATCTAATCACACTGGTCTGTTTAATTTGGTAAACAGTTCCGCTACCACCTTATACACATTTATCATGGTTTTTTTCACGCATGGTTTTGGGTGGTGGAGGTTTGTGCACATCTTGTGTTTTCACTCTTAAGCCCTACACTTCCCATTCCCTTCCCTCACATTCACCTGTGCACTCCTTTCCCACCCTGTCTGCACATCACTCCCCGCCCCCATTTTCCCCACCTTACCCCTCCCCTCCCCCCCCCTTTTCCCTTCCCCCCCCCCCCCCTTTCCCCCCCCTTTCTTCCTTTCTCCTTCTCCCGTCCTTTCCCCCCCCTCTCCCTTACCCCCTTCTCCCCCCCCCCTTCCATCCAACCTCGGTTGGTCTTTTTTCCACATTATTGGTCACCAACACTGGTGGTTTGTTGGAGCTGCTACCCCATTGTCTTCCACCCAATATTCCTACTGCCATATGGTCCTTGATGGGCGGCAGGGCTTTTGCTGCTTGTCTGTCTATTCTTGCTACACACTTTCACAATTTCTTTACACTGAGTTGTTCACGTTTCTTGCACCAACATTCACTCTTCCTTTTCCCACTCCATCCTCCCCCTCCTTTTTCCCTCTTCCCCCCCCCCCCCCTTTTTTTTTTCCCCCTCCTTCCCTCCCCTTTTTTCCTCTCTTCCCCCTCCCTTTCAGTCTCCTCTTTTCCTTTCCTTTCTTTTTCCTTTTCTCTGCATTTGTTTCCCTGTATACCCATGGACCCATCATATTGCCCCGCGATAGGGAAATTTTCAACCATTTGGAGGAGTTAACTGACTCCTCGTCTTTTACTTTGTTTCTAGTACCAACGTAAATTTATCTGGGTGCAGCTTTTGGCCATTCGCAGTCCCTTCCCTCCCCTGCATATGTGGGGGCATTTAGACGTGATCCCTCGCAAGGCACATTTGGTCCTCCACCCGCTCTCTGGGGAGTTGGCCCGATACGGGGGAGACGGAGGACATAGGAGGAACCACATTTCCTTAAATACTCTGTACTGCCAGGAACCCTGTGATAGGTAATTATGGAATTTACGCAGATATGTTACATTGCATGCACATGGGTTTGCTATTATTGAGTCTTATGCTGTGTTCGATATATGTTTGCTTTTCCACAGTGGACAACCCATCCTCTGAAGAAGACCCAGTGAGGGTCGAAATGCGTCAGGATTTATATATACTATTCTTGTTGTCCCATATATTGTATTGTACATTGCTCTTATTCACAGGCCCTGTTCGTTGCTATGTCATACGGATTTAACATTTGAAGAAACCTTGGTTGTCTCATAACACATTGTAATTTGTATTGCTTCTACCCACGAATATTGTCTGTTGCAATTTTTATGCTGTATTCAGTTCATGTCCTGACTTGAATCGTCAGAATTTATCTACTTTTATACAAGTTTTTGTACCAATAAAATCAACCTTTTTTGACTATTCTTACCGAATCTTATTGGCTGCTTTAAAGCCCCGATAGGGGGTTTTCGTCGTTTTTTATGCACTTTATGGGGTGCGCAGCCCATTTGTCTACACTCATGTGAGTGTCCTTCGTGGTGAGTCTAGTATAGTGGACAGTGTGGTTCTCAGTGTAGTGGTCAGTATAGTGGGCAGTGTAGTGGACAGTGTAGTGGACAGTATAGTGGACAGTATAGTGGACAGTGTAGTGGTCAGTGTAGTGGTCAGTGTAGTGGTCAGTGTAGTGTAGTGGACAGTATAGTATAGTGGTCAGTGTAGTTCTTAGTGTAGTGGACAGTATAGTATAGTGGTCAGTGTAGTGTGTAATGGTCAGTAAAGGAATCAGGTTGGTCAGTGTTGAAATCAAGTAGGTTAGTGTAGTGGTCAGTATAGGAATCAGGTAGGTCAGTACTATTGTATTTGAAGGGACTCGGGTCCGCAGGTTAGGGGGGGGCGCAAATTACTTGCCTTGCCCCGGGTGCCAACAACTAAAGCTACGCCACTGGTGTATCATATAAAATCTCAATAAAATACATTTACGTTTTTGGTCGCAACATGACAAAGTGTGGAAAATTGAATACTTTTTCAAGGCACTGTATATGCAAATATGTCTGCCGCTACGTACATACACAATTACAAACTATACATCAAAATAACGTCATTTTCACATTTCTAGCCTAAAGGAAACAGTGAGGAAATTCTTCGTTCAGATCTCCCCTGTGCTTTATGTGGCAGGAAGCCCAGTATTTGCTGTTGTTCCATGTCAGCATTCACACCCACCTGCTTTTATACAGATACTTTATGGCAGCCAGGGTCAGAATAAGTAGGACTCCCAAACGCAGCCAGTAGATCCTCCTTTGGGAAATCATCTCTGTAGAGAAAAGGAACAATGGAAGGATGAATTCACAGCCGAAATCCAACACCAATACTGAAAAAAGATACAGAGATCACTGTGTCAGTGGAATAAAAGCTGAACAAAGATGACAGAGGGTGGAGTGACAAAATATTGTCCTTGCGCTTAAAGTGACTAAAATATTTACCTTGGACAGCAGCTAGCCTTGAATAGCAGACACTTCCAGATGTCTGCAGACCAGTGGCCCGGTTGCCCTAAATTCTGTGCTACTCTGGATGGCAAACCCTGTCCCAGCTGCCCAAGTAAGGAGCCTGACCCTCTCTAACCGCCTAAGCTGTCCTGTAGGCCCATCACAATTAAAGAGTGCCACAAATACCCCTAACTAATGAATTGAGGCACAACTCACAGGTGAATATGGAGACACTAACTAAAATAGATATAGATAGAGATATATATATATATTATATATTATCTCTATCTCTGGATGGGGGAGACCTTCCGACATGGGTTATTGCCACATTGGAGTGGGAAGGGACCTGACTGCTTGACCCCCCCTGCTGCTACTTAATATCAAGTCTTAGATGCCTTTCGCCATGCATAGATATGAAAATCTATTAAGATACTCCTTACTACCAATATTGTCTTGAACTGTGACCTTGGATGACATTAAGGTGCATATACATGCCCGATGAACTGCTCCATCTGCTGAGGAAGTTGGCAGCAACTGGTCGTAATTAGTGGTACATTTACTTATGTATGGTTTTTCTATAGATTCGTGATAGAGCTTGGCGGTAGTTTTTTCTTCCTGATGAAGCGGGCAGCGACCCATGAAACGCGTCAAAGTTACAGCAAGCAACCCATCACCCAATCACAGCAGGGATGATGAGGAAACTACAAACAGTATCATATATTTTTAGCTGTGAACCTATAAATCAGTCTTGAAATTGTCTATACAATTTTTTACTTTTGTACAATAAACATTTGATATATTTTACAATAGTTGAGTAGTACCGGAAAAGTCTTCCATTTATTAGTTAAGAGTATTTGTGCAGATTTTTCTTTAGGATGTGGTACTTGCAGGGGCGGACTGATAACTCATGGGGCCCCCGGGCAATAGGAGATTATGGGGCCCCCAGGCAATCAGAGATTATGGGGCCACACAGTATACACACACACATTATACAATCAAACAGTATACACATACATGTACACACAGTATACACAGACAGATGTAAAAAAAAAAAACACAGATTTATCCATACTCTCCCTGGTTTTACTGAGGCTGGCAACCCCGATGGGGCCCCCTAGTGGCCCAGGGCCCTCGGGCAGTGCCCGAGTGGCTCAATGGTCAGTCCACCCCTGGGTACTTGACACACAATGTCATGTATAAAGAAGGTCCCTTTGAGTATTCCTTTCTCTCACTTAATACTTTTTCAATTAAAGAGTGGCCTTACTGGCCAATAGAGAGGTGAAACCCTTAAGGCAGGAAACCGGGCTCTAGCTGGGCTTAGGTCAATTTGTTTATCAATACAAATAATAAAGTGCAGCGCTAGGTTATGCACGAAATGACCCTGAGTATGAATAACATGTGTCAATAAAGTGCAAATGTGCAATTCAGTGCAATAAATGTGCAATAGTATACACAACCAAAAAAACATATGGAGCAATGCAAATGTGCAAGTCTATGCAATTAATGTGCAATGAAGCAAACAAAAAAATGCAAATAAGAAAATGCACAGACATGCGTTAAAGTCCAATATAAGTGCGAAAAAAACAAAAAAAAAAACAGAGCCGATATCAAAAAGTTCATGCGTAGTTGAAATCCAATGAAAGTGATCTCAAGTGCAATATGGAGCGTAGACCAAGTGCTTGACAACATGATACCCGTCACTTCATTAGGATAAAAGGCTTACCAGAGAGCCTGCAACCTCCCTTACTCAGGGGGGCTCAAACAATGCTTAGTAGGATCGAGGATCCACTAATGAAATACTTAGGCGCCCCCCACCAGAAGAGTTCGTGCACATCTGTAAAATCAAATCACGCATGTGCAGAATGTGTGTGCGTAGCGACATGTTCTGCGCATGCGAAATTTGATTTTACGAATTTGTATGGATTTTTTTACTTGCAAGGAACTACTTTGTGTTTACACGAATTGGAGAACTTTTTCCAGTCTCTTATGTATGCAGCATTGCAGCTTTTTTACCAATAAAACGCCTTAAGAGACATTCTACACTATTTGCAGTTCTTTTTCCCTCTCTGCATATTGTCACTTCCTGCCATTGATGCTGTCTGGCTACCATCTGATGTGCACGGACGGGTATCACAGTGTCAAGCACTTGGTCTACAGTCCGTATTGCACTTGAGATCACTTTTACTGGATTTCAACTACACAAGAACTTTTTGATATCAGCTCTGTTTTTTTGCACTTATAAACGCACGTATGTGCATTTTCTTATATGCATTTTGTTTGTTTGTTTCATTGCACATTAATTGCCTAGACTTGCACATTTGCATTGCTCTATATGTTTTTTTGGTTGTGTATACTATTACACATTTATTGCACATTTGCACTTTGACACGTTATTCATACTGACACGTTCATACATCATTCACACAACGCTGCACTTTATTATTTGTATTGTTGTTCGGAGCCTAATATCTGGGTTATAGTGTTCAGGAGCAGGTCACATTTCATTGTTTAATATTATTTATCTTTTACTCACCAAGCGCAGAAATTACTTTATATTTACTCACAATTTGTTTATCAAACTGGCCTAAAATTTGGAGAATGGAGTAAGCTCCATATCATCAAACATGAAGCTTACTCAGAGATTGGACTTCTGCCTCCAATTAAGGGATGGAGTGGTGGAGGAACATGGGGAAGTCTTAAGAGAACCTGTCCCTTTGCCTTGAATAGGCTAGAAAACTATACAGCAGGTAGGGGACAGGGTAGTCATTTTTACCTTCTATATGTTATGCAATCAAAGTCAATAACGTGGTATCCCCCACTGAGGCTACTTTCTTTTTGTAAAGACCAAAGAAGGGCACTGGCTGTGCCAAAGAGAGGAGGGCGTAAGGTAAAGTAGAAAAAAAAAGAGTAAGGGCTAGTTTACACTTGCTTCAAAACATGGCTTCGGACACGCTTTGTTAAAGCTCTCTGAACGCCAGTCAGTGCTCCCGTCACTAAATAAAATGGTTAGCCTACAGTCCTGTTTACACCTTGCTTTTGCTTGGTGCTTCAATGAAGCTTCAATGAGCCTTCGGTGGGGCTTCAATGAGCCTTCGGTGGGGCTTCAATGAGCCTTCGGTGGAGCTTCAACGAGCCTTCGGTGGAGCTTCAACGAGCCTTCGGTGGAGCTTCAACGAGCCTTCGGTGGAGCTTCAACGAGCCTTCGGTGGAGCTTCAACGAGCCTTCGGTGGAGCTTCAACGAGCCTTCGGTGGAGCTTCAACGAGCCTTCGGTGGAGCTTCAACGAGCCTTCGGTGGGGCTTCAACGAGCCTTCGGTGGGGCTTCAACGAGCCTTCGGTGGAGCTTCAACGAGCCTTCGGTGGAGCTTCAACGAGCCTTCGGTGGGAGCCTTCGGTGGAGCTTCAATGAGCCTTCGGTGGAGCTTCAATGAGCCTTTGGTGGAGCTTCAATGATCCTTCGGTGGAGCTTCAATGAGGCTTCAAGCAAGACTTCTATGGAGCCTTTGAAAACGCTTTGAAGCACCACTAAAGCTACATGGGGTATAATTTTTGAAGCAAAGCCAAAGCAAAGCAAAAGCAAGGTGTAGACAGGACTGTAAGCTAACCATTTTATTTAGTGACGGGAGCTTTGACTGGCGCTCAGAGAGCTTTAACAAAGCCTGTCCGAAGCCTTGTTTTGAAGCAAGTGTAAACTAGCCATTAATGCTGAAGTCGAAGCAAGTGTAAATGAGCCCTAGAGGTCCATTTTAAAGAGACTGTACGATATATAGTCAATTTAAAGCCCATTTAAAGGTTCTGCATTTATTACTGTAAGGAAGTCAGGCTGCAAATACAGAAATACTTATGCTCATTTTTTGTTTTTTTTATGTACTACGTATGTCCTGCAGCAAAGCTAAAATACCCAGTGCCTGCAGCATGCTGAAAACCTGAGAACCAGACCGCTAGTCTCAGAAAACACAGCAGTCTTGGTCTCTATTAGTCTGGCAAACCCTCTACACAGTGCTCCAAACAACAAGGCTAGAGAGATAGTGTGAGCTATGTTAATTGGAGCATTGTGCAGGGGGTGCGTTAGACCACTGGAGACCCAGGCCGCTGCATTGGGTATGAGACCAGCAGTCTGGCTCTACAGAATGCTGCCGTCACAGGGTATTTTATCTTTTGCTGCAGCATTTAGTAAGTAAAAAATAAAGGAGGAACATACCCTGAAGACATTATATACGTTGCATTCTTTAGCTAGATAAACTGTAATGTTAGTGGTATGCGCACAGCATCTGTTACTTATCACCATTACAAGACATTCCCATTTCCAGCACACAATGCAGCCCATACTACTCATACTGCACATCATACTAGGAAAAAACATAGGAGACAGAATGTTACATTATTAATGTATTTCTTGTGTCTGCTGAAATGTCAGGTGTTTGCACAATGTCAGTTAATATTAGTCCATGCAAACATGGCAAGTCAGACACATATTGACTTTTGGATAAACTTTCTGGTTTATCCAGGTCAAAATACTATACAATAAGAATCAGATCTCCCAACAGGGATGAAACAGCGGGTGGCAAATTTGCATCAGCATACAGTATCTCACAAAAGTGAGTACACCCCTCACATTTTTGTAAATATTTTATTATATCTTTTCATGCGACAACACTGAAGAAATTACACTTTGCTACAATGTAAAAGTAGTGATTGTAAAGCTTGTATAACAATATAAATTTGCTGTCCCCTCAAAATAACTCAACACACAGCCATTAATGTCTAAACCGCTGGCAACAAAAGTGAGTACACCCCTAAGTGAAAATGTTCAAATTGGGCTCAATTAGCCATTTTCCCTTCCCGGTGTCATGTGACTTGTTAGTGTTACAAGGTCTCAGGTGTGAATGGGGAGCAGGTGTGTTAAATTTGGTCTTATCGCTCTCAATCTCTAATACTGGCCACTGGAAGTTCAACATGGCACCTCATGGCAAAGAAATCTCTGAGGATCTGAAAAAAATAATTGTTCCTCTACATAAAGATGGCCTAGGCTATAAGAAGATTGCCAAGACCCTGAAACTAAGCTGCAGCACGGTGGCAACGACCATACAGCAGTTTAAAAGGACAAATTCCACTCAGAACAGGCCTCGCCATGGTTGACCAAAGAAGTTGAGTGCATGTGCTCAGCATCATATCCAGAGGCTGTCTTTGGGAAATAGACGTATGAGTGCTGCCAGCATTGCTGCAGAGGTTGAAGGGGTGAGGGGTCAGCCTGTCAGTGGTTAGACCATACGCCGCACACTGCATCAAATTGGTCTGCATGGCTGTCTTCCCAGAAGGAAGCCTCTTTTTTTTTTACAAAGGTAAATTTTATTGCAGTCAAAACAAAACACGTCAGTGTACAATGCATCATACAAGTGAAAAAGAAGGAACGTTAGTGTATTACATCAATTGAAACCGTCACATAGGTATTTACATTACCAGTAGATATGTCCAAAGGGTCAGACAATTGTTGAATTATTCAGGATTTAGCAGTGATTCTCTGTCGAAGGGGGAGATCCCCTTACCCTAACTAATTATTACAGAATGAGCATCTGGGGGGGGGGGGGGGGAGACCGGCAGGATCATATGGGAAGGGAAGGGGAGAGGGACCGGGAAGAGGGAGGGGAGAATGGAAGCCCACCAGCAATAGCCTTTCGTAAATTGGCATGCATGAGATCTCTACCAGTCTGATCTACGGATCCAAACCAGGGCTAGGTGGAGAGACCTCCAGTGGGAGAGATCCCCAGGAGTCGATCCACGAAGACCATATCTTATCAAATTTAGACGGACAATTCCTGTTAACATATGTTATTTTATATAATGGCAAAACAGTATTTAGAGTCTTTCTCCAGGCATTGACGGTAGGCGGCTCACTCAACTTCCATCTCAACAGAATCTCCCTTCGGGCGTAATATGTGGCAAATGCTATAAACAATTTGGCATATTTCCCTACACCAGAGTCCACCAATACATTCAGCAGCAAAGCACGTGGGCATAGTGGAATCGTAGTCTCCACTGTCTGGTTGACGTCCGCCAGGACCTGCTCCCAATACCCCCGCAATCCAGGACATGACCACGTCATGTGCAAGAAAGAGGCGTCCAAATCTCCGCATCGCGGGCAGGCCGGAGACCTGTCTGGATAAATAACTGCCAATTTACGTGGCGTATAATAGGCCCTATGCAGGAATTTTAGTTGCAGGAACCGGTCTCTGGCAGAGATCAAGCTGGAGACGTATGAAGAGAGACACGTCTCCCACTCCTCCTCCTCGAGAGAGGGCAAGTCCTCCTTCCACTTTAGGAATAGTTTCCCCAGTTTTGTGGGCCTGGCAGCTGTTATATGAAAATATATTGTCGAGAGAGGAGCTACCAAAATTTTTGTGGAGAGCAGCTTCTCCACAGGGTCTGACTCAAGGTTGATGCCCCCGGGAAACTGATGCTGGAATGCGTGCCTCACCTGCAGGAAGCGAAAGAACATCCAATTGGGCAGTCCATATTTCCCTTTTAATTCCTGGAATGTCATCAACCTTCCCCCCGTTACCAGATGTCTAAGATTCATTATACATTTATTTGCCCAGACCTGTGGGTCCGGCACCGTTCGTAAGTGAGGAAGATTGGGGTTGCCCCATAGAGGTGTGTGAGGGGATATTTTACCTTCAGACCGAAAACTCGCCCTGGCCTTCTGCCAGACCGCGATGGTAGTGCGCATTGGGGTCGTCAAGTTCGGGTAGGCCTTGGGTCCACGGAACACCAGGTTGCTGAGAGCGGCATATGAGCCCAGGATCGCAGCCTCTAGGGTTACTGCGGGGTTATCCCTGGGCTGGGAGAACCACCATCGGGCAGTCACCAATATAGCCGCCCAATAGTATGCCTGGAAGTCCGGAAGAGCCAACCCCCCTTGTCCTAATGTCAGCTGCAGAGTAGTCAGCGCCAACCTGGGCACCTTCCCCAACCACAGAAAGGAGGTGATTATAGCTTTTATTTTGGCAAAGTAGGAGGCCGGTATCTGTACTGGGCTGTTCCTAAACAGATAGAGGAATTTTGGGAGGAATACCATCTTAATTAAATTCACTCTCCCCACAGGCGTCAGGGGGAGCGACCTCCATTCAGTGCACTTTTTAGAGAACTGCGCCAGTAAGGGGTTTAGGTTGTGATCCAAATACTGGGCCACTGGTCCTCCTATCTGAATCCCCAGATATTTAAACCTATCTACCCATACCAATTGACTCTGACTGGGAGGTCTAGGTCTGTTAGGGCTCAAGGGATAAATCAGAGATTTACTCCAATTGATCCTAACTCCCGAGAAGGACCCAAATTCATCTACCAACCGCAGAGCCACTGGGAGTGAGGAGGAGACATCATTCAAATACAGGATGGTGTCATCTGCATACAAGGATATTTTCTCCTCCACCACTCCCATTTGAAGCCCCCTGATCCCGGATTCTGCCCGAATTTTGGCCGCTAGGGGCTCCACCGCCAGGGCAAACAGCCCCGGTGACAGCGGACACCCCTGTCTAGTTCCCCGGCCCAGGGGAAACTCCCTTGATAATGAATTACTCGTACGTACCCTAGCCCTGGGTGAGGCGTACATCAGGCGCAGCCACCCAATAAATGTCGGTCCGAACCCGAACTTCCGGAGGACAGCCCAGAGGTACTCCCATTCAACGGAATCAAACGCTTTCTCGGCGTCCAAGGACACCACTACCCCCGGGCTGCCCTCCGGTGCCGCATCCAAATGCGTCAGGAGCCTGCGTATGTTTATGTCTGTCCCTCTGCCCGGCATAAACCCGGACTGGTCCGGGTGGATCAAAGCTGTGATCACTGAATTTAGACGCCCCGCCAAGGCTTTGGCAAGTATTTTGAGGTCCACGTTTAGTAACGAGATTGGGCGATAGGAGGAACACAGCTCCGGATCCTTACCAGGCTTAGGGAGGACAACAATTACCGCCTCGGACATAGACGAGGGGAGAACTCCATTCTCAAATGTTTTCAGCAACACCTCCCTGTAGATAGGCAAGATTTCTTCTGTATATTGTTTATAGAATTCCGCCGGGTAACCATCCGGTCCCGGTGTCTTGCCGCTCTGGAGGGATTTCACCGCTAGCTGAAGTTCCTTGAGAGTAAGAGGACCATCCAATCTCTCTCTAGTAGCGTCTGTTAGGCATGGCAAGTCCATCCCCTCAAGGTACGCCTGCAACTCAGGTTCAGTGAATTGTACTCTAGAGCTATAAAGTTCTTGATAGTAAGTTGCAAATTGTTCATTTATTTGCGAAGGGATCCGTTAGGGCTTCTCCATCAGAGGACCGGATACAGGGTATAGATACTGGGGAGGAATACTCCCTTGACAGCCAGGCCAATAAGCGACCACTTCTCTCCCCCTGCTCGAAAATCCGCTGGCTCTGATGCAGAAGATGGAGTTTTGTATTTGATATGCGTATGAGAGAGACGTCCCTCAGCGCCTCCTGCAAGGAAGCATACGCCTGAGAGGTACGATCTCTAACATAGGCCGCCTCCAGCCCACTCACCCTAGCTTCTGCCCTCTCAAGTTCCTCACGGGCCCCTCTACGAACTTTTCCTACTCGGTCCTGAAACTTACCTCTCATACACACCTTAAATGCATCCCAGACAACCGGGACAGGGATAGATCTATCCCAGTTCACCCAGAATTCAGCCAGATCAGCTCTACACGGGACATCCACCCTTGAGTCAGATAACCAGAATCTGGAAAGTCGCCATAGCCCTTCTGGAGCGCGGTTTGTTAGTTCTAGCTGCAGGGAGACAGGGGCATGATCCGAGATCCCTCTGGGGAGAATAACAATGTCTTTAATACTAGACAGGATCGTTCCCCCTGAGTAGACCAGGTCTATTCTAGAAAAAGTTTTGTACGTGGCTGAGTGACAGGTAAATGCCTGCACCCGAGGATTTCTCCATCGCCAGACATCTGTAAGATTGAAGGCCTCTGCCCACGCTTTAAGGTCGGACAAGGGTCCTGATGACCTAGACATCCTATCCACTTCAGGATCTGGGACCATATTAAAGTCCCCCAGCAGCAGAACATTATCAGTGGCATATTGTGAAACTCTAGAGATCAGTTGATAAAGAAAGGAGACCGAGGCAGGAGGGGGGATATAGAGTCCCACCACCACCAGCTCCAGGTTCATTATGATAGCATGAATGATTATGTATCGCCCTCCGGGGTCTATATCTAGAGCTAGCAAACGGAAGGGGAGGGATTTGCGCACCAGGACACTCACCCCTCTTGCCAGGTTAGAGTAGGTAGAATGGTACGCATGCCCCACCCAGGGCCTACGCAAGCTCATTGTTTTCCCTCCCACAAGATGCGTCTCCTGAAGTATGCATATGTGGGGGGACTGTCTCTGCAGGAACTGGAACACCAGCGATCGTTTAACCTTGGAGTTTAGACCCCTGGTGTTCCAGGAGACAATTTTACATAAAGACATTAAGCCACCATCGTACATTAAAAGCAGGATATGACATCACCACCAATCGCGAGCCGCCCACCGTCACATATGCCTTGCCAGATTGTGTAACCATTTCAACATGCAATATATAGCATATAACACACTGATTGAACTGACTTCCCTTAACATACTTGCGTACAAACCAAACAAAAACCCCCCCAACCTTCCCCCCACCCCCCTCCCCGCCACCCCCCACCCCAACCGGAGGGAGCCTTATTCCCGAGACAACTAGAGGCAACATGCCTCCGTGGAGGTATCGTGTACAAGAAGGCACCGGAGTCCCGTCCTCTGGAGTACAGTACATGGACCGGTTGATGGAGACTGAGATATGTGGGACCAGTGCAGTCTCCCAGCATAAGCTGGGGGTAGGAAAACTTAGTTGCAAACCTGTAGAACTAGAACCATAAAGTAATCCACAACATTTCTAAGGAGTGCAGTCTTAGCTGTATTGCAGAGCTAGGCATGACGGGACACGCTGCACCTCTTCTCAACCTCCCCCTGCACAGAGAAGTCCCATGGTACAGAAAAATCCAGCAGCATGGCGGGGAAGGAACGGGATCCCCCCTTAAGCTGGATCCCAAGCAGGGCTCATAGTTCATATTCCGTGCGGCGGCAACCCTCCCACTCCCCTTAGAGGAACATAGGGAAAGCCAGCAGTAAAGAGAGGACTGCCGTGTGTTTCAGGATGTCTCATGCAAGTCCCTGCTCATATTTCTCTGGCACACGGGAAACCCAGAGCAGCCCTGATAGGAGGTGGGCATTATTGGAGTGAGGATCTCCGTCATTAATTAGGTCTGGAGAGTTAGTCTGCTCAGCCGTCTGACTCCTCTTCAACACTGGGATCACACTGTTGCATCCGTGTGGGGATGTATAAATGAGAGGGTATATAACCAGCAATATTTAGTGCCTGCGTACCGTCTCTATCCAGGAGGAGGCTTCCGCCGGTGAGGTGAAAAAGCGGGTGGACTCTCCATCCTCCACCCGGAGACGTGCCGGAAAAAGCATACTGTACTTTATACCTTTGGCCCGCAGTTTGGCGCACACTGTATCGAACGATTTACGCTGCCTCTGTGTCTCCATGGAAAAGTCAGGGAATATCATCAGCCGCGTGTTCTCATATTTCAGCTCTTGCAGTGCTCTGGCTTCTCTCAGTATCATATCCCTATCCTTAAAATGGAGCATTTTAAATATGAATGTGCGAGGGGGGGAGCCCTGCGGCCCCCGTGTCGCTGGCATGCGGTGGGCCCTTTCTATAGTGAAGAAGGGAGAGTATCTCGCCCCGGGGAGCAGATCCTTCAGGAGTCGCTCTGTGAATGCAGTAGGGTCCATACCTTCAGCTCCCTCCGGGAGGCCGACGATGCGGAGATTGCTCCTCCTGTTCCTATTCTCGGCATCTTCTGCCCTACTCTCCAGGGCTTTCACCCTCGCCTTCAATGTGTGTAGGTCCCCTGAGTGATCACGTACAGTATCCTCAGTCCCGGAGACCCGCTGCTCCACCTCCGCCATGCGGCCGCGGAAGGAGTCCAGGTCTCTTCGGATAAAGTCCACATTGGTTTGGACGTGGTCTATCTTGTCCATTAGGGCCGCCTGACCCGAGGCAATTGTTTGAATGGCTGCAGCTAGATCAGCAGCCGTAGCTGGAGGAGAGTCCGCCGCCTCCGTCTGGGACGCCATGTGCGTTGTAATGGCCGCCTGGCTCCGTGTCCTCGCTCCTTCAGGATGTGCCGTTGCCGATTTGGACCTTCTGGATTTGCCGCTGGGCATGACCCGGGGTCCCTGCCGATCCTCTGGGCTCTCGATCGGCACAGGATTGGCACTAGATCCGGGGTTATAAGAAGGATAAAAAGCAGTCTCCAGGAGCTCTGTTACTGAGCGTCCTCTCCCGTCGCCATCCTGGACACGCCCCAAGGAAGCCTCTTTTAGAGATGATGCACAAGAAAGCATGCAAACAGTTTGCTGAAGACAAGCAGACTAAGGACATGGATTACTGGTCTGGCCTGTGGTCTGATGAGACTAGGATAAACTTATTTGATTCAGATGGTGTCAAGCGTGTGTGGTGGCAACCAGGTGAGGAGTACAAAGACAAGTGTGTCTTGCCTACAGTCAAGCATGGTGGTGCAAGTGTCATGGTCTGGGGCTGCATGAGTGCTGCCGGCACAGTGGAGCTACAGTTCATTGAGGGAACCATGAATGCCAACATGTACTGTGACATACTGAAGCAGAGCATGATCCTCTCCCTTCGGAGACTGGGCCGCAGGGCAGTATTCCAACATGATAACGACCCCAAACACACCTCCAAGACGACCACTGCCTTGCTAAAGAAGCTGAGGGTAAAGGTGATGGACTGGCCAAGCATGTCTCCAGACCTAAACCCTATTGAGCATCTGTGGGGCATCCTCAAATGGAAGGTGGAGGAGCACAAGGTCACTAACATCCACCAGCTCTGTGATGTCGTCATGGAAGAGGACTCCAGTGGCAACCTGTGAAGCTCTGGTGAATTCCATGCCCAAGAGGGTTAAGGCAGTGCTGGAAAATAGTGGTGGCCACACAAAATATTGACACTTTGGGCCCAATTGGGACATTTTCACTTATGGGTGTACTCCCTTTTGTTGCCAGTGGTTTAGACATTAATGGCTGTGTGTTGAGTTATTTTGAGGGGGCAGCAAATTTACACTGTTATACAAGCTGTACACTCACTACTTTACATTGTAGCAAAGTGTCATTTCTTCAGTGTTGTCACATGAAAAGATAGAATAAAATATTTACAAAAATGTGAGGGGTGTACAGGTGGCACTGCAGCGTTGTAATTTGTATTCTCTGTGGTAATCTAACAGGATGTATTATCTATATTTAAGTCAGGGACGTGCAGTCAGGAGAGGCAGGTGAGGCAGAGCTCGGTAAAATTTAGGGGGCATTTAGGCCAAGTCCTACCCCACCACTGGTAAAAAATGTGAGCCTCCCACGACCTATGGTTCCGGAGATACGGGCCTCCTTAAGCAGCCTGTCAGAAGCTACATACAGAGCGGCCAGTTTAAATACAAGCTGGCACACTCTGTTTGCAGCAGACAGAGGATGAGCTCACAGTGCCTCTCCTCACTTCTTGTCAGAGTGTCAGGAGACTAGTAGACCAGACTGTGTGGACTGCACAGAGATAACCCAAAACACATGTAAGTGAATAGTGATATTTATTAAAATAGGTGATAATTAGAAAATACAAACAGTAAACAACCAACCCAACAAACCCACTACAACAACAATATCTACAGCAAGGGGCAATACCGGAATCACAGATGTCAGCCAGGCCAGGGTCATACACAGCAGGTCAGCAAGAACAAGGGATATACCAGAGACATAAACGTTTAGCCAAGCCAAGGTCATACACAGGAAGATCAGTAAATGAGGGACAGGGAACCAACAGGACAGAGAGGGGGTGGATCGGGCTGAAGGGTACAGGAACACGGAAGGGATCGGGTCAGGATAAGCTCGGGCACAAGGTCAGATGCAGGTTCAGGATCGGGTAACAGGCGAACAAGGTCAGGGCTCAAGGAGAGAGATACCAAGGCAAGCATATAAGGGCTTGCCGGGTATTTATAGGACTGACTATGATTGACTTCAAGTCACACCTGAGCGCAGGGAGTGTTGTTTGCTCCATACTGCCAGGATCCATCCGCTGGTGGACGTCAGTACTGCGGCCAAAAGATGAAATGACACCAGCAAGGAAATATTCTCCTGACAGTTCAACACTGCCAGGAGACACCTGCTGGTGGACCCCAGTACTGCATGCCAAACGATATATCTTGCCAGCGGACGGATCCTTTCCTGACCGTACCCCCCCTTAAAGGATCGGCCTCCGGACGCTCCAACTAGTCTTAATTGTCCATAGTCTATGGCATCAGGCAGAATGGTGGAAGAAGGCTGGTCATCAGGCCCATCCAGGCAGACAGCTGGCACATCAGAGTCATTGAGCTGGGCAGCGGACAGGAACAAACCGAGCTGGGCAGCAGACAAGAACAAACCGAGCTGGGCAGCAGACAAGAACAAACCGAGCTGGGCAGCAGACAAGAACAAACCGAGCTGGGCAGCAGACAAGAACAAACCGAGCTGGGCAGCAGACAAGAACAAACCGAGCTGGGCAGCAGACAAGAACAAACCGAGCTGGGCAGCAGACAAGAACAAACCGAGCTGGGCAGCAGACAAGAACAAACCGAGCTGGGCAGCAGACAAGAACAAACCGAGCTGGGCAGCAGACAAGAACAAACCGAGCTGGGCAGCAGACAAGAACAAACCGAGCTGGGCAGCAGACAAGAACAAACCGAGCTGGGCAGCAGACAAGAACAAACCGAGCTGGGCAGCAGACAAGAACAAACCGAGCTGGGCAGCAGACAAGAACAAACCGAGCTGGGCAGCAGACAAGAACAAACCGAGCTGGGCAGCAGACAAGAACAAACCGAGCTGGGCAGCAGACAAGAACAAGCCGAGCTGGGCAGCAGACAAGAACAAGCCGAGCTGGGCAGCAGACAAGAACAAGCCGAGCTGGGCAGCAGACAAGAACAAGCCGAGCTGGGCAGCAGACAAGAACAAGCCGAGCTGGGCAGCAGACAAGAACAAGCCGAGCTGGGCAGCAGACAAGAACAAGCCGAGCTGGGCAGCAGACAAGAACAAGCCGAGCTGGGCAGCAGACAAGAACAAGCCGAGCTGGGCAGCAGACAAGAACAAGCCGAGCTGGGCAGCAGACAAGAACAAGCCGAGCTGGGCAGCAGACAAGAACAAGCCGAGCTGGGCAGCAGACAAGAACAAGCCGAGCTGGGCAGCAGACAAGAACAAGCCGAGCTGGGCAGCAGACAAGAACAAGCCGAGCTGGGCAGCAGACAAGAACAAGCCGAGCTGGGCAGCAGACAAGAACAAGCCGAGCTGGGCAGCAGACAAGAACAAGCCGAGCTGGGCAGCAGACAAGAACAAGCCGAGCTGGGCAGCAGACAAGAACAAGCCGAGCTGGGCAGCAGACAAGAACAAGCCGAGCTGGGCAGCAGACAAGAACAAGCCGAGCTGGGCAGCAGACAAGAACAAGCCGAGCTGGGCAGCAGACAAGAACAAGCCGAGCTGGGCAGCAGACAAGAACAAGCCGAGCTGGGCAGCAGACAAGAACAAGCCGAGCTGGGCAGCAGACAAGAACAAGCCGAGCTGGGCAGCAGACAAGAACAAGCCGAGCTGGGCAGCAGACAAGAACAAGCCGAGCTGGGCAGCAGACAAGAACAAGCCGAGCTGGGCAGCAGACAAGAACAAGCCGAGCTGGGCAGCAGACAAGAACAAGCCGAGCTGGGCAGCAGACAAGAACAAGCCGAGCTGGGCAGCAGACAAGAACAAGCCGAGCTGGGCAGCAGACAAGAACAAGCCGAGCTGGGCAGCAGACAAGAACAAGCCGAGCTGGGCAGCAGACAAGAACAAGCCGAGCTGGGCAGCAGACAAGAACAAGCCGAGCAGCAGACAAGAACAAGCCGAGCTGGGCAGCAGACAAGAACAAGCCGAGCTGGGCAGCAGACAAGAACAAGCCGAGCTGGGCAGCAGACAAGAACAAGCCGAGCTGGGCAGCAGACAAGAACAAGCCGAGCTGGGCAGCAGACAAGAACAAGCCGAGCTGGGCAGCAGACAAGAACAAGCCGAGCTGGGCAGCAGACAAGAACAAGCCGAGCTGGGCAGCAGACAAGAACAAGCCGAGCTGGGCAGCAGACAAGAACAAACCGAGCTGGGCAGCCGACAAGAACAAACCGAGCTGGGCAGCCGACAAGAACAACCGAGCTGGGCAGCCGACAAGAACAAACCGAGCTGGGCAGCCGACAAGAACAAACCGAGCTGGGCAGCCGACAAGAACAAACCGAGCTGGGCAGCCGACAAGAACAAACCGAGCTGGGCAGCCGACAAGAACAAACCGAGCTGGGCAGCCGACAAGAACAAACCGAGCTGGGCAGCCGACAAGAACAAACCGAGCTGGGCAGCCGACAAGAACAAACCGAGCTGGGCAGCCGACAAGAACAAACCGAGCTGGGCAGCCGACAAGAACAAACCGAGCTGGGCAGCCGACAAGAACAAACCGAGCTGGGCAGCCGGCTCCGGGTCATCGAGCTGGGCAGCCGGCTCCGGGTCATCGAGCTGGGCAGCCGGCTCCGGGTCATCGAGCTGGGCAGCCGGCTCCGGGTCATCGAGCTGGGCAGCCGGCTCCGGGTCATCGAGCTGGGCAGCCGGCTCCGGGTCATCGAGCTGGGCAGCCGGCTCCGGGTCATCGAGCTGGGCAGCCGGCTCCGGGTCATCGAGCTGGGCAGCCGGCTCCGGGTCATCGAGCTGGGCAGCCGGCTCCGGGTCATCGAGCTGGGCAGCAGGCTCCGGGTACCAGGATATCAGGCTGGAGGATGGGCACATCAGACCGGAAAGCAGGCTCATCAGGCTGAACAGTGGGCACATCAGGCTGGAAAGTGGGTACCAAGACATCAGACCGGGCAGCAGGTGCTGGAACTTCAGGCTGGACAGCAGACACAGGCGCTGGCACATCGGGCAGAACAGCAGGTGCTGGCATACCAGGCTGAACAATAGGTACATCGGACTGGACAGTAGTCACTGAAGCGTCAGACTGGAACATGGGCACTGAGATGTCAGGCTGAGCAGCAGGCACTGGGACTTCAAACTGGACAGCGGGCACAGGCATTGGCACAACAGGCTGAGTAGAAGACACTGGTGCATCAGGCTGGACAGCAAACAGAAGGTCATCAAACTGGGAAGCGGGCACATCAGACTGGAACATTGGTAGCAAAACTTTAGGCTGGAACATGGACACAAGGTCATCAGACCGGTCAGCAGGCACTGGACCGTCAGGCTGGGTAGCAGGCACTGGACCGTCAGGCTGGGTAGCAGGCACTGGACCGTCAGGCTGGGTAGCAGGCACTGGACCGTCAGGCTGGGTAGCAGGCACTGGACCGTCAGGCTGGGTAGCAGGCACTGGACCGTCAGGCTGGGTAGCAGGCACTGGAACGTCAGGCTGGGTAGCAGGCACTGGAACGTCAGACTGGGTAGCAGGCAGAGGTTTGGCAGAATCAGGTGGGTTAGTTGGTGTGGAAGCAAGTTGGGTTACTGGCAGGATCGTGTGGGTAGGAAAGAATTTTTGTTTCTTTTTTGGTTTAGCCCGTGCAGTTTTGTATGTAGGTGCAGGGCTGTAAGAAAAGAAAGTAGCTGGATCGAAAGAAGACCAAGGAACAGTGGCTGGAGGAGGGTTTTGTGGGATTGTTACAGGTGGGGGAGAAGAGGCAGGTGGATTGAAAGCAGGATAGGTGCAGTGAGTAGAGACTGGGTAATAATACTTGGTGGGAAGCTGTGTATACTGGACTGTCGCTGAAGTTGCCATGAGTGATGGGGGAATAGATTCTTGGGAAGGCAGGTGATTAATGGCAGGACTGGAATGTTGTGGTTTGGCTAAATGCAGGAGATCTGACCATGTCTGTAGCACAGGTTGAACAAACATTGATTCGCACACAGCCTGACTAACCAGCGATTGCACTGAATGGATGCAATCAGACAACACCTGCTGTGAACAAAAGGCATAATGTTCCATGAGAAAGGCTGGATCATCCTCTAATAACCACACCAGAGACTCAACCTGATCTAAACTGAAGGGGGGAGAAAAATCATCCTTGCCCTCTGGAGTACTGGACAAGGCTAGCTCTGCACACAGCTGAATCAGAGGCTGAACATTTTCAAATAGCATACCGCCCTGATCCACCAGAGAATGGGCCAGACGGATACACTCTAATAGTTGATCCCTGGCCCACTCCTTCAATACCAGACGGCAATAACTATTATCCTCAGTTACCAATGAGGAAAGATAAATCACTATTTCTGCCTGCATTTTCAAAAAGGCTCCTAAGTGCAGCCACCTCTGGTCAGGGATGGCCTTGGTATACTGTCAGGAGACTAGTAGACCAGACTGTGTGGACTGCACAGAGATAACCCAAAACACATGTAAGTGAATAGTGATATTTATTAAAATAGGTGATAATTAGAAAATACAAACAGTAAACAACCAACCCAACAAACCCACTACAACAACAATATCTACAGCAAGGGGCAATACCGGAATCACAAATGTCAGCCAGGCCAGGGTCATACACAGCAGGTCAGCAAGAACAAGGGATATACCAGAGACATAAACGTTTAGCCAAGCCAAGGTCATACACATGAAGATCAGTAAATGAGGGACAGGGAACCAACAGGACAGAGAGGGGATGGATCGGGCTGAAGGGTACAGGAACACTGAAGGGATCGGGTCAGGATAAGCTCGGGCACAAGGTCAGATGCAGGCTCAGGATTGGGTAACAGGCGAACAAGGTCAGGGCTCAAGGAGAGAGATACCAAGGCAAGCATATGAGGGCTTGCCGGGTATTTATAGGACTGACTATGATTGACTTCAAGTCACACCTGAGCGCAGGGAGTGTTGTCTGCTCCATCCGCTGGTGGACGTCAGTACTGCGGCCAAAAGATGAAATGACACCAGCAAGGAAATATTCTCCTGACAGTTCAACACTGCCAGGAGACACCTGCTGGTGGACCCCAGTACTGCATGCCAAACAATATATCTTGCCAGCGGACGGATCCCTTCCAGACACAGAGGTACTTAGCTCAATGGATAGCTTGGAGCCTGGGACCAATGGTAAAGTACCATTAGCCCCAGCTGTCCAATACAAATATTGCAGTGGAGGTACGCCTCTCACTGCAGTGTCATAGAAGGGGCATGTGTCTAAAAGACAAATGCTCCCTTCCAGCGCAGCCCTCTTAACTAGAAGGAAATAACACGCGTTTATGTGTATAGGATTTATCCACAATCCCATTTTTGTCTCACACAGTTAAGAGGGAGAATGAGAATCTGCTGCCTGCTGAAAATGTACTGTTATAATCAAACTAAATCATATATTATTATGCAATAATAGAAAAACTGCCAAAACATGAAGCCAATAAATGGAGAAAGGCAGCAGAAGAAGAATTAAAGTCACTTCAAGAAAATAAAACTTGGACACTCACAGAGCTCCCTCCTAACAGCAAAACTATATGAAGTAAGTGGACTTTCAAAATAAAGTCAGACGCAGAAGGGAATATCCACAGAGACAAAGCCAGACTAGTTGCCAAGGGTTACTACCAGAAATTTAGTGAAGATTACGATGAAACATTTGCTCCTGTTGTAAAACACTCCACCATAAGAGCGCTTCTTAGAGTTGCAGCCGGGAAGGGCATGTAAGTGAAACACCTAGACATTAAAACTGCTTTCCTATATGGGAGACATTAAGGAAGATCTCTACATGGAGCAACCACCAGGGTTTGAGCAAGGAGATAACCTTATGTGTAAACTTCAGAAGAGCATCTATGGTCTTCAGTAATCTGCAAGGATATGGAATGAGAAAGTGAATGAAGTACTTACCAGAGAGGGAGTCTCAAGAAGTAAAGCAGACCCCTGTCTACTCCAAAAATCAAGAAGACAGATGGATATACATCTTTATCTAAGTTGATGACATTATAACTTGTTTTGAACAAGAAGGGGATTACAATCAGTTCACAAAATGAAAGAAAATGTTGAAATCAAAGAACTAGGGAACATTAGCTACTATCTGGGAATACAAATATAGAGAGAAAATGAAAGTTGCCTTCTCAACCAATCTCAAAAAATATCGGAAATCTTGGAACAATTCCAAATGCAAGATGCAGAGGAAGTGAAAACTCCTATGGAACCAGGCTATTAAAAGGAGCAGTGAAGCAGAAAACTTGCTACCCAACAATGATACATGTCGTAGAGTAATTGGTAAGCTGCTATATGTTGCCACTGTGATAAGACCAGACATAGCTGCAGCAGTGGGCATACTATGCAGGAAAGTTTCAGCTCCCTGTCAGCATGACTGGAACGCAGTAAAAAGAGTGATACAGTACCACAAAGGAACAATTCAGATGAAGTTACTGTTAGCAGCAACATCCAATCCATGACTGGTCGGATATGTGGATGCTGATTGGGCCGGGGACTGCACAGACCGCAAATCCACAAGAGGATTCATCTTCCAGCATGGGGAAGGAACCATAAGTTGGTCTAGTCGAAAGCAAACAACTGTCGCTCCATCTTCAACTGAAGCAGAGTACATTGCAGCAGCACACCCTTGTCAAGAAGCAATATGGATTTGTGAACTTTTTGTGGACATTGCGATAAACATGTCAAAACCAATTCCCATTTTTGCAGACAACCAGGGATGTATAAAGCTTATGCAATCAGAAAGGGTCAATCCTGGGACCAAACACATCGACGTCAAGTATCACCTACTAAGGGACAATCAAGAGCAAGGTGTTATTGACATTCAACATTGCCCATCAAAGGAGATGACTGCTGATGCGCTCACCAAGCCTTTATTGGAGGAACGTAAAAATTATTTCCAGAAGAAGCTGAATATAGTTTTGCAAAGCACATGCTGCTGAGAAGGGGTGTTGGAAGAACAACATGTAATGTAAAGTTGCTTATATAAACTGACTAATATATATATATATATATATATATATATATATATATATATACACATACACACACACACACACATTATACCTTTCTACCCAGCAGGTGGCACTGCAGTGTTATAATGTGTAATCTCTGTGGTAATGTAATAACAGGATGTATTGTCTGTATCCTCCTTGTTTCTGTTCATAAGGATATTCCTCCATAAAAGTAAAGCCGTTTTCTGAATCCAAGAAGCTTCCAAAGCATTATTTACTCAGCTAATAATGGTGTGGAGTGCTGTGCTAAGGTGCATTCAGTACTGACTGCAGAGTATGGATACTGAGTGCAGTGGGGGCAATAAGAGTGGTGTGCTGATTTCAGCAGAGCTTTTAGGGCAGTATGCAGAGTGCAACAGGCAGAGTGCTTATATACACAAGTGACCTCACAAATGCGATTCTGTAAGAATGGTCAAACATTCCCATAGACACACTCCTATACCTTGTGGTCAGCCTTCCCAGAGAGTTGAAGCTGTTATAGCTGCAAAGGGTGGGCCAACTCAATATTGAACCCTACGGACTAAGACTGGAATGCCATTAAAGTTCATGTGTGTGTAAAGGCACGTCCCAATATTTTTGGTAATATAGTGTATATAGGGTGCACAAGGTGAAGTGCAGAGTGCAGCAGGGTACATAAGTATAATAGGGGGTGTAGTGCAGAGAGCTGAGAGTAGTAGAGTGCCAAGTATAAGCTCAGTGCAGAGTGCAGTTAGGTGCAACAGGTAGAGCAGTGAGTAATATAGGGGCATAATGCAGAGTGCGAAGTGCAGCAGGGGGCATAGTACTGAGTATAATGGGGCATAGTGCAGGTGCAGGGGGTTGCCAGGGGCAGAGTGCTGTGTATAATAGGTAAGTGTAATGAGGTGCAGGGTATAGGGCAGCCTTTCTAAACCTTTTTACCCCCAGCCGGACCCTTTAAATAACTTTCAGGTCTCAAGGAACCTTTGCTAAAACAAATTCCTGCTCAGTTGGAAGAATGTCCCTTACGTTGGTGGCCAGTTGGAAGAGTGGGTACTAGGAGTTCTAAGTGTGGGCATAGCCCCCAACTGTCCTTAATTTGGAGGGACTGTCCCTGATTTGGAACAAAGTCCCTCTGTCCCTCATTTGTCCCTCATTTTGGTCTGATCTATATAGTTGTATATAAAATGCGCTTTTTATCTTTCAGAAAGTGTTTCCAGTCCTAAACCTTTCATCCAATTTTTAAATTGCTGCATTTGTAAATTTCAAAAGCCAATATAAACGAATAGTAGTGGTAGAAAAAAAAAAAAAAGCACTTGTGTGTTTAACTAATCATTTTTTGGTATAATTCTCTTCTAAGGGGGCGTGGCAGGGGGTGTGTCCTATGACTACATATTTTTGCTATTAGGTGTCCCTCGTTCCCATCTCACAAAGTTGGAAGGTATGAGTGTGGGGTGTGTTGTATTCATTTGGGGGGGGGGGGGTGTTGAGAGGTGTGGTGGCTGTAATAGGGTGTACTGGTTGTATTCAGAAAGCATGGTGTGGAGTACTGAGTGGATGGGTGGAATGTGACCTTTGCTGGTTTACAACCCCCAACTGGCATGAAGCCCCATCCATGTGCTAAAGCAAGTCAAATTTTTCTTTTTCTGAAGGTTATTTTGCTGGTTCTGAAAGCTTTATCACTATTTACCACGCCCCATAAACACACACTCACATTTCCTTTTCTACACCTAAAGCGCAATTAAACCCAAACCCAGAAATATAAATTGTCGCAGCTTATTAGTCCTCAGTGTGGTGACTGCATTCATTTTTATTTTCTTAAGCTTCTTTTGCTTTATTTTTACCTGGTAATCCTGCCAATAACACACTTCGTCCTGGGTGCCTACATCACTCCTCCACTGTATCTATGGAGGGAGCCACGGTTGTCACCCTGAACTTCTCTCCTTACAGTGCCTTGGAAAAGGACCTCTTGAAAATTTTCCACATTTTGACATGTTACAACCAAAAACGTAAATGTATTTTATTGGGATTTTATGTGATAGACCAACACAAAGTGGCACATAATTGTGAAGTGGAAGGAAAATGATAAATGGTTTTCAACATTTTTTACAAATAAATATGTGAAAAGTGTGGCGTGCATTTGTATTCAGCCCCCCTGAGTCAATAGTCAAGCTCTGTCAGATTAGATGGAGAGTGTCTGAACAGCAATTTTCAAGTCTTGCCACAGATTCTCAATTGGATTTAGGTCTGGGCTTTGACTGGGCCATTCTAACACATGAATGTGCTTTGATCTAAGCCATTTCATTGTAGCTCTGGCTGTATGTTTAGGGACGTTGTCCTAATGGAAGGTGAACCTCCGCCCCAGTCTCAAGTCTTTTGCAAACTCCAACAGGTTTTCTTCTAAGATTGCCCTGTAGTTGGCTCCATCCATCTTCTCATCAACTCTGACCAGCTTCCCTGTCCCTGCTGAAGAAAAGCATTCCCACAACATGATGCTGCCACCACCATGTTTCACGGTGGGGATGGTGAGTTTAGGGTGATGTGCAGTGTGCAGTTTTCTGCCACACATAGGCCAAAAAGTTCACTTTTGGTCTCATCTGACCAGAGCACCTTCTTTCACATGTTTCCTGTGTCCCCCACAATCCCACATGGCTTCTCGGAAACTGCAAACAGGACTTCTTATGGCTTTCTTTCAACAATGACTTTCTTCTTGCCACTCTTCCATAAAGGCCAGATTAGTGGAGTGTACGACTAATAGTTGTCCTGTGGACGGATTCTCCCACCTGAGCTGTGGATCTCTGCAGCTCCTCCAGAGTTACCATGGGCCTCTTGGCTGCTTCTCTGATTAATGCTTTTCTTGCCCGGCCTGTCAGTTTAGGTGGACGGCCATGTCTTGGTAGGTTTGTAGTTGTGCCATACTCTTTCCACTTTCAGATGATGGATTGAACAGTGCTCTGTGAGATGTTCAACGCTTGGGATATTTCTTTATAACCTAACCCTGCTTTAAACTTCTCCACAACTTTATCCCTGACCTGTCTGGTGTTCCTTGGCCTTCATGATGCCGTTTGTTCACTAAGGTTCTCTAACAAACCTCTGAGGGCTTCACAGAACAGCTGTATTTATACTGAGATTACAATTACACACAGGTGGACTATTTACTAATTAGGTGACTTCTGAAGGCAATGGGTTCCACTAGATTTTAGTTAGAGGTATCAGAGAAAAAGGGGGCTGAATACAAACGCATGCCAATAAAATACATTTACGCTTTTGGTTGCAACATAAAAAAATGTGGAAAATTTCAAAGGTTATGAATACTTTTTCAAGGCGCTGTACATGGACTACAAACATGTCCAGGTCTCTTCATCTCCTTTATATGGGGGGGGGCAATTGGTAGTTTACTGATAGCTAGGAACAGGGCTTTTCAGCAGGAACGCCTCCAGCATTGAATGTATGTAATGGCAAGGTGTGCTGGAGGGTCCATTGATGCTGGCTACTGGGGAATCTATTGTTCCTGGAGGAGACATATTTTTACATGGTGGTCTATTGTTGCTGGAGGGAGCTTATGTTGCTGGGGGGTCAATTGCTGCAGTAAGAGATCTACCGATGAGGGAGAGGTGTATTGTTGCTGGCTACTTGGGGGGTCTATTGTTGCTGGGGGGGATCTATTGTTGCTGGAAGAGATCTATTGTTGCTAGAAAAGATCTACTCATGAGGCAGAGGTGTATTGTTGCTAGCTACTGGGGGATCTATTGTTGCTGGAGGACACCTATATTGCGTGGCAGTCTATTGTTGCTGGGGAAGTCTATTGTAGCTGGTGGAGGATCTATCATTAATGGGGTGGGGGGGGGTCACTTGTTGCTGGAAGAGATCTACTTTTGAGAGATGGGTCAATTGTTGCTGGCTGCTATGGGATCTATTGCAGCAGCAGAGCATCTCTTTTTGCATTTCAGTCCATTGCTGCTGGCGGGGGATCTATTGTTGCTGGTTGGGCTTATGTTGCTAGGGGGTCAATTGTTGCTGGAGGGGATCTACTGTTGAGGGCTGGGTCTATTGTTGCTGGATGCTGGAGAGAGTCTATTGATGCTGGGCTGGCTACTGGGAAAACTGTTATTGCTGCCATTACTGTTGGGGGAATCTATTGTTGCTGGTAGGGGTCTATTGCTGCTGGCTACGGGTGGTCTACTTTACTGCTTTTCTTGTTGTTAACAAATTCCATACAAATGACTTATTACCACAAAATAAAAACTTGGTACTGTATTCTCTAAAAGGGGCATTTCTCGGAGGTGGGCAATGGGTGGAAC